>CM060961.1:59932985-60532985 GCA_030765045.1 Tenodera sinensis
AATCTACTTAAATTTTTTGAAATTCCAGAAACTGCAAAAGAATTTTACAAAGATGTACTAGAAGATACTAATAAAGATTAAAGCTTACTTATTCATATGGTTTAAAATTTCTTTGTATGTATTCAGTATGTTTGTTATATAAATAAAACAAAAACTATTGTTATTGTGAATGTACCAGTACATAGTTTCTAAGTTTATACCTAATAAAATAATCCTTATAAACATTAATATGTTGGTTGTATAGTACATTATGTAGTACGAAAAGGTGAAAATAAATAAAAAATAATGTAAATGTAATGTACACCCCGCGCAACAGCCCACGAAGGGCCAAGGCCTACTGCCCAGCCACTGCGTCCCCCACCTCTGCCCACTACAGGCGTCATTGGTGAGGTGCAGTACTGAGGGTGGGACGTGGTCAGTGCCCCCCGAGCCCTCCCGGCCAGTTATGCGGTTTTCTAGACCTGGAGCCACTATTTCTTCATCAAGTAGCTCCTCAATTGGTCCCCCCGGGACCTAACGAGGTTGAGTGCACCCCGTGCCAGACCTCCCAGAGGGGATAAAATCCCCCTGCTGGTACCAGGGATCGAACCCGGGTCCTCCACGCCAGAGGTAAGCGCACTACCAACTGTGCTACGGAGCCGGTCAATAAAAAATAATAACTACCTAAATAAGAAGTAACAGAAACAATAAATGACAAAAATAACGAAACTTCATGTGCTAACTTCTCACTCATGCAGCAAAGTTAATCAGCATCTATTGAGTTTTTGAAAAAACTCTGTGTTTTCAAATGTCAAATTTGCACTGGTTAAACTATGCTATTTGTTTCTTTTCACATTCAATGAGGCAGTTTCAGGAAGGAGAATTGAATGATTAATATAGTTGCTGTGCAAACCAATTAGTATTCCCAATAAATAGAAAAAAACGTTTTTCTCAGAAACGCATTTTGTGCATCTATCGAGTTTTGAAAAAACGCTCCTCAATTTCTAAGCAGCACTGTTGCTAATAATTTAGTTTCATAATCTGAAACTCAATGCAAGGAAAGAAACAGCATCTTTTATGCAATGTCAAGTTCCCTTATATCTAGGATACTAATGACCTTTCCAGTTTTGTGCACTAAAACCTCACTTCACTCACTCTCCCTTTGTCTTAAAAAAACTTAATTGAATTGGATAAATTTGAAAATCAGAATACACCATTTATAGCTAGTTTTAAAGCATAGGCATTTCTAGTAAATACTGTGTCTCAAATTTATGCTTGAAACATAAAACAATTGCACATTCTGAGTTGGTTAAAATATACCAGTTTCTTCTTATATGTTAAATTATATAAAAATAGGTCAATACCAACAGCTTACTCAGAAAAAATAGACATATTAAGAAGTCTATATGGAAAACCAACATTTAATTTTTTTTGCTCCCATGGTTAATTTAAAGTGAATGATGCTGAATGAAACCCCTAGTAAGCAACAATATCTGACAGGTTAATGATGTGAATGTTGTCTCCATTGTTACCAATCTACCAAATTTTGAGTATATACTTTTTCTGGACAAAGAAGTGCTGGAACTCTAAAAAAAAGTAAATAAAGCATATTATAGAACTTCTTAAAACAACAAAACTTGCATGCATTGCTACTTATATCAAATTTAAAGTAGCTTCAAAACTTTACACCTGCATCATCTCCTTCAGTTTGTTTCTGAATCTTGACAGAAGATAGGAACAGCAGTAATCATTTTCAGTTGAGTGCCAAATGATACTTCATGTATCAATTCTTGAAAGAACAAAGCAATGTGCAATATATTGCTTTATTACCCATTTAAAGCAATTGGAATGACAAACTTTAAAGAGGGCATGTCAAACAACAGTACAATATGAGTAATTTTATTTATGAATATTTTATTCTAAAAGTATAGAAATAAATTCCAAAAAACGGATTCTGGAATGCCATTCCAAAACATTCTGCTAAAAAAGAAGCCCTATATATAACCAATATTAATGGAGATTGGCCTTTATATTAAAACAGAAGTTGATAATTTCAGTTCTGTTAATCACTGATATTAAAATCTGGAACATTCATCAGGACAATAGAAAATATGAGCAAAAAAATGGACATCTTTATAGTACATCTGAGAACTGCAACTTTAAGCATTATGCATAGCTGCCATATCAGTGAGCAACTCTCAAAAATTTAGAAGAGGTGGCAGGATACTTCCTAACTGATAGAAATTGTCACAAAAACATAAAGAAGTTTTATGATTAACAGAGTTTCATTATTCACAGGGTTTAATAAAATCCTTAAGGCATCCCATTTTTAGAAGAATTTAAGATGGCTATTTGGAATTACAACAGCAAAATACAGTTGATTTAGTTGTCAAAATTAGGCTAGTCATCACAATTAACTTTTGGAGTTAAGAATTTAAAAAGTTTAGTGATAAAATTACTTACTCCATTTCAACTTCATTTTCAATTTGAAAATTTTTTTCACTTCTGTTCTGCATCTTCACAGTATTTTGCACCATCCCATTTTTAGCAGAATTTTTCAGTTTCATTACAGCTGTTTTGTAGACAGTCTTCTCATGAAATAAAAAAAGAATGATTAGATACATCTAAATTAAAGCACAATATAAAAACCACCTCATTTTTCGCACAGTTAGATAACTGTTTATAGATTTAAAGCTAGAGATTTCTTCTGGACTTAAAAACTGTGGTCTGCTGGAGTTTCAAGGTCCAGACGTTTCGTTCACACCTGCAGTGTACATCATCGGTGGTATGGTCTGAGTCTTCTCGGCGAAGGTTCAGTTACAACAGAATTGATGGCTGGAGGTGCCATATTTATATCTGGGCTGCTTACAGAGAATTGGTTGGGCTGGAGTAGCAGGTGTGTGTTAGGTGGGCAGGGCTTCTCAGCTCTGATTGCTGAATGGTTAACGTGATTTCCCTGCATTTGTGCTTCTTTTTTATGCTCAAGTATCGGATATCGGATGCCAGGTTTTTGCTCAGTTTTATAGCTTCTTCCTTTCTGTTGAAATTATTGTGGTGTTCGTAAATTTCTATGGCTTCACGTTGTAGTCTGGCATGGTAGTATGGCATAGATGAAAGAACAGTAGTCTCCTTATACTTTCATCTATGCCCTACTACCACGCCAGACTACAACGTGAAGCCATAGAAATTTACAAACACCACAATAATTTCAACAGAAAGGAAGAAGCTATAAAACTGAACAAAACCTGCCATCCGATACTTGAGCAAAAAGAAGAAGCACAAATGCAGTAATCAGAGCTGAGAAGCCCTGCCCACCTAACACACATCTCCCGCTCCAGCCCAGCCAACCCCCTCTGAGTGGCCCATATATAAATACGGCACCTCCAACCATAGATTCTGTTGTAACTGAACCTTCGTCGAGAAGGCTCAGACCATACCACCGATGATGTTCACCACAGGTGTGGGCAAAACGTCTGGACCTGTAAACTCCAGCAAACCATGGCTTTTAAACTCGGAAGAAATCTCTAGCTTTAATTCTAACTCTGACTGAAAGCTTCCGACTACTCATGTTTTGTAGATTAGTTTAATTTATTTCTTAAAAGGACATGTTTTCTTCTTCCTGCTTTTGTATTCATGCATACATTGTACCTTTGCATAGTGGTTAGGTATAATTTATAAATACAAACCTTTATATTCTGCTTATAGTCACAGGCAGACTTCATGAGGGGGATTGGTAGGAGGGGGGGTGAGTGGTAGGACTCTTCCACTTTCTTACCTCAATGCGTTTGCCATATATACAAAAAACAATTAAATTATCACTTTGAATTTATTGAAATCATCATCCCACTATTCAGAAGTGATATCTTGATGATTTTGAAGAGTTATACATTTCCATATCCATTTCAATTTGTTCACAGCACAATAAACAATTTCATGATGGCAGTGCTCCAATCTTATGAAGCTGTTTACTCAAGCAATTGCAATTATGTATAAATGCAGGGTTCTTCATTTAAAACCTAATGGTCGCATAGCATTTTGCCTATGCACCATTGGGTGTGCCACAGACGGCTTTGCTGCTACATGAATGAATTAATGAATTTATGAATTTGAATGAATGAATTGAATGAATGAATGAATGAATTTATTTGTACCAATTCTTTTACATAACTTTTACAATTATCCTACTCTAACCTAAACTACATACAAATTTTACATAACCTTATTGCTACCTTGGTTTGCATGGCACCCAGGCCCTTTGCCTCCCAGGTAGCTCTGATCAATCTATTCCATCTTATATTAATTAATTGTCCCTCTCCCCCACTCTGCCTTCTTCATTTACACTCTTTACTTTTCTTGCCCATTTTTCTCTTACTTTCTTCAAAAACTCACCTATACTTCTAACCTTCCTTTCCTCTTTCACTGTTAACATTTTTATGGCTACCATTTTCCCCTCTATTTTTTCCCATTTTTTCTCCCAAACCTTTTTCCTCCATAATGCTAATTCCTTACATTCTGTCAAATAATGTTCTATACTTTCTTTCTCACCACACATTTCACATATTCCTGTTTTACCGCTTCTTGTCCCTCTTAAAAATATTGCTCCTGTTCTCATCCACGCTAGTCCTTCTTTTTCCTGTCTGTTACAATAATCCACATATGGTTCTCGCCCCCATCCTCTTTTTATTTGCTTGTAGAATTGTAATGATTTCTTGTTTTCTAAACTTCCCCATATCTCTTGCCTTTCTATGTCTTCTACCCTACACTTTACTAGTTTATCTACATTACTTTCATTTCTTTCTTCAAGTTTCCATATATCTCCCATTCCTATTTTCTCCATAATTTTTCCAACCCCTGCCCACCAACTGTTTTCATTCTCTAGATTTTTTTGTTGCTTCATACACAATTTTAAAATTTCTCCATCTTCTTTAACCAAACATCTATACCAAAATTTTATTATTCTCTCCATTATTATTCCTTTCCTTCTTGTTTTCCCAAGCTCTACCAAGGCTACTTCTCTTGGCGCCGATCTCGGTAGTCCCAATAATTCTTTGCAGAACATTCTATACATATGATCTACCTTCTTGTTTATATCTGTGGCCCCCCAGATCTCTACTGCATAAAGCATTTTTGATTCCACTACTGCTTGCTGCTACATAAACTCCACACATAAAGCATTTATAACACTCTTACTTTATAGAAGATGCTGGAAATATCATCCACCTTCGGCTACACAAGCATTATATCGGGAGAACACATTCTCATTCACGCGATTAAGGTGTAATGTTTCCGATTTCATTTCTAATATTTTAGTTCTTCCAATGTATGAGGATTTGTCTCATAAACTTTATCTTTCATGTTACCCCACAAGTAAAACTCACACACTGTTATAGTGAGAAGGCCTTACAACAGCACTAATCACCGTCTTCAAACACTTCCCTAATTTTATTAATCGACTCCTCTGCTGCATGGGGAGTATCAGAATCTTGTTGAAACCACCCATATGATTCCTCTTCTTCTGTTAGTTCATGATAAAATGGGGCAAAATGTCATTTTGGTATCTCTCTGTATTTACAGTCTGCTTGTAGAATATTGGACTGACTATGCATCTAGTGCTAACAGCACACACCAAACTCACAGCCCATGTACACAACGGCAGCAAATAGTGGGGAATCCAGCAAGGTCACAGGAGAGGCGAAACACTGTGTGCTCTGTTAGATTTTAAATGAAGAACCCTGTATATCTTACATCAATATATTATACCAAAGAGGTTATAGTTTTCGGATTAAACACCACTTTCCTTTGTGGTACCATTCACCTCCATTACCATGGATAACTGAAAGTCTACTGTATAAATATTTGAGACATACACACAATGCATAAAATGTAGAACTAATTTCTGTTAACTGTAAACAAAAACAAAAACAAAACAAAAATTTTAAAATATGACTACAAAACTTATTTAATAACATCTTTTTTCAGCTAAAAATGGCTCAGAGCCTAGAGCCTAGAATTTCTTCCAGGCCTATTTAATTCTTATTTCAATTTCATTCTGAGTGTAGTTGGAAAACGATATAGCTGAGCGTAAATAAACATTGATATAGTCAATTTTGTGGTTTCTGATATGGATAGGCTGCTTCATGCTGTTTGTCATCATCTTTGTTTTTGCAAGTCAGAGGTATCCATTTCCAAAGGGTTCCTTGTCCACTAATTTGACAATTTGATGTTTTGGTAGTAATGGCTTCGTCTGTGCATTCTATACGAAATGTATTATGTCTTACACTTCCAAAATGCTCCAAAACCCGTCTAAAATGCATTGAAATACTGCATGCAGTTCCAAAGTGGCCCTTGTCCAATGTCACGAATCCAATATGGCGAACGTAATAATATACAGCAGCAAATGGTTCCTTGTCCCATTACAAGGATAAGCATGATACAATATTGAGTTTCAAAGTGACCCTTGTCCATCAAGGGCGGTATCTTTCATTGGTTTTTACTTAGAGGTAAATTCTTACCTCTTTGCTTTATTGCAATGCAGTAATACATATTGTCCTGTTGATGGCATTGCTTTCACAAACATTTACAACAAAAACATTGGAATTCCATTCAGGAAGCTCATAATACGTGAATTATTGGCTCGAGCACGGCTGGGCTTGAGTACGATATCCAGGCCAGAACAGTGCTACAAAATTTTTGAGAAGTATGGGACTGTGCTAAAGATAGGTGGGGACTTCAATGTGTGCAATTGGAAAGCAGCAATGGGAGAAATTCTAAAGAAAGCTAACAACTGACACTTTCAATTCGCCATAAGCAAGAGATTTATTATCACACGAGGAAAAACACCGAGTGCAGATATTTTTGTTCGTAGAGAGCCAGCACATAATGCAGACGTGGGCATTGCAAGAAAGGTTCTTAAACCAAAGAGGAAGGTAGCAGAGATTAATCCAGAGCAGACTGCGGTTCGCACTCTCGTGATGCAGACAAAAAGAGATGACATCAAGAAATTACTGCGACTTCACTATGGTGAAAATTGGTAGACCTTACCTGCCTTGCTGTTCTATAAAAATATCATCTTTCCAAATTGTGAAAAAGATAATGAAGATGCATCAGAGGACGAAAATGGGGGTGGTCCAATGCGAGATGTTGATGATTCAGGTGTGTAATGGCGGATATATTTGTTCCTAAACATTAATGTAAAACTTTGGTCACTTTTATATGAATAAATCAGTTGATATGACATAAAAACAGCAGTTTTATTAGGCCTTAAAAATTTCTTCCAGAACCAAAGCCTCCCTTGTCCATTTCATTGTGTTCCAAAATGCCCCTTGTCCACAATGCAGTTCCAAACGGCACCTTGTCCAAGTTATTTTGTTTATTTTACAAATATCCTATGGGGTCCATGAGCTGTAATTCTACCCAAAGACTTTAACAGTTAATACTAATCAGTGTAGAAAATATTATTTGCACACAATGAACGGTTTGTGAGCAGAATGTTTTTTTGTGTTTCCCCAAAATTTTCACATCTTGGACAAGGAACCTTTTGGAAATGGACGACTTTGTTTGCTGAATTTGCAGAACTTACGAATTTCTTATGCTTCCTCATGCACACCTGTTATGAGGGCATCATCTACAAAGTGAAGTTTGAATAATTTCTTTCCATCTATGCTTATTCCATAGTCTTCTTTCACTCTGCTGAAGATTTCTTCCATTAGAGCTATGAATAGTTTTGGAGATATTGGGTCCCCCTCCTCATTGCAAGATTTGTTCTCCTATCTTGTCCATTTCAATACTCGCTGTGCTGTTTGGGTATAGCTTTCCTGGAAGTCAGTTCTACTTCTGTTGTATTTCCTGGCGTTCCAGTGCTTGTAATATGGCTATATGTTCTACTGAGTTGAAGGCCTTTGCAAAGTCGATGAAGACTATGTATAGCTTCAAGTAATATTCTTTGATTCTCTATTAACTGTGTTGACACTTGGAGGTAGTCAATTGCTGAATAACCTCTGCCAACTTAGAGTAATACAAGACTCCAAATTTTCAGTTATTAGTTAATTATACTACAATTGTTTTGAAGTAAGGAAATGCCGTATGATTTAAATTGCACTGTGGATGAGTATTTAATGATAGTGAATATGGTTCTGGATAGGCAAACTAACTAATGAGTAAGATGATGCATATATGCTCAATAAAACAAGACACTCATTGGGGGATACAACCTAAGGAAAAGAAGAGTAATCATTCCCTCTGAGCATGTTTGTAGTTTAACTCAAATATGCCTATCAGCATTAACACCTACATTGCAAACAATGGAAATAATGCACTGTGGAATGACTGTGATAATTTTTTCCTCAGTAATTCTACCACGAATTTTGCCTAGAGGCCTAATGGATTGATTTCTTATCGGAAGCCCTGCTCAAAGATTGTAGATTTAAGGGCATTCACAAATCTGATTGTTCATATTCCTTGCTGTGTAATATGAGCACATTAGTTTTCTAATTCTTCTAAAACATGCTGAACCAGATCACTACCAGTCGATTTACTTTTGATTATATCATTATGCGATCATATTGAAAGTAGTGAGCAACAATTTTTAAGAAATCTTACCTTTATTTTTTAGATAACCCAGGCACATCATCATAACCTAGAGATTTTCTCTCTTTTCAACATAGTCTCCATTTCTTTGCAAACATTTTCCCCACCATTCTGCAAGTTTGAAAATACCTTTGAGATAGAATTCTGTTCCAGCTGAAGACAGACACACTGCTTTTTTAATATCCTCCACCATTCCTTAACAGAACCAGAAAGATGGTAGATGAAAGGTGCCAAGTCGGGACTGTGGAGAGGATGAGAAATAGTTTCCCATCCAAATGTTCTGATCTTCTCCATTGTGACAAGTTGTTGTTAGCTAATGCTGGATTTCTGGATTCATTAATCCTCTTGCTTTCCAATATTTTTCACTGATGGATGGGGTGCTAGAAGTGGCCAGGCATATTTGAAGGTGGTCTTGGTCCATTTCCTCTTGCAGATAACAGAGAGGACAGAGTGGTGAAGAATATATCCCAATTTTGTTTAAATGTTTTGCCAGACAGTCATGTCCTGTAATCAACCTGAAGGTTGCAACTGCCATTTTTCGAGGATACTAAGGAATTACTGTTTGAATGTTTGTGAGGATGCACATTATCCTGTTGCAGGATGACCTTTTCAGGGTGCTTATCGCACAATGCACGATGGAGCTTCCGAAGTGTCTGAATATAGCGAGCAGCATTTATGGTTTGTCCAGGTTCAAGAAAATCAACCAGAATGCAACTCTGTGTATCTCAAAAGGTCCTACCCATAACCTTCCCAGCAGATGGCATTGTCTTCACTTTCTTCTTCGATGGCAAATCCAAATGGTGCCATTCCATACTCTGGCATTTTGTTTCAGACTCAATGAAGGAACTAGCATTCATCGCCTGTCACAATACTCGTCAAAAAATCATCATCTTCATTTTGAAATCTCCCAAGAAGGTTTTGGTTGATGGTTCTTCTGTGTAGTTTGTGCTTTTCGGTCAATAAAGGTGGGACTCAACAGACCAAGACTTTTTGATAACCTAAGCTTTGCATCATTTCTTGCACTGCACTATGTACTACTAAACATATGCAGCAATTTCCTCCACAGTGATACGTCTATCTGCTCTAACAATCTCATCAACTCTTTCCTTGTTGCGATACATGGAGGCAATTGGGGGTGGCCGCTATGAGGCTCATCTTGGATACTCGTTTTCCCATCTTTAAAATGTTTCACCCATCTCCTAATACTACAGCACCCATGCAGACATCTCCATAGACATACTGAAGTCTGACGTGAATTTCAGCAGCAGATTTTCACTCTTTATCAAGGAATTCAATTACAGCATGCTGTCGAAACGAAACATTGATGTCTGTTATTTTGGAAGTACTGTCTGTGATCATGTGAAAGAAGTTAATGATGTCAAACATGGCAACATGTGGTGTAAAGTCTGTAGATTATGATCCTACAGTTCGTTTTGTTACAGGGTTGAATTTTAAATTTTAACAACAGGTTGCTCACAACTTATGATCCTCATACTAATAATAATTTTAAATTTAATTCAAATTTATTGTACATATTCCAATTTACCTAATTTTATTGATTTATTTATATGCTTTCCTAGTTGCTATTGTACGTGCCTGATTCTTCCCTTTGTCTACTACACAACCTGTGTGACTATCTGACCTTCAGTAATGGTGTGCGACATTTACTTTCCTTTACTATATCCTATGTACAATCCCTTTTGGCTCCCCTTCCCCTTCTGCTTCTCCATCACTTTCCCAATCCATTTATCTTTTACTTTTATTGGAAAACTGCTACCTTCTTATCTCTTGCTTGCTTGTTAACATTTTTAATGCTACTAAATGACACCTATACTTACTATTCCACTTCCTGTGCCAGGTTTTCTCTCTCCATTTCTTTTAAATCTTAAAATTCAGTTAGATATGACAATCTACATCTTTCCTCACTTATTCCTTTATCATTACTTCTTAGGCTGCTTACAAATATCAACCTGTTCTCACCTGAGCTAATCCTTCTTTTTCCTTCTTAATGGACATTATACTTTCTCCCTTTCTATATTTCTGTCAAATGTTAAAGATATTTTATTTTCTATATTCCCCATATCTCCTGCCTTTCAATATTCTCTGCCCGTTCTCTCTCTTATTTCTGAACTCCTGTACCACAATCTTGCTTCCACCATAGCCTCATATATTCTCGTCTATCATTATATAACCATACTATAGCCTTGTTTGATGAAACTCCTAGTACCTAATAGTTTTCTTTCATTTCTGAGCATTTCCCATTTGATGTCCATTGTTATAAATGAACCAGAACTGGTTGTTGACTACCTACAATGAAAGCATCTTCTATTTCCTATCCATGTAATTTTATTTTTAATCTTCCTTCCATAATTTCCTTTAAGGTCTCCACTAGGAATTTCATGTGGTCTTCTCTCACTGTAGAAAATGCAGTTTTTCTTCTTCTGTTGTCTCTTCTCCATATTGTCAAATCTTCTTTCACGTTTGCCTAGTTGGATGTCTTTCTCTTTTTTCTGTTTCCTTACTGTCTCTCCTGTGCATCTTGTGTTGTTCTCCATTTCTTTCCCTATCTCCTTCACTTTTTCTCCTAGTAAACTTTCTATCATTTCTCTTGTCAGTTTGGGTGACTCAGTTGGTTAGATAGTGGTCTGGTCCCAAAGTCTGGTCCAGATCGATGGTTTTGAAGTGTGCTTAAAAATGACAGCTCCGTGTCAGTAGATTTATTGGCATGTAAAAGAATCCTGCAGGACAAAATTCTGGTACACCGGCGACACTGATGTGATCCTAGCAATTGACAGCATTGTTAAACAACAAAATATTTATTTATTTTATTTATTTATTTATTTATTTGTTTATTTATTTATTTATTTATTTATTTATTTATTTATTTATTTATTTATTTATTTATTTATTTATTTATTTATTTATTTATTTATTTATTTATTTATTTATTTATTTATTTATTTATTTATTTATTTATTTATTTATTTATTTATTTATTTATTTATTTATTTATTTATTTATTTATTTATTTATTTATTTATTTATTTATTTATTTATTTATTTATTTATTTATTTATTTATTTATTTATTTATTTATTTATTTATTTATTTATTTATTTATTTATTTATTTATTTATTTATTTATTTATTTATTTATTTATTTATTTATTTATTTATTTATTTATTTATTTATTTATTTATTTATTTATTTATTTATTTATTTATTTATTTATTTATTTATTTATTTATTTATTTATTTATTTATTTATTTATTTATTTATCATTTCTCTTGTCTGCTCCATCTCCATGGGCCTTGGGTTTGTTTCAACTGCTTCTATCATAGTGCTATAATGATAACCACTGATAAATTGATAAATTATCAAATAAACTTGGCTGTGGATGGGATGAAATTAGTCCTAGACTGTTAAAATGCTGTAAAAATGTTCTAGTAAAACCACTAACATATCTAATTAATTATTCTCTTCAGCAGGGCAAATTTCCTGAAATACTCAAATTAGGAGTAATAAGACTAATATTAAAAAAAGGGGATGAACATCAAATTGATAACTACAGACCTATTACTCTAACTTCGGAAATAGCAAAATTATTTGAAAGAATTATACTGTTAAGATTAAATCATTATCTAAATAAATTCAATGTGATAGAAAATTTTCAACATGGTTTTAGAAAAGGACGATCCACTGTCTCTGCCATTAATCAATATATCCATGAAGTAATAGAAAAACTAGAAAATAACGAGAAGGTCAGCACTCTTTTCTTTGATTTATCTAAAGCGTTTGACTTTGTTGACCAAAATATTTTAATAAGTAAACTAGCAAACTATGGCATAAGGGGAATACCACATGAATTAATTCGGAGTTATCTAATTGGAAGAAGACAGTATACAGAAATAACATACAAAAAAGGGAAACGATTTCATACAGTAAAATCAAAAGTTGAAATTGTTAATATGGCGTGCCGCAGGGTTCGGTATTAGGTCCACTATTATTTATAATCTATATTAATGATATTAAATGTCTGGAAAATAGCTCAGTTGTAACCTATGCAGATGACACTACAGTTGTGTGCTGGAATAAAACTGTAGAAGACTTAAACATGACCCTTAATAAAAGGGCCTATACTCTGATAAATTATTTTCATTCCATAAATTTACAATGCAACATGGGAAAAACTAAGATAATGCACAATAGTATTCTGAAGAACAGTTACAATATAACACTGAAAATAAACAACAATAGTATGGAAGAAGTGAGAACACAGACATTTTTAGGTGTTATTGTAGATAATCGGTTGACATGGGCACAACATATTGAGCACATTTGCAATAAAATCAGTAAGTCTGTATATCTGCTGAGATACTTCAGCAAATATAAAAACCAGAATATTTTAAAACTTATCTATTATGGATGCATCTACCCACATTTAATTTATGCTATTGAAATATGGCGGGCTGCTGCAAAAACACTTATGAATAGGCTACTTCTCTATCAAAAGAAAAGTGTTCGAATTATGTTTAATTTAAAAGCTAGGGTATCTTGCAGGGAAACATTAACAAAAGAATACTACCATTTATTCTCTGTATGTATATAGAGTAATAATGTTAGTAATAGATGAGTATCAACCAATAAAAAATAATCAGATACATGAATATAATACAAGAAGCAACATGAACTATCATAGAGATAATATAAATAAAAGTGTGTCTATGAAAGATTCACTATATCAGGGTGTAAAGCTATTTAATAAACTGCCGTGTGATGTTAAACCGATTGCAGAAGTATCAAAACGACAATTTGCTAAAAAATTGAAGAAATTTTTAATAAATAGATGCTTATATAGTTTGGATGAGTTGTAAATGTTTGTATTATAAATGTATTTATTATGTATATGTATGTATTAACCGATATATCCAACAACATTTATATGTTCTATATGGGTGAAATAAATAAAATAAATAAAAAACTGCCCCTAATTCCACTGTTAATTTTGTCATTACTTTTTTTTCTCTCTCTCTTTTTGATCTTCTTCACTTTGAAATTTCTGATTCTCACTTTATATGTGAGCTAAGGCTTTCATGGCCGGTATCTATCCAATAAAATGATGTTTCCGGGTTTATTGGCCGTGGTCCATTCGATGGGTAAACACCTGACATTTCGCCCGCCATTCTGACGAGCATCATCAGAGCAACTTTCAGTTTCAGTTTGTTTATTATAAAGTATTTGCCTGGTGCCGGTACATAGGGCCCACCTTACAGGCTATATTTGACATTTATATACAATTTGCTTACTTATAACTAATTATAGTTTTTGGTTTGTGCAAAAGCCCATACGGTGACCGTCTATCGGTTACCGAGAATAGTTTTCTTATGTCCTTTAAGTTCTGTTCAGTTTGGTTTTTATATATGTATATACATATGTACATATTTACAATTATATACACGCGCGCGCGCACACACGCACGCACGCGCGCACGCACACGCACACACACACACACACACACACACCTTCACTGGGCACACCAGAAATATGCGTCCCAGCGCACTGCACTATCTACACTTCATATATACACTTTCCCGCAGCTTTCCTGCGCGGGCAGGGGACAGCTCCTGAATATTTTCCGAGGCGAGGGCCTCTGCCGGAACATGTGTGTGGCTTAGGAACGAGGTTGCGTGGACGTGCATTTGTCGGCGAGTCATGCCGCTTCTAGAATATTTTTATTCTAGTATGTTTGCGGTGCTTCGGCTCGCCTTTGCCGATGTTGGCGATCACGTCATTCTCGTGGTTTCTAATGCACTTCCATGCCGCCATTGCTCGTTTTTCTATTGCCTCCGGGATGAACGGGATCCGGGTTTCGCGGTGAAGAGTGTGGTTAGTGGTGAGGAGTGGAGCAGACAGGATTTTTCTGAGGGAGAGGTTTTGGAGGGTTTGGAGTAAGGCCGAAACGTGGGTTTCTATGGTGGTTGTATATTGCAGTGTTGTCAGCATACATGGCGACCTTGCATCTGGCGTCCACTGGGAAGTCATTAGTGAATAATATGTACAGAAAAGGGAACATGATTGCCCCTTGTGGGTCGCCAGCCCGCATAACTCGCTCCCGTGAGGAGGAGCGGCCCACTTGGACGTAAAACTGCCGTTTTTCTAGAAAATTGTGCAGCAAGTATAGATAATTTTGAAGAGCCAGGAAATTGTGGTGCAGTTTGTAAATGAGGCCATTGTGCCAGCACCGGTCAAATGCGGCTTCTACGTCCAGAAATAGCGCTAACGTTGAAGCCCCATTGTTAAATTGCTCTGTTACGTCATCAGTTAGTCTGAGGAGCTGTAGTTCAGTGGAATGTCCTTTTCTAAAGCCAAACTGTGAATTTGAGAGTTCATGTGTTGCCAAGGCTTGTTTTTGTAGTCGAGAAAGGATACATTTTTCGAGCAATTTACCAATAGTAGACAAAAGACTAATGGGGCGGTAGTTTTGCAGTTGTCTGGTGCTTTTTCCTTGCTTTGGGAGCATGATAACCTTAGCTCGTTTCCAAGTGGAGGGGAAATAGCCTTGCTGCAAACAGGCGTTAAATATCTTTGTTAGTTGCATCAGAGCTTTTCTTGGAAGATGCTTAAGTTCCTCATTAGTCACTTTGTCTGGGCCGGCAGCTTTCCCATTAGGCAATTTCCTAATGAGCTTGAAAACATCCTGCGGTGTTATGATGGGTAGTTGTTGCTCTTGCTTCTGCGTCACCCAGGTTTGTACCCATGTCTGGACCTCCCGTTCTATTTCACGGTTGGTCACTGGGTTTTCGGTGAATCTGTCTTGGAGACAGTCAGCGAAGACCTCGGCTTTCTCCTCTTCGGAGAAGTGCAAGCCGCTAGTTGCGGAGTTGACGCTCGTGGAAACTTTGAAAGCCTTGAATAATTTCCACAAAGAAGAGTCCAAATGGGTGGTACTCAGCATTTTGTTTTCCCACTGTTCAATTTTATTAAGTCTAATTTGTTGCCGAATGACGTTGCGTAGCCATTCAGAGGAAGTGACTTGTGGTGTATGTCTTATATATGATAGGATGAGATCACCCCATCTCTCCCATTGGCTGTACCCAGCCAATTATATCTGGCTGGGTTGTATGACTTGGTACGTGTGTCGGCCAGTACCGGTATCCATGCTTTGTGAATGTGTGCTGCTTCCTCTTTATTATTAAATTTATTAGTATGTTTAAAAATGTCTATGGCCTCATGGTACATCCTGGCATGGAAGTGTGCTGTGGTGTCAAGAGCTGTGGTTTCATTGAATCTGAAGCAACAGCACACTTCCATGCCAGGATGTACATTGGGGCCATAGAAATTTTTAAATATACTAATAACTTTAATAAAAAAGAGAAAGCAGCACGCATTCACAAAGCATGGGTACCAGTAATGGCTGACACACATACCAAGTCATACTGCCCAGCCAGACATAAAACTTGACACAGGCCACGATTGGCTGGGCACAGTCAATAGGAGAGAGGGGGCGGTCTCGTTTCATCATATATAAGACAGACACCACAAGTCACTTCCTCTGATATGTTTGTAGGCCATTAGACCTTTTGCACCATGGGCTCCAAGAACCTAGCTACTCCGCTGATAAAACGCTTATTATTTTGCATAATATATTATTGAGAAGCATATTGTGAAGACAAAAACTGCTTGACTTTTAAGGAAGCAATTCAGAGGAAATTTGTTATGTTTCATCTGTGCTTAAGTTGGTGCATCATAACAGTATAATCTACATTTGATTGAAGCACTGCAACTGTTTACACACATGATATTTTGTTCATTTCATTTAATGCATGCAATAACACTTATGTACATAACATCATAATTTTGAGAAGGGTATTTAGCTTCTCATTATTATACTAGAGTAAGTGCAAAGTTTAGAGGCAGATGAATACTGGCCAATGCTTGTACAGAGCACTGTTGCCAGGCATAGTACCCTAACTCTGTCCATCAGAACACATTAACCTCTTGAGCGACAGCCATTTAAAAGCTCTGCAGGCCGAGAACGGATACCCAATATCCAGCGCAGGGCATTTAAATTGTTAAATGCGCTAAAAGTGCTTCCTAAATACACAGCTGTATTTTGCGTAAATTTTAAGTTATTTTAATGAAACAAAAACTGGTATAAAACTCGTTATATGCAGTATACATGTACATCATCAGCAATGTTGAGTTGCATTTACAAATCGTTGAAATGGCACTGTTTGTTTCACTGTGGTAAAAAGTTAACTTTGCTTTGTCGAACACATCTCGGAAAGAAACAGTAGTGGACCCATTGTATGTGTTAGCTATGCGTCAGCAAGTCACAGCACAATGTGAAATAGAACGCTACTGTATGCGTGGTTTATGAGTCATCAGAATAAAGCAGGTTTGCAATTTTTCCTTACACGTGTTTCGTAACTTGGATATAGCTTACAGGCTCCATTTGTTTCTTTCTTGAAATGCATACGTATACTTTCCTGCTTGTAGCTGAAGTGAGAAGCTATTGAGTGTTACATCTCAGAGCTAAAACATGGCATCAACAAGCAGTGTTGCACAAAGGTTAGCGAGTGGTGGAAGTGTAAGGGCTTCTGAAATTACACACAATAATGTGGAGGACTTCTTGCTGTGTGACAGCGATTTGGATATCGATGGCGAATTTTCCGAATTTGAGGGGGGTGTGGAGGATATAGGTACAAGTAGCAGTGAGGAAGAACGTGACAAACTTCCTTCAGGTGTTCGTGAAGAGTCAGCATTGTGGAGTGCTGAAAACAATTCCAATACAAACAGGCACATCTTCACGAGCACAGGGTCTGGTGTTCAATCCCAGGCTCAGCTGACTTCTGACAGTCAACCAATTGACATTTTTACAAAATTTTTTACTACCGACTTAGTGTCTCTCATTGTTTCAGAAACAAATGTATATGCGAGTAAGGTGAAGGAAGACCTGCTCTCTAAAGGTAAATTAGGGCCTAAGAGCAGAATTCAAAGGTGGACAGAAGTAACACTCAATGAGATTTACAGGCTAATTGGTCTAATTATACTTATGGGTGTTATTTGTAAACCTGCATTATACATGTATTGGTCCACAGATGACATGCTAGCTACTCCTTTTTTTGGAAAATGCATGTCAAATAACAGATTTACGTCAATTTTGCGGTTCCTTCATTTCACCTGCACAGAGAATGTAAATGACAAACTCCACAAAATTAGGCCTGTTTTCGATTATATTATTTCAAAATTTAAAGAAAATTATGTGCCTGGTGAAAAGGTCACTGTTGATGAAAGCCTAATGCTTTGGAAGGGCCGCTTAGGTTGGAAGCAATACATCAAAACAAAAAGGGCTAGATTTGGCATAAAGAGTTTTTATGTTTGTGAAAGTAAAACGGGATATCTTTACAATAGCTGCATTTACACTGGTCAAGGGACTGACAATACTGGAGACAAAGATTTGGGCTTATCTGGCTCCATAGTAATGCACCTAATGGAACCTGTGCTTGATCAGGGTAGGACTGTGTACTTAGATAACTGGTACAGCTCTCCTAAATTATTCATGGCCTTACACAAAAGAAAGACTAATGCAATTGGAACAGTACGTTCAAATCGTATTGGTTTGCCAAAAGATGTGAATACGAAGGCTCTAAGGAGAGGGGAAATGGAGGTGCGTCAGCTCCCACCTTTGACCTACCTTGCCTGGCAGGACAGGAGGGTAGTTACGGCATTATCCAATTGCAGCTCTAAGATTTTGATGATTGACACTGGAAAAACAGATGCCCATACCAAAATGTGCATTTTCAAGCCTGACATTATCCAGGAATACAATATGCACATGGGCGGTGTCGATCTAGTAGATCAGGTATTGCAAGCATATCCCTCTTTACGAAAAACAGTGAAATGGTATAAAAAGGTATTTTTGCACCAGCTGGATATAACCATATACAATTGTTTGGTAATTTGGAGAGCTCTAAACCCACACAAGACAATGACCTACCTGGACTTTCGACTATCAATAGCTCGCAGCCTAATTGAACAATACCAGGTTGAGAGGCCTCTTCATACTGGGGGTAGAAAATCCAAAACCCCTGCACCCCTCAGACTTCAAGGAAAACATTATCCTAAAAGGATACCGTCAACAGCAAAGAAGTCCCGCCCATCTCGAAGGTGTTTCGTGTGCCGCAAGAAGGGAATCCGTAAGGAAACTGGGATGATCTGTGGCGAATGTGGAGATGTGCCCTTGTGTGTTTATCCCTGTTTTGAGGCATATCACTGCAGAAGGAACATATAAAGGTAAGCCAGTAAAGCATATAGAATTTAATTAAATGTTTCATAACGGGGGAAAATTAAAATAAGTTGAGTTAGATAGTGGATAAGTAAGGGTTAAATGCACAAACGCACAGGACGTGTATACACGTCCATATCGCTCGTCTGTCATTTTAAATGGACGTGATTTCACGTCCATATCCCTGAAGAGGTTAAATATCCTTAAAACATTAAGATTGTACCTTTATGGTGATAACCCTTGACTAATGTTGGATTTTCTAAAAAGTTGCATACATTAATTACAGTGTTTCTGCTCTGACCATGAATCACTTCACATTTGTGATTGAAAAAATTATGTGTCCCAGCTTTGATTGGCATGTTTACACACTCACATGATAGACACAGAGATAAAAAAGAGAAAAATAATAATTTAATTTATATATTAATAATATTTCAACTCATATTTGAAACAAGACTTACGTGTGCCCAGTCACTTTAATAATAAAATAACATACCACTACTCTGAAAATAAATGGAACATTAACTCATTCCTTTTCAAGCTGCATGGTTGTATTTTACTGTATATCTGAGATAAGCATTATGAGAAAAGTGTTGTTCAGCCTTTCTAATGTTGAGATGAATGTTGAGTGATGATAATCATGTAAGATTTATATGAATAGCTTATGTCCTTTGTATCAAGAGAGCTGCTTTTTGTACAGCCATGGAAAAAATGATTCAGCGCACTAGGAGAGAAGAATATTTTTAAGCTCCACGTTGTGTGGCTGTGCAGTTTACACAGCAGCTGAGTATATTTATAGTCTCTGATCCATATGTTATCATCTATCGGACACTCAAATAGCCTGTGCCTTGAATCAACATATGCATTTGTATACATACTCGCAAATACAAAAGCGAGTGTGATTCAAGACACGGCTATTTTGAGTGTCTGATAGACATTAGCATATGGATCAGAGACTATAAATAAACCCAACTGCATGTTGGAATATCGACTTGTGTAAACCTCGCTGGCATACAACGTGGAACTTAAAAATATTCTGCTCTCCCAATGCACTCATCATTTTTTCCAAGGCTATACAGCCATTATCACAAAATAAAATTCTGAGTAACTATAACAATGGCATGCATATTTTAAAAATATTCACCCAAATTTAATTAATGAATATTCTCAGTTCAGGCCATTGAGATGCATATGCTACATTCAACAATGATGGTAGGAGGGGAAAGCTTATGATTCAATGGAGTCTTCAGTATAACGTGCCTTCCTATGTCTTTAACTTTTGTACCTACTCAAATTATGTGGATCTTTAGGAAGGTAAAGTACTAATTTTATTAGGGCTTTTTGTGGGCAATCCTGCTTATGGTATTTATTTAATTGGTTATGTTGGATGTACACAAATCAGCCATATGAATTCTGTAACTAACTTGTTTAGAACTTTTAGAATGTTTTTACCTTATCTTCAGGATTTAAAAGGTTAAATGTATATTCGGAAGTGGTGCCTGCTTCAGCATCATCAATCTCAGGCATTTCTACTTCTACAAACTGAAAAATAGAAACATTAAAATTGCTGAAAAGTTTGTAAATACATGGATTACAATTTCTTATGGCTGATGCAAAATTTAATGACAGATTAATGAACACAAAATCTAATGATAGGCTTGCCACACCTTGCAATGCTGTGTAGTTAAACACGCTGTAAAGCCAGAGATATAAATATCATTTGTGCCCACAAAATTTATTTGCACAACAGAAAATAGAATAGTAATGGTCAGCTATCAGCTGCCATTAAATTTTACGTCTGCCATAATAACCCTTTTCTCCATATGAAATGCCATCAACTCTCAGTTCTCCCTTGACTCATTTAAGCATTCATTAATCATCATCACTACCTTCACTGTTTCCAGAAGGAATGCAAAACTAAGACTAAACAATGAAACAAACACATAAATAAGGGGACGAAGGGGCTTGAAGAGAAATAACTTTGTGATATCTTAGATATAACAATTCTTTAGAGACTTAAAGCTTCACTTATCTTATTATTTACCGCAAATTCTTGAAATATTACGTAAACATGTTTCTTGGTGCTTACATCATTCCCTCAGTGCTCTTGTTTATATAAGTTACCATAGCTACAAATGCTCAATTACTTAATATTTCTATGTATTACCAACCTCTGAAAACAAAACGAACCTGTTAATACAATCAATCAGTAGTACTTTAAAATTCATGACACAGTCCCTATTTTTCAAAATGAATATCTTTTTCCAAGCTATTAAATCTATTGGTCCATTTAATTGTCTTAATAATTTAACCTCTGGATTTATTTCATGATTAAATGACCAAACATGATCTGCTACAGCTGATTTATCAATCTGTTTATATTTAATACAGGGCTTTTGAGCCGGTTCTTCACCGCTGCACGGCCTTTTGCCTGTGCGAGTTTGAAGCTGCTGCAGCCGGGTTTGCCACTAATAACAAGCTGCACGTAAAACATGTATAAAAATCTTACCTTATAGAAAATGCTGGAAATGTCGTCCCTCCTCCGCTATACAGACATTATATCGGGAAAACACATTCTGATTCACATGATTAAGTTGGGCAGCTGTAATGTCTGATTTCATTTCTAATATTTTGTTTTAGTTCTTCCAATGTGTGAGGATTTTTCTCATAAACTTTGTCTTTCAGGTTACCCCACAAGTAAAAATCACACACTGTTAGATCAGGGGAGCGAGAGTGCCATATACCAGCACTAATCACTCATCTTCAAACACTTCCCTAATTTTATTCATGGACTGTATGGGCAGTAGCAGAATCTTGTTGAAACCACCCATATGATTTCTCTTCTTCCGTCAGTTCACGAAAAAATCGGATCAAAATGTCATTTCGGTACCTCTCTTTATTTAGTCTGGTCCTAAAATATTGGACCAATTATGCGTCTAGTGCTAACAGCACACCAAATTCTAACTCTCCGATCATAATGAGGGATATCTTGAATGCGATGTGGATTTTGAAATGCCCAATATCGACTGTTATGAGTGTTCACACGACCATTTAGATGAAACCACACCTCATCTGAAAAGAACAGAAGCTGTGGATCGATTAAACCATTGTTCACAACATTTCCAGCATTTTCTATAATGTAAGGTTTTTCGTACATGTTTTACATGTGGCTTGTTAGTAGCGACAAACCCGGACGCGGCAGCTTCAAACTCACACAGGCAAAAGGCTGTGCAGCGGTGAAGAAGCGATTTGAAAGCCCTGTATATGACATTTAGTCATTTGGAAACCAGAATGACGGAGCATTTTAGAAATATTAAATATAAACAGATTGATAAATCAGCTGTGGCAGGTCATGTTTGGTCATTTAATCATGAAATAAATCCAGAGCTTAAATTATTAAAACAATTAAATGGACCTATAGATTTAATAGTTTGGAAAAAGATATTCATTTTGAAAAATAGGAACCACGTCATGAATTTTGAAATACTGCTGATTGATTGTATTAACAGGTTTGTATTGTTTTCAGAAATTGGTAATGCAGTGGAATCCAAATAACTTGACTTTTGATAACTTGACATTCCGTGTAACTCGACCTCTTTTATTTTTTATTTTAATTTTTTATCGTTAAACTTGACTGTAATAATTTCTATTATCTATTATATGGTATGAATATTATAGGTAAATTTTAATTACTGTACGTGTACAAGCTACTGTAATCTCCCTCACAGTGACAAAAGAACTGACCACATATTGACCTTTGATATCTAGTCAGAACATAAGGAACTGCCAGACCATTGTCACAAAACCAAAGCTTGCCACTAATAATGTGGATACACAGCCCAAACACTTGTTCGGAAGGTTTTAAGGTTTACTGCTTTAACCAGTACAAAGGTATTTTTAGACGTGACAATTGTGCAGTGATTGAGAGGTAGAACTGGAACTTAAAAATTCAATGCCACAACTGGGATTTGAACCACAGACCTTCCGCTTACCAGGCGGCTGTTCTAACCATTGAGCTATTGTGACAAACTGCCAGAATGGCATTAAATTCTCAAACCAGTTGTGGCATTGAATTTTTAAGTTCCAGTTCTACCTCTCAAACTTTGCCCGCACACGGCTTGTGTGTTTAAAAACACCAACAGTAAGTTTGTTGGCATAAATAAATAATAATTGTGCAGTGGTTTATAATTGAGTTCACTTTTGTATTTATAAGACCATTTGGGTGTCAGGTTGTTTTTGACTTCCACGAACCGTGGGTGATTAAAGTACGGTGCAACTTCACATTATCAGCAATGACTTTTGTATTTCAAGGAAATAAAAAGAGACATTACCCACATCAAGAATTTGCATGATGTCATTCGCACACATTCAAGCAACGTCATTTGTCACGTGTACAAAATATCTGTGTATGTGGTAAGCTAGACTGTCAGTTACATATTTCTGGCGGCTTCCAAGATTTCAGGCTTACTGTTAGTTTTGCAGTAAGTTGTGTTTGTGCCAGTGAAAATGTCGAGTGAGAAGAAAAGACAAGTTAACATAACAATGGAAATTAAATTGGTTGTGTTAAAGATACCGGACAAAGGGTAACATATTAATACGTAATACATTTTAGAATATGTTATACTTTTGTTTCCTATATTGTGCTAGGATATATTTATGTAATTTGCAGTGTTATGTTATGGGTTGTGAATAACAGATTCCTTATTCCGTAAAACTCGAAATTTTGGTAACTCAACAACCTCTCAATCCACATTAGCCCAAGTTATCGGGATCCCACTGCACACAGAAATATTAAGTAATTGAGCATTTGTAGCTATGGTAACTGTTATAAACAAGAGCACTGAGGATATCATGGAAGCATCAAGAAACATGTTTGCATAATATTTCAAGAACTTGCAGCAAATACTATGATAAGTGAAGCTTTTAGTCTCTAAATAGCTGTTATATTTAAGATTTGTGTTGCTTTGCTGTTAACAGCTTCAGTTTTTCATTGAATTTAACTTTATGATAAATTACATTCTAAACTGGTTCTACTTATATTTGAACTGCCTTGAAACCATTGAAGGTATGGCAATAAAGATACTAGACATAATTTTTTTCTCATTTTCTGCCAGTTCCAGAATGAAGTGGGGGGTAGGGTATTGGCTATGGCAGGCCTGTGGACACCTCTGTACCATCACATTGGTGCTGTTTTTATAATTAATACGAAGGTGATGGTGATGAGCTCTTTCGTTAGCTCGGGTCGTGGTACTGGATGGAATAAACATACACTCGATGTTTATTTCACTACATTACTTTATTAACACTTTTTCTCGTTTTTATATTTTTGTTGCACCAATTTATATTATATTGATAGTCTTTCCAGTTTTTTTAACAACTTTAGATCAAAAGCTTCATGAAAGTTTAATCAATTTTCTACTCACATCCGAGAGCACTGTAAAAACACGTCTTTTCATACCAAAGACATGGATGCTATTAACAAATTCTTTTGGTTGCGAGTCTAGGATTCCGACTGCCATGTGTATATCCGTGTATGCGTTCAAATAGTTCCCGCATTGTTAGGGAAGCAATCTTTAGCTATTCTCCCTTTGCTTTCAATATTGAACACATATAATTCTTTTATTTATACATATATATTGAATTTAAATATGGAAATGTTTATGACGTCTTTAAACAAACTTAATTGTTTGTAACAATGAACAATAGTAACACGTTTTCGTCACTCAACCAACTTGTACCAACATCAAAAACAAATTACACTCTCAACAAATATTCACATAAATGATTTTCTTTTGGGGTCTTACAATATCCTCTCTCACATGCCCCTTGTTTTGTTTTTCAAGTTGTCACCTACATTTACAATCTTGAAACACAATACAACACTTCTCCCTATTCCTCTAATACTCAATACTTTGTACAATACCCTTTTTTCTTTACAGTCTTCTTTGCTGTATGTTTTTGTCTTTTGTTTTGGCATGATACAGCAAGTCTTTATAAACTTTACATATTCAGTTACTACACAACACAACACCAAGAATATTCCTAAGTTTTTACATTTGACATTGACACAAATATTATTTAAGTGTATCATGGTTTATTGTGTGCCTTTTGACTTATGTTCTTTGTTATGAGGAGAGAAAAACAGGATACAAATCTTGAGCTAATGATTATGATCATATTTATGGCAATTTTATTCACTTCTTTGTCTTCTTTATCTTGCAAGCTTATTATGTATAGGCAGGTCGTTGAGTCAATTCTTAAACTCTGATGTTACTAATGATACTATTATGACATTGGGTTCTTATTCACTATTGTTTAGTTCGACATTTCTTCAAGCTTAACATTGACTATATCCATTTTAATTCATGGGCATTGCTTTTCTGACTATGGTTTTTCTTACTTCACTAATTGTCACCTCTTTATCTCTTATCTCTATAAGAGAAAACTTCTATATTTATAATTATTCTGCAACTATATTATTTTTCTTCTTGATTCACCCTCGACACCCTTGTGTCAAAAATATTTTCTCTTTGTCATCACAATTGATTTCTTTTTATTTTTGTCCCTGACATCCTTATGTCAAAAACACATCTTTTTTCGTCGTTATATTTCACTTCTCTAATGACAATCAGTATTCTCATCTGTCCTTGTTGACAATGCTCTTGGTGGTCATTATAGCCAATGACTATGTTGATTTTCTTTCTTGTTGTATTTTCCAACCTGTATATAATTTTCTATAAGGAACCCATTAAAAATTATTATTTTTCATCATCTCTACTGTTCCTGCCTTACATGTTTGTTGGCAAAGACTATTTGGTCCTTTCTTTGTATGGTTTTAATTTGTTTTTATGGTATCTTCCTACTTCCTTGCCATTTGTATTCTGTAGCTCATATGTATGGTCACCCAGCTGTTTTGTTATGACCAGCGGTCCAGTATACAGTAGTTCAATTTTCCCTTTGTGTAGCCATCATGTGTCGATGTCAATTGTCAATCGCTTAGGTTTTGTGTTGGTAATCCACTCGATTGGGGCAAACTTTGTTGTGGTAATTTTCCTGAGTGTTGGTGGTGGTTGTTGTTTCTGTATTCTGTGCAACATCTGCCCCTATTTAGCACCTTTCCATATACTTCCTGCTGTCTTATGTTGCCCGTGTTCCATTGGTTTCCACCCCTTTGGTGTGAACCCCTATTGCATGGCAGTCTTCGGTTGTTCAAGTATTCTCTACAGAATTGTATGTGGTTCACTTGATGGGTACGGTCTCCTGGTCTCCCACGATCATACCTATATGTTTGGTATCTCGATTCACCCCTTGGTATCGTGTCGTGGTACCGCTGTCTCGTGTTCTCCATCCTTTCGCCATGATTGTGTGGTTGTGGGAAATGGTGTGCCCCTCTCCCCCTGTCATGGGTGCTCCTAGTATTTCTGTCTTCTCTCTCATTCTGGTTCTTTTTAGTCGTACTTCTGTTTAAGATAGGTGAGTTTGGGTGACCGTTCCTATGTCTATGCTCATTAGGCCGACCATTTTGCGTTTCGAAGGCTGTTAGTAATTCTATCATGTCTGCAAAATCTACTGGCCTCGCAACAATTAACCCTGTTCTCACTGTGTCTGGGAAATGTCTTGTTATGCTGGTAATTAACTCTGCTTCCGACAGGTTAGGATCTAACAGCTTCCCTTTGTTGGCTACTTTCATAAAATAATCGACTAGCGATAACCCTTTGGTCGGATCATATCTTCCTGTCGCTAGCTCTACCCTCGTCTGGTTTTGCTTAGCTGGGCCCCAATACCTTGATAGGAATAGATTTCTGAATGAGCTATATGATTCATGACCAGCTAGTGTTAACCTTAGCCATTCTAATGCTTTGTTTTTTAAGCTTTTCTTGACTATCATCATCCTAAGCTCATTTGGTAGCCTTTTTACTTTAAAATACTCTTCCATCTCTTTAACAAAGAGTTTTGGATCGTCTCCCTTCTCCTCGTCAAATGTAGGTGGTGTGATTTCATGTAGTATGCTGTTGGTGTAGCATGTGTTGTGTGTTGTGTCATTGTTTAATTGTGAACCTCTTTCTCCATATGGTGAGTCAACATTTTGTACATTATTCAAATAACTTTCATCTTGTACATCATTTACATCTAAATCATCATTTTGCCTTTGTAGTGCATTCACATCATTTACATTAGCCAAACTTTCTTTTCCTTTTCTCATTTCTTCACAAATTGATTTTAAATCATTCTTTATTTCTAAGTGACTTTGTTTCATATCATTCATAGCATCTTGTTGTGATTGTACATCAGCCATAGTCTTAATTTTAGGAATGACAATTTGTTCTACAGTTTCATTAATAAATCCTTTCTTCACTACCTCAATTTCTTTCCTTAATTCCTCAGTTATTTCTACTTTTACATTTGTAATCTTACAGTCCACACTTGCATTACATTCTGTTATTTCATCTCTACATCTACCAATTTCCCCTTCTAATACAATCTTATTTTCTCTCATTTCTGATTCTATTTTTCCCATTCTATCTCCTATGATTTCTATCCTAGCTTCTAAAGCTTCCTTTGTCTCATTTATGTTTTTATGTACTAATTTTAAATTAGTTTCCATTACTTTCATATTTTCTTTACACTCCTGTCTTCCTAATTCTATTTTCTGTTCTAAGTCCTTTCTCACTTCCTCCATTTTCTGACCTAAACTTTGCTCTATGTCCTGTTTTAATTCTACCTTATTTTGTTCCATTCTCTGACCTAAACTTTGTTCTATGTCCTGTTTTAATTCTACCTTATTTTGTTCCATTCTCTGACCTAAACTTTGTTCTATGTCCTGTTTTAATTCTACCTTATTTTGTTTCATTCTCTGACCTAAACTTTGTTCTAATTTCTCAAACATGATCATTAGTAACCTTTGGTATTTTCCTATTGCTGCCTCATCCTCACTTTCTGGTTCTATCTGATAACTAGGCTTATCTGCCCCTTCCCCTATTCCTGTTCCTTCCTATCTCTCTTTTTGCGACATTCTCGTTTTTTTATTCAGTTCACTTTCGCTTAAAAGTCCTACTATTTTGCCACTTCACAGTAACATAAAAATAAAAATTTTTGGTCCTACTTTTTCTCGTTGCTTGGTCTCGTTATGTGCATCCCCTGCGCGGTTGTCTTCGCTAGACGATCTCTGATGTTTCTCACGTGAATTATCCATTCATCTGCATTTTTTTTAGGCACTTCCTTCGTTGGTTTCCAATTTGGTGACGTCTCCGAAGTCGTAAATCTCAAAGGATTGTCTAATGGCGTCTTCTTCCTTTTTGGCGAGAAGATTTGGCGTCACTTGGTATTTCACGTAAGTTCATTTCCCGTAGATTTTCATTCCACCCGAAATTCGTGCTCCACGTTTGGGCAAGCCATTTGGTGCTATTTTTATAATTAATACAAAGGTGATGGTGATGAGCTTTTGACTCTTTCGTTATCTCGGGTTGTGGTACTGGATGGAATGAACATACACTCGATGTTTATTTCACTACATTACTTTATTAACACTTTTTCTCGTTTTTACATTTTCGTTGCACCAATTTATATTATATTGATAGTCTTTCCAGTTTTTTAACAACTTTAGAACAAAAGCTTTATGAAAGTTTAATCAATTTTCTACTCACATCCGAGAGCACTGTAAAAACACGTCTTTTCATACCAAAGACATGGACGCTATTAACAAATTCTTTTGGTTGCGAGTCTAGGATTCCGACTGCCATGTGTACATCCGCGTATGCGTTCATCAAATAGTTCCTGCATTGTTAGGGAAGCGACCTTTAGCTATTCTCCCTTTGCTTTCAATATTGAACACATATAATTCTTTTATTTATACATATATATTAAATTTAAATATGGAAATATTTATGATATCTTTAAACAAACTTATTTGTTTGTAACAATGAACAATAGTAACACGTTTTCGTCACTCAACCAACTCGTACCAACACCAAAAACAAATTACACTCTCAACAAATATTCACATAAATGATTTTCTTTTGGGGTCTTACAATATCCTGTCTCAACATGAATTTTAAGTCATGTGCAGCAGTTAGACTGACTATGACAGGTGATAAAAGCAGATTATGAGTCTGCAAAGCGTTGGAATAATACTGAGTGCTAAAGTAGAACAATGTGTTAACCTCAAATTCCTCAAAAACTTCAAAAAAACTGTCAAGAAAGCTTATAAATTGTTGATAGAAGTTTACAGTAATCATTGTCTATTTTGTACATAAGTTTTCGAGTGGTTTAAGAAATTAAGAAGAGGGGGGAAGACATCAGGGATGAATCAAAACCAGGCCATCCTTTCACTATGAAAACTGAAGAGAATTTGGAAGAAACTGCTAAAATTACACTGGTCAAGAAAATTTAAGTTGTTTAATGTTAAATGAAGTATAAAGGGTGATTCTTACTGAATTTTGTGTGCTGATTACAAATCTTTTTGCACAACTTTTCTGTCACTCATGGTTTTTGAGTAATTGCATTAACAAGGTTTCTTGTAATTATACAGTTAATATGTGTAACACCTTAGCTTGAGTACCTTTTAGATACCTAAAATGTATGTGAATTAAGACTTTCGACTGTACTTTGCTTGAGGAACATCTCTCTTGAGTGTCCAGCAGTAGTCTGCCAACATATTTGGAGTCCATTTACACTGGTAGCATCTTTCCACTCAGCAATGTCCTGATGGAAACGCTCGCCATGTTTGTCGCTGACAGCACCGAGGTTCTCAGGAAAGAAGTCAAGATGGGAGTCCAACATGTGTATTTTCAAGGACATATTACATCCCATGAGCTTGTAGTTCTCAATCAGCTCACTGACAAGTTCTGCGTAATGTTCAGACCTGTGGTTTCCAAGAAAGTTTAAGACAATGTTTTTGAAAGAGAACCATGCAGCTCGTTCTTGCATATTTAAAAGGCTTTTAAACTGCGAATCGTTCATAAGTTGTCTAATTTGAGGGCCAACAAATATTCCCTCTTTTATTTTTGCTTCACTGATCTTTGGAAACTTAGTTTTCAGGAACAGAAATGCACTCCCATCACGATCCATTGCTTTCACAAAGTTCTTAAACAAACCTAGTTTGATGTGTAATGGAGGTAGTAAGACTTTGTCAACACTTACAAGCGGTTGGTGAACAACATTTGCCTGTCCTGGGTTGAATGGCTCTCTTTGGCCAATTTTTTTCAGCATAATGATTGCTTTTGTCTCTAATACCCCACATACACAAGAAACAGCAAAATTTTGTATAACCAAGTTGTAATCCAAGTAAGATAGCTATCACTTCAAAATCTGCACATATCTGCCATGAGTAGTCATCATATTAGATGCTACATAGCAAGAGTTGCATGTTCACATAACTCTCCTTCATACCAACTGCATAGGCTATAGGAATGGGTGGAAACTTGTTTCCATTATGTAGCAAGACTCCTTTCAAGCTTGCTTTAGAAGAGTCAATGAACAAGCGCCAATCTTCAGACTTATGTTGAACACCCAGGCACTCCATCACAGAATCAACATCATTACAGAACACTAGGTCCTCCTATTTAGAAAATAAGTGCTCCAATTCCTTATAGCGTCGATGAAAAGAAGTTATTTTGGTGCCATCCTGCAGGAGATGCCAGCCTTTCAATCTTGAAGCAAGTAACTCAGCTTTACTTTTAGATAACCCAAGATCACGAACCAAATCATTTAGATCCACCTTGGTTAATAAGTGTGGCTCGTTTACAGTAACTCCTTCCACAAAATCTGGGTCACTCTGTTGTAATTCGCTAATGTCATCAACACTTTCAAAATCTTCACTGCCGTCTGGTGGAGTTGGTACGGGAAGGCCTGGTCCATGAGGCACTGGTCGAATTGCTGATTCCAAAGATGGACATTTAACAGTGTGTTTGGAACTTATTCCAGGTATATTTCTCAAGCAGAAGTAGCAGTTTGTTATAAAATCCTTAGGTTCCTGCCATATCATAAGAACTGCAAAAGGCATATGATGGTTCCCTTTTAACCAGCCGGTTGTACATTTGGCACAACAAATTTCTGGAGCCCAAAACTTATTCTCATCAATTTTATTGTCAAAATAACACTCATAAGCTCTTTTAATTCGAGAAGTCAAATTTCACCTCTGTGCTTTTAAAGTGAGCTCACATCAAATGTAACAAAAATTGTTTTTATCATTTACACATTTGCGAGACATTATCCTCCTAATTCGCAATGCTTAAGAAAACACACTATTAGAAACACTACACTTGTTAATTTACAACTGAAAACAAACAGGATTAGCTTCTACTCCTTTGGCAACTATGCAGGGCAGTTTGTATCTGCAACAAACCTTCCTTGTCTGCTGTTGGAGTAAACGTTCAGCTGGATGGTAAAAGCATAGTTTTGGAGAGGCTCATTGTTGGACATTGTCATTTCTGAAGTCACAGACAACAATCACCTAAAGCACACATGTTATTTGTTGCCGTATTTGTTGACCTAATAAGATAAAACTACTTTCTTCTAATCAGCACATTTACCGCCCTATGCTAATAATCATGATAACAGTTTTTGTAATATTACAAAAAATTGGTGGGTGATGGAGCATTTCTAACTTGATTTTTGGATTTGGCACATGCAAATACGTAAGAATCAGCAGAAATTATTTATTTAACATTTTCATTGTTGTTGTTGTTGTTGTTAGCTAATGCTGGATTTCTGACAATGAAGTCATTAATCCTCTTGCTCTCCAATATTTTTCACAATATTTTTCACTGGTCAACATTTTCATTGTTGACCAGTGTTATTTGAGGATAGTGCCAATTGAGGACCTGAACTGTTGCTTACCTTATGAACATCAATAAGAAAACTGTTAAACAAATTTTACATAATGAACTGGGCATAAAAATGATATGTGCTAAAATGGTGGAAAAAAATTCTCATTCACACAAAAGGAATACTGAAAAAACTGTGTTAACATTCTTGAAAACATAAATAATTCTGATTTCTTCAAAACATAATTACATGCAATGAAACCTGGATTTTTCAGAGAATAAGTGAAAATCCATGCATTAGAAAAGCCCCAATGCCCCAGAAAGAAAAAAGCATGCACCAGCAAATAAAGTTCAAATCAATGATGATAGATTTTTCAATATACAGGGGTTATCTACATTGATTGGTGCCTACAGGTCAGATTGTCAATCAGGTTATGTGTTTTGAAGACCCTCCATGAATATGTGTGATGAAAGAGACCAAACTTGTGGAAAAATGCCTAATGGATCTTCCACCAAGAGGAATTCCCCAGCACTTAACCTTTAAGTATACACACTGGTGTACAAGATACACCATATTACCTAAATACGTTATTTCCATTATTTTAATTCTTCCTGCAGCACTTTAAAGCACCTAACCAATTGTTGGGAAGAGTAAAATGACCGTTAGCAGAGGCATTATTGGCACTGTTATACTTCAAATGTACTTTGGCATGAGTAGAGATGTCTGCCTGGTGAACCAAATACACCACGTATGTTGTTATGTAAGTATATCTGATAGTCCAAAAACAACTACTGTTCTGGAGAGCAGATTACAAAAGATAAAATGTTGATACCGTTTAGAGGAAGATGTAGCTTTATTCAATTCATTCCCAATAAACCTTGAAACTATGGGTTAAAAGTACTTGTGGCATGTGGCTCAAAACCTTTGTCACTAATTTACAAATCTATTGTGATCAACAACCAGAAGGGCAATGTAAAAGGTCCAACACACCAGCAGACATCACGCACCATTTGCTTGAACCATGGAAAAGAAAAAACAGAAACATAACTCATGATATCTGGGACACAAGTTACCCTTGGGCAATGGATCTTCTGAAGGCTAAAATAAGAATGGTTGGAACCTTGAAGAAAAATAAACCTGAGCTGTCATTGTAGTATTTGTAACATAAAATGTCAGAAGTAGGAACGTCCGTTTTTGGGCTTCAGAGGGAGATTACTATCGTGCCCCACATCCCCAAGAAAAACTGGTAAGTAATTTTGCTTTCTAATGTGCACAGTAATTCTGCAATTTATTCTGAAACCAAAAAGCCTGTCATAATAATTGATTATAACAGCTACAAAGGTGGTGTTGACACTGTGGATAAATTTATGCAACACTTTATACAGTGTCAAGAAGTGTTCCAGCTCGTAAATGTAGCAGGTATTAACAGTTAAAAATCTATATAATGCAACACACATCAATGAAGGTCATAAATACAGAAGAATTTATCTGAAAGCCTTCTCACTATCTTTGATGAAGCCACAACTTACACAAAGAGCTGAATGAAGGGCCTACCTTCAAATATTTAATTTTTGAAATCCTGTTACATTATTATGACATAAAAAACAGCTTCTGTTTACTGCAAATGGATGTGTGGTAAATCTAAAATGTTTAATTAACAATTTTCCCAATAATTTTCGTTCTTTGGACACCACTGTAGTGTGGTGCATAGACAGAATACACCACACATCTACCTGTGTTACACAAGTAGATGCATATACTTAAAGGTTAATGTGCTTTCTGTAAAGGGTTATTTGCCAAAAATCAATATTCCATGCAACTTTTTCCTCTTCCCAAAAGTCATTTCCAAGCTCAAAGGAACCAGGTTCAAGACAGTGGATGCAATGACAACTGTTGGACAGTGTAATACAAAATGACCTGGAGCACAGCTTCCAGCAGTGAAAAATGAGGATGGAGCAGTGCAGGGATTGGAGAAGGGACTACTTTCAAGGGAATAATATTGCCATTGTTCAATAATGTTTAATGCATGAATCTAGTTTCCTTATTACTACATCTGGCACAGGTTAATCACTTTCTTATAATCATATAAGACAACAAAGGAAGTAAAGATAAAAAACTCACCTCTTTGGCAGTATTAACGCCAAACATTAATTTTAGCTTGGTATCCGCTTCAATGCAATTAACAACAGTTTCATGACATAACTCCAGTTTTCTAACACATGACATGCATATGTTAAGGGGCAGCAGGTCAGTTTTAGTTACCTGTAACATATTTAACATGTAAACTTAAAATCTATCAGAGGAATGACTGACAGTAAAGCACACGTTCTTGATAATCTAAATTATATTATGTGCACAGTTGGATGGCTTTTAATGTGCAAAGCTGCATACTACAGAGAAATATAATAGACTGTTGCAATGAGTGAGCCACACTATGGCACATGACTACATTGGTAAGTTTTTTCAGAAGCAAACTAATAATGTGAGGTTGTTACTATAAATATTGTTCCAGACTTGCTGATTAATATGAGAGAACATACAGCAAAGCTTTATTATACTGACTTGTTACAAATATCTGGTGATATGATGAACACAAAAAAACCAATGGCTTTATCCCCATATTTGAAAGAGAGCTGGCACTTGAGCTACTTGGGCATTCTGTTCATAAAAATGTAGGAACAATGGCAGCTGCTGTAAATGCATGTGAATATCCTAACTTTTAACACCTTGCGGTATTACTAGTTAATTTTACTTTAGGTGCTATTGAACGTTATACAGATGCGGTAATCTAAAATAAGGCACTTAAATCTACCACACCATTCGTCTAAACTGGATGAGGTTTGGCATCATGGTTGCTAGCACATTTACAGTTGTGAACGTTTTTAGGAGCCTTTGTGCATGTGTAGCTGGCATTACCTCGGTGTCTTATGGGCCAAAATGGTAACTGACATGACCACCTGCTGGCATGAACATGTCTTATGTCAATGCCACTGGGTGGCAGCACTCCATGGCAGACATTAGATAACTCTAGCTGACTCTCTTGACGTCTCATGCAATGGAGCCCTTGTTTGCTTTTCTGTATGGCATAAATCTCGCTAGGTGGTAACACACTGATCAGATATGCCAATTCACTCAGCAAAATTTAGCTGATATGAGTAAAAGCTATGAGTATACAAATGATGATGATGATGATGATGATGATGATGATGATGATGATGATGATGATGATGATGAATAATGATTTATGGAGTACTAAATCTTTCACACCTTGGGCTACCCCGGAACTGGGCCCTGACCCCTTTGATATTAGGGTAGCCCTTCAGTATAATTGCCTTTTACATACACATTACACATGTTTACCTTTTCATTAATCTTATCCTGCTTCCACCCTTTAATTTTTATTTCTGTTTTATTTCATCTCCCAACCCCATTCACTTTCCCTCTTTCTCAACTTTTCTTATCAGCTTCACTCTGATAACTTTTATTCACCAGTTTACATTGTTACACTTTACTAATCTCGATTATCTCAATTACACTTCACTATAATCTCACTTTCACTGTCTATCAAAACCCTCTACTTCCTCATTTATGGATTACCCAACCATTTTTTTAACCTTGTTACTTTCGGCAAAGTATCACTTTCTTTCTCTCCCTTAGTTCTCCCTCCCCCCTCATTGATCCCTTAGCTATATCATTTGACATTTTTTTTTGAGTTATTGTTGAATTCACACTTTTTTTTCACTTCCTCCCGACTATCCACTATTGTCATCCCCCACCTTGGCTCTTTCCCCTGTTTCTTTCACACTCCACATCCCACCATATCCCCACCTTGTGTTTTGTTCACACTTACTGGAACCACATGTGTTACAAGATGCTGAATAGTTATCTTTCTGTTGCATTTCCTGCTGATGCTTGATCATTTGCATGTCTTTCTTGGTGCAATGATTGCTGGTCCTGCCGTTTCCCATTGCTTGGTTCATTTTTCCTCTCACCTGCCTATTCAACTGCATACAGCTTGAAGTTTTTAATGCATACCCTCTTGCCTTCATTTCTTGCTTGTGTTTGCTGATTAATTAACTCCTTCATTTATGCCCTTCGTGCATAAGTTAAGTCCTTGTTGATGTAAATAGGGGATCCTCTCAATCTTTTTGCCTGTTTTAGTACTTCTGTAATCATTGCGTGTTTGCAAACTTCACAAGAATATTTCTTTTCCCTGGTATTTTGCCAATTCTGAATACGTTGCAAATCTTGTAGCCTCTCAGATGTATTTCCAATCTGTTCACAGTAGATCTCTTAAATCCTGATATACTCCCATTTCATGTTCATTTTCAACTCCTGAAATCACTACATTGTATTTTCTGCTTTTGTCTTCCATTCTTTCCAGTGTTGTTTTCAAGTTTTGACTTTCCAATTTTAAGGGACCCATTTCTTTGTTTCCCCTATCATGTTTCATACACTCTTGTCTGAATCTCTCTGCCAGTTCTTTATCTCTTACCAAAACTGTTTTGTTTATCTATTCTTTAGCTGCCAAGTTACTTAACTCCTTTTCCCCTTGGTTGTGGGAGCCTCCACTGTAAATCTGGTCACCTCCATTACTAGATCCGTACTCCGAGTATGCAAATAGGAAAATCTATTTTGTGGGCTTGTGGGTGAGGTATAGTATATTCAGTTATGATTTTATCATACAGACTTCGTTTTGTATTCCTGAAGGAAGAATGTGCCTTTCTCTTACCCATGGTCAAGTTACCATGTTGGTGAACACTTATACTGCTATTTGAGTTTAACCGCTTCCACAACTGGCAGTTTGAAGGTAACGTTTACTTCTGCGGTTGATAATCAGGTATCAGCAAACTCTGCTGAAGCTATTTTAAGTGCCAACAGAAAATTAAATTAGTAGGATAAGCTGCAAAAGAATCAAGGCTTCCTTTCATAAGAAGAAATTATGCTGTTTTCCACTCTAGAAAATTAAATTTGGTGACTGATAACAAATTAATATTAATTTTTGACTGTCAAAACAATGCAAATGGGGAGTAGGAAAAACGCTTACACATTAGTTCGTTTTTGTACTAAACTAGACTTAATTATGTACAATTCAAATAAAAATGTGCAAAAACAATTCTATATTTTGTCAAATAAGTTGTGCATCATTATTATCTATTGCTATTATTATTAATTATCATTATTATTATTATTATTATTATTATTATTATTATTATTATTATCATCATCATCATCATCATTATTGGGAGTGACTACATTTGTACCAATTTATATAATCATATCTACTATACAGCATACTATTTCACATTATCAGGGCCATCTAAACAAAAAATTTGTGAACACCCAAACTGTATACTCACTTGCCCCCACTGTGTAGGAACGTATAGCCATGGAAGAAATGATTGAACCCATTAGGAGAGCAAAATATTTCTAAGTACCACATCATGTTGCAGTATGGTTTACACAATTCGATATTTCTAACATGCAGCTGACAAGGAACCTATCACTATAGTCACATTGGAAACATGCCAAAAGTTTTACTGTGTCATCTTTGTACTAGAAAAGATCCGTGTTCCAAAACCAACCTGCTGTTTTCAACTCCATACCAAAAATGTGTTGCGAATATTTTGGAACATAGAGGAAACAAAACATAGTACTGCAGAGAACAGACCAGATGACTCTGACGCACGGCAGTCTTCTCCCACATGTGCATAACAGGTAAGAAGATATGCAGGCTTTGCTTGTGTGCCCTACTTGCCATGGGTATGTTATGGATATTACCGTGGGTTCAGTTGCCTTGTGTTTCTTTAAAGATTCGAACATGAATCCTGTTAATGAGTTAGAATTTGTGTTGTGTCACTTTCAAGAAAATTATTTTTCATTGAGAGTAATAAGCTTGACAAATTATTATTAATTTGTAAGATTTGAAGCTTTCACGGCGAACGTTATGGATCAAGGCTTCACGGGTGATGATGGAGTGGCCATGGGTTCACCATTATCACTGGCTATTGCAAATTTCTTCATGGAAAACTTTGAACACACTGCACTGGACATTGCCACACACAAACCAAAAGCCTTCTATAGGTATGTCGACGACACATTTGTCATCTGGTCACACGGGACAGAAAAACTTACCTTTTTTCTGGACCATCTCAACAGTCTACACACAAATATAAAATTCACCATGGAAGTGGAGAGTGACAACTCCCTACCCTTCCTGGATGTTCTAGTGTACAAAAAACCAGATGGCAGCCTGGGATACACAGTCTATAGGAAGCCCACACACACCAACAGATACTTGGATGCCTCCAGCCACCATCGTCCTACCTAAAACTTCAATACCTACAGGATACTTTACGCAAGAATGGATATAGTAACCAGGACATCAAGGAGGCCCGTAGGAAAGTAGAATGCAACAGGAATAACCCACCACAACTCACACAAGGGAAGGATAGCCCTCAAGAGAAGGTCTACATACCCTTCTATGGTTCTGTCTCCAACAAGGTTTCCCGTATACTCGTGAGACATAATATCAAAACCTTCTTCACGGTCCCCAATAAGATCCGACAATTCCTCAGGCCGATGAAAGAACCACTCGGGCTTAAGGTCCCAGGAATATACAGGATTCCTTGCGAGTGTGGGAAGGTGTATGTGGGTCAAGCAGGATACACGATAGAGGAAAGATGCAAAGAACATCAATGGAACATCAGACTTCTCCAGCCGGAAAAATCAGCAGTAGCCCAACATTGCATAGAGCAGGTCCACAAAATAAACTTCAAAGACACGAAAGTTCTAGAACACACAGAAAATTACTGGGACAGACTCATCAAGGAGGCCATCCACATCAAATTACACCCCAACAATTACAACAGAGATGGCGGACTCAAACTAAGCTCCGTGTGGACAATAGCCATCAGAAACACAAACAGGAACACCATGGACCCCGAACAAAATGCGTACCTGCGGGAAGACACCCCAACCGGCGATCCCGGACAAAGTTTGTACCCGCGGGAAAACACTTCAGCCGAGGATAAACATACCTCACGACAGCAGGCCCAATCACAGACCATCACCCGTTCATTGGCTAGGACAACACAACCCACATCCTCCAAACCATAGGATATATTTGGAAAACTGAGGAGACTTTTTCATCCTGAAGATGGCCATGGAGTCTACAATGGCCGAAAGCTCGACCTTTATAAATCTAACAAGGCTGATCACCCGTAAAGCCTTGATCCATATTATTAATTTGTTAAAAACATTTCCTACAGCTTTTAGTGTAAACAACTCTAGACATACATGTAGTTGAAGAAGATAGTGATAGTGGTGATAATTCATCTTAATTCTCACAATCAGCATATGACATTCTTCCTCCAAGCACAGGTGGTATCACTGAATCAGGTTCGAGTCCTGTGTTGGAATCTAGTGACTAAAAGTACAGGCCAGTCTCCAATGACAGTAGTTCTAGTTATTTATTATAGTTTCACGGGCAATCAGCCGTGTGAGGTTTGAAAATATTGAGCTTTCGGCCATTCTAAACTCCATGGCCTTCGTCAGAATGAAATGACCGTTATTTTTCCGCTCCCCATATATATATATACAATGTTAGGTGGGAGGGGGTTGTGTTGCCCTGGCCAATGAGCGGGTGACGATTTGTGATTGGGCTTTTTTTTTTTTTTTTTTTTTTTTTGTGGTGGGGAAAAAGGCTACTTACGCCCTAACCGCATGCATGCATGCGAGTGTAAGACTCCTACCCTGGCTTCGAACCCAGGCAGCCTACTCACTAAAAAACCCCACCGGAAGTCTTGAGGTCAAGGCCTCTATGCTGCAGTACCGCATAAAGCACCTCCGCATTCTGTGGTGAGAGATGGAAGCTGCCTGCCAGTGGCAGTAACAGCGAGTATTACTGATGTGCCGGGGGGCAAACATGACATAAGCCCTGAGTGCCCCCTGGTAGTAAATAATGGTGATGTGTATGATTAGTTGATGGTGTTCTTTTTGTGTTTCAGCCATTTGGCATCGCTAGGTGTAGATGGATGTGAGGGATGAGTGAATGAGCATGTTTAGTTTTTAAACTCCACCCAAAGGTTTCGTTTCTTGTCCTTAGCGTAATTTTTTTCTTTCTTTTTTTTTTCTTATTTTTTTTTTTTTTTTTTTAATTTATATTGCGTCCTATAATCTATGCTAGTAGTATTTTAAGAAATGCTTATATAACTAGGTGCAGTTATGGTGATATTTATAAGATTTACAACTTGTAGAGCTAACTTCTACTGTGTCATTTAATCTTAGTTACTAAGGTGTGATTAAGCCGGAGGCTTCGTCATTAATCGTGTACCTGATCTTGCCTGGTCGTATAAGTGCACACATGGCGGGCTGTCTGCCTGAAGTGCAGGAGCGAGCCCGTGCCACTACCGGGGAGGCCCTCGTCTCCCGGGGTCCGCCTTGGCTAGGTAGCACAAGGACTTGTGAGGGCTTGAGTGTAAGTGTATGTTTTTATAGTGTTGTGTGTTTGTTGTGTGCTTCCCTTCATCCCCTAACCAGTAATTTCATGGTACTAAATTATTCAGGTATTCCTGTATGTTGAGTTCAGGTTCGCCTATGCTTATAGTGCGATCGAACAATGATAGAGGGCTGAGGTGTTTGTCGCGAGTCATATCATACTCCCCGAGCATTCGTATTTGCTCGTTGTGGTTCTTATTCTTTTTGGCGTATAGGTTGCATGCCAGGTGTTTAATAAACTGCTCGATTGTGAGCATTTTTAGCTCTTCATGTAACTGGTATGTCGGAGCCTCTGGCGGTAGTTTAGCAATAATTCGCAGTATTCTATTTTGCATCGTTTGGAGGCGTTTTATGTGCATTTTTGCCGCATATCCCCATACCGGGGCGGCGTAAGTTAAGATGGGTCGGATCAGCGTCTTATAGAGCATAAGTCCCATGCGTAGCTTAAGGCTGCTGTTAAGATTTATCAGCGGGTACAGTCTGTTGAGTTGGCCATTGGCCTTTGCTCTGGCTGAGTTAATATGCTCTCTCCATGTGAGATATTCATCCATCTTAACCCCTAGGTACGTGACGGATGTCTCCCACCCGATAGGTTCCTGAATTAGGGTGAGGGGTGGGAGGGCTCGCCTCCTTTGCCTGTGCAATTTTCGCCTGGTAAAAATGATTGCTTGGCTTTTTCTTGCATTTAGTTTTAACCGCCATTTCGTGAACCAGGGCTCCAATGTGTTTAGAGCATTCTGAAGCCACAGGTGTATGATGCGTGGCTGAGTAGATTGCGTGGCCAGTGCCGTGTCATCCGCGTATATGTATTTATCTACTCGTACTAGTGGTGGTAGATCATTGATATATTGGGCCTGCTGTTTCGGGCTATGTTTGTCACCGGCCACAGTGTTTTCTTGAGGGTCAGTACTTGGACCAGAATCACTATAGTTGCTGTTATGAATCTACGCTGTTACTGCCTCTGGCAAGCAGCTTCCATCGTCACCATAGAATGCGCAGGTGCATTATTGCGGTACTGCAACACCGAGGTTTTGACCTCTGGACTCTTCCGGTGGGGTTTTTTTAGTGAGTAGGCTGCCCGGGTTTGTAGCCCGGGTAGGAGTCTTACACTCGCATGCGTGCATGCAGTTAGGGCGTAAGTAGCCTTTTTCCCCACCAAAAAAAAAAAAAAAAAAAAAGTGAATGTGTTCCATGGCTATTGTCCAGGCAGGGCTTAGCTGAAGACTGCGGTCCCTGTTGTAATTGTTTGGATGTAGTTTGATTTGAATGGCTTCCTTAATGACTCTGTCCCAGTATTTATCCGTATGCTCCAGAACTTTGATGTCTTCAAAGTTTATTTTGTGGACATACTCTATACAATGCTCGGCCACTGCTGACTTATCTGGTTGTAGGAGCCTGATATTGTGTTGATGTTCTTTACACCTTTCTTCTATTGTGCGTCCTGTTTGGCCTACATACACTTTACCACATTCGCAAGGAATCCTGTAAACTCCTGGGACCTTGAGTCGAAGTGGTTCTTTTACCGGTCTAAGGTATTCTTGGATCTTCTTTGGAGATGTGAAGAAGGTCTTGATGTTATACCTAGCGAGTATGCGGGAGATCTTGTTTGAGACGGAACCGTAGAATGGTATGTAGGCTTTGTTCGGCCAGCTATCCATCCTTTGAGTGAGGCGTTGGGGGTTGTTTCGATTGTTTTCAACCTTCTTGCATGCCTTTTTGATGTCGTTATCACTGTATCAGTTTTTCAGCAATGTGTCTCGTAGGTATTTAAGTTCCTGCTTAATGTGGTCTACATCCGCAATATCGAAAGCTCGGTGAAACAAGGTGGAGATAACTGTCTTCTTTTGAGTAGGATGGTGGTGACTGGAGGCGTCCAAGTAGCGGTTGGTGTGTGTTGGTTTCCTGTATACCGTGTGACCTAGGCTGCCGTCCGGCTTCTTGTAGACCAGAACATCTAGGAAGGGGAGTGAGCCATCGATCTCAACTTCCATGGTAAACTTGATGTTCGCATGTAGGTTGTTGAGGTGGTCTAAGAAGGTGGAAAGTTTTCCTTTTCCATGTGGCCAGATAACAAAGGTATCATCCACGTATCTGAAGAAAGCCTTTGGTTTGTCTGAGGTGGTATCCAGGGCAGTATGTTCCAAGCTCTCCATGAAAAAGTTGGCAATAGCAGGTGACAACGGTGAACCCATGGCTACCCCATCCGTCTGTTCGAAGAATTCAATTACAATGACCAGTTCTTCGAACAGACGGATGGGGTAGCCATGGGTTCACCGTTGTCACCTGCTATTGCCAACTTTTTCATGGAGAGCTTGGAACATACTGCCCTGGATACCACCTCAGACAAACCAAAGGCTTTCTTCAGATACGTGGATGATACCTTTGTTATCTGGCCACATGGAAAAGGAAAACTTTCCACCTTCTTAGACCACCTCAACAACCTACATGCGAACATCAAGTTTACCATGGAAGTTGAGATCGATGGCTCACTCCCCTTCCTAGATGTTCTGGTCTACAAGAAGCCGGACGGCAGCATAGGTCACACAGTATACAGGAAACCAACACACACCAACCGCTACTTGGACGCCTCCAGTCACCACCATCCTACTCAAAAGAAGACAGTTATCTCCACCTTGTTTCACTGAGCTTTCGATATTGCGAATGAAGACCACATTAAGCAGGAACTTAAATACCTACGAGACACATTGCTGAAAAACTGATACAGTGATAACGACATCAAAAAGGCATGCAAGAAGGTTGAAAACAATCGAAACAACCCCCAACGCCTCACTCAAAGGATGGATAGCTGGCCGAACAAAGCCTACATACCATTCTACGGTTCCGTCTCAAACAAGATCTCCCGCATACTCGCTAGGTATAACATCAAGACCTTCTTCACACCTCCAAAGAAGATCCAAGAATACCTTAGACCGGTAAAAGAACCACTTCGACTCAAGGTCCCAGGAGTTTACAGGATTCCTTGCGAATGTGGTAAAGTGTATGTAGGCCAAACAGGACGCACAATAGAAGAAAGGTATAAAGAACATCAACGCAATATCAGGCTCCTACAACTAGATAAGTCAGCAGTGGCCGAGCATTGTATAGAGTATGTCCACAAAATAAACTTTGAAGACATCAAAGTTCTGGAGCATACGGATAAATACTGGGACAGAGTCATTAAGGAAGCCATTCAAATCAAACTACATCCAAACAATTACAACAGGGACCGCGGTCTTCAGCTAAGCCCTGCCTGGACAATAGCCATGAAACACATTCACAACAGCAACTATAGTGATTCTGGTCCAAGTACTGACCCTCAAGAAAACACTGTGGCCGGTGACAAACATAGCCCAAAACAGCAGGCCCAATTACAAATCGTCACCCGCTCATTGGCCAGGGAAACGCAACCCCCTCCCACCTAACATTGTATATATATATATGGGGAGCGGGAAAATAACGGTCATTTCATTCTGATGAAGGCCATGGAGTTTAGAATGGCCGAAAGCTCAATATTTTCAAACCTCACACGGCTGATCGCCCGTGAAACTATAATAAATAATGTGCGCCGTGAAAGCTTTAAATCTTACAGTTCTAGTTATGTTTGCAGTCTGCAGAAAAAAGAGAGAGAATATTAGCATTGAGTATAAGAGGAACGCTGTACCTTTCTTGTTAAATGAAGGTGGGAAGAAGCGTCATACATTTACCTATGTGTACGGCCGATTTCATTTGGTGACGTCAGTGAGGCAACTATATATATGAGAGAAACAATTGGGAAATTGCACTCTTAATTCCAACTGAGCACAACAAATATTTGTACAGTAAACTATCTGTGCGCTTTATAGAAGCAAGAAGTGCAAAGAAAAAGATAGTGACAAAGATTTAAAGCTCTGGGCCTTGGAAATTTCAAAAACCTGTTTACTTGGAAGGGTAAATTTAAGAGCATCCTCTGCTTGGATCTCTCGCTTAAAAAAGTTCCATAACATTAAAAGCAGGAGGATAACAAAATTAATTTCACAAGCATTCATAAAAGAAGAAAAAGAAAAGTATAAAATAGAAAGCTTTTGGAAACAGTGAGAGAGCGACAGTCCAATTATCCCCATTCCTGTGTTTATAATGCTGATGAAAACAGTTTTGAGTACAAAATGAGAATAAAAAGGACATCTTTTGTTTGGGAGAAACATGTACAAACTGTTACACAATCTATTAGTGGCTGACCTATTCATACACTATTATACCCACTATTAGTATGTATGGGTCTATTTTTCTTAAATTATTTGTTACACTGCAGGAGAATGCTGGCAGTTTCAGGCCTGAAGTTTTAAGGCAGATGTTTAGGGCCGAAAGTATAACTGTGAAGGCAATGAACTCGGGTAAATAAGAGTTGAGATCCTTGTTTAATGACATCTCTTTCCCCTGCTTGGAAACAATTGTGCTCTACTTTTGGATTCATGAACGAGTTACAATGACACTACATGTCTTCAAGACATTCTCTCCGGAAAAGCTATTGAACATGTGCAGAGTCCTCCCTAAGCTACGGGTAAACTTCAACCATTGGATAAGTTTTTCTTACAGCAGTAGAAATCTCTTCATTACCATATAACTAAAATGTTGATATCTAATAACAAATGCAATGCTATCAGTCCTGAGTAATATAGGGAGAACAGCTTAGTGGCAGTTTCTAAGAATTCAATATGGCCAACACTACACTAAACTGCAGATGACATTATACCAAAAAGTAGTACTAGTAACATACATAATAAAAGCATTATTTCTAACCTAAAATATCACAGGGCTAAAGTAACATGCTTTCAAACGATAATATTTGAACATCATTACCACACAATACATGAACCTACTCACCTTCGGCAAATCTTGTTCTGCAATAACACTTTTGGATAAAATTACTTCCAAATGCCAATACCATAATATATAAGGAAAAATTGAAGCTATTAACAGTGAAGCAACAAGATTCTAAAGTAAGAACAAATTAGAAACTAAAAACTTCACTTATCTTAGTAATGTTGTTAGTAAAAAGAATAACAATATTACTAAGATAAGTGAAGTTTTTAGTTTCTAATTTGTTCTTACTTTAGAACCATCATATATTATTAATTTATGCCAACAAACTTACTGTTGGTGTTTTTAAACACACAAGCCGTGTGTGGGCAATGTTTGAGAGGTAGAACTGGAACTTAAAAATTCAATGCCACAGCAGGGATTTGAACCACAGACCTTCCGCTTACCAGGCGGGTGCTCTACCATTGAGCTACTGTGACAAACTGCCAGAATGGCATTGAATTCTCAAACCAGTTCGTATTTTTCCTCGTAAACCACAAAGGCAGTCTCACATCAGAGACAATTACCCCAATGGTGACTTACTATTGCAAGTACATGTTTAACAGGAAAAATACGAACTGGTTTGAGAATTCAATGCCATTCTGGCAGTTTGTCACAGTAGCTCAATGGTAGAGCACCCGCCTGGTAAGGGAAGGTCTGTGGTTCAAATCCTGGCTGTGGCATTGAATTTTTAAGTTCCAGTTCTACCTCTCAACCATAATATATATTTAATGCATTACTGTGATGCAAGCATAAAAATACCAACAGTAACTATAATTGCATATACTGCTCCAACACAATCCAAGACAAAATCAGGCTAAGCAAGCAATATAATGGCATCCACAGACATGCATTAATTAATACAATGTCTAAACAGAATCCTGTCAGTTGGCTTCTCTGCAGCGGATTCAAAAACAAGGGCTTCTGTGACAACACAAAGGATGCAACAACACCAACTATGGCTGTAGCTTTACCATGGTTATATTTTACAAACAGTTGGTTATACTAATGCAACACAACACATGGAATATCATGAAATATAACCAGACTGTGCCATAATGGGGTAAAAATGTCAGTTGGTTTTTGGGGTATTCCAATAAGCTGTTTCCTCTATACTAAGGATTCAAACCCAGGTTGTTTCACTTGCAAGACACATGCATTTCATGCTTGGGTACATGATGCAATCAAACTGAAGGCACCTTCCAACTTATTGCATAGCTTTAACCCTTAAATGTTAACATGGCACTAATGGTAACATCTGTCTGAGAGACTAAGATGACAACATCTTGCATTTTATGTCCACTTTAGTGAGTCTAACAATTTAAAAGCTTGATGAATTATTAATATCAATAGTTTGATTCTGTTTACATCATATATTATAACAAATTATGCAAAAATTACCAAATTGTGTGTTATCCTTTGTGAGAAAATGGCACTAACAGTAACATCCGTCAAGTAGACTAAGATGACAAAAGTTTCCATTTTATGCCCACTTTAGTGAAGACTTTACAATTTAAAAGCTTGATGAATTATTAATACCAATATTTTGATTCCGTTTATATCATATATTGCAAGAAATTATGCAAAAATTTACAAAATAAATATTAGTCTATGTTTGAGAGGTAGAACTGGAACTTAAAAATTCAATGCCACAACTGGGATTTGAACCACAGACCTTCCGCTTACCGGACAGCTGCTCTACCACTGAATTATTGTGACAAACTGCCAGATTGACATTAAATTCTCAAACCAGTTCGTATTTCTCTTGGTAAACCACAAAGGCAGTCTCACATCAGAGACAAATTACCCCAATTTGAATTTTTAAGTTCCAGTTCTAACTCTCAAACTTTGCCCACAACATGTGTGTTTAAAAACACCAACAGTAAGTTTGTTGGCATAAATAAATAATATTAGTCTATGTTTTCTTTGCAGTAATATCCGCCTGTGAGGCAGTGTGGCTTATGAGTGTAATACTTATAAAACAATACTATTGTGAAACTAAGACAGTGATGTCCATAAAATTCAAAGTTCAACTCTCAACTGAAGCTTAGCTGAAATATTAGATCAAACTAATATTGCACATGTGCCCATTATGCATTGAGAGTTTTGATGTCCGTCTAGGAGGATGGATGTTACCATTTAAAAGTTAAAATACACACAGGATGGTATTAAACTGTGTATTGTGAACAAATTGTCAACAAATGCTTCCGATGTTTTCAGAATTGATCTCTCTCTCTGGCTATTGTCTTAAGCTGTAAATTATCTTATATTTAAAGCTTTAAGGAAATTGTTTAGTCTTTATGAAGTTCCTATATACAATCTGTAAAATTTTGTAGTATTTTGGTTACCCATTGAGCAGGACTGTAGGTATCTTAATCTAATGAAGTCAATTGCAAAACTATAATTGTAGGTTTAACTGTTGTTTTGATCATGGAGAATTCTCCTCTGCTAAGTCTATAAGATAGACATTTACGAAGTTAGACAGGATTTTTAGTTTTATTTATTTTTATGAAATTTGAGAATACCATTATTGGTAGATGTACATGAATTTTATCAACAAGCTGCAGGTCAGTTCCTCGTTCTCCAAATATGTGGATGATGTCCGTTGATTCTTTAGCACAAATTCTGCACAGATCACTAGCCACATTGCAGCTTCCTGTCCAGTCCCGTTCTTGGCCTTGTTCCACATCCATGGTACTGTCCTCACAATTCATTTATGTTAGGTTTGCAGATAATGATATACTTCCTGGAATTGAAAAGTAATATTTCATCACAATATTCTGTGAAAATGGTAGAAGTACACTTGGTATAATGCTCTGCAATGTTGTGCTATAAACACAACAATTTTAAATCTATTTGGACTTGACACATTGTTTGACAAAAAAAAATAATTGTTGCACTACCTATGATTCATTGGCTGTAATATGTTGTTATACAAGAACGAATATGTTTGTTATGATGATGATGATGATGATGATGATGATGATGATTGATATTGATGATGATGACGATGATGACGACGACGACGATGATGATGATGATGATGATGATGATGATGATGATGATGATGATGATAAATACACTTATGAAGAAAAAGGGAACACATATATCCTTCCTTTGAAGTTTTGTGACTCAAACATTTGTAAACAGGCCTGAAAACTATATGATAAATGTTAAGGCAAAATAAATATACTTTTTTAAACACTTAAACATGCAAATTTATGCTCACTTTCATTCACACTTTCAAAATTCTTCTTCTGTTCCTGATTACCCTCTCCTTATGTAGAACTTAAACCCCCTAGGACTTACAAGTCAGTACCTTGGGTCAGACGCCTGTTGGGGAGCAGAAAAACCTATGGACCGGACAGAATGAAGGCCTGGAAGCGGGTGGTCAGCCAAGCACCAGGCATGATAGTGGGAAAGAGGGTGATATGAAATGCAGGCAAAATGGATAATTGGAAAGGTGATGATGGAGCAATTGGTGGAATGAGTGGTTAGGGGAAACTGGTGAAAACTCGCCCAGACAGCTTTTCGTCCACCACAAATACTACATGCAGGTCCCTGAGATCGAACCTGAGCTGCCCAGGTGGTAAGCAAATGGTCTATGCGCTCGGCCATGGCACCACCTTCAAATTCTATAGAGGGAAAAGAATAGTACTACTTAAAGAAAAATATCTCCTGTCAGCCATAAACTTAACTTGGGACCTCTGGGTTTAGCAGCCACCACAGTGACCTCTAGATTGTAAGAGCAGTTCATCATCATAGTTGTCATAGTAAATAAAACATTAATTAGCCCTTTTTGACCCATTTTTCTTTGTAAATAATAGACCATGCAAAAATATGCAAGGATCAATATGCTTAATAAAAAAATAAGATCATCAATTAGCTTAAATCCGTAGAGTAATGACATACTGATGGAGGTCTAACACCAGATGCGTACTTTAGGAAGAATGTATAGTCTATGTAATGAAACATATTCTTGGCAACAGATGCCAAGTGAATCTGAAATGGTTTTAATTGACCCATGCTCTGATGTTGGTTTTAGAGCTTTTAAGAACAAGGCGATCCATTATACAAATTCTTAAAATCACCACCAAAGGAGATACCAGCCCTAAGAACCAGCCTCTACAGTTCAGACGATGTCTGGTTGATAATGGAGGAAAGCTAGCCTCTGAAACATGTACTGGGAAATTTTAACAGTGAGTGTTGTTTAGTGTTATTAATCAACTCAAAATTCCTAGTTTAATTAGAATATTCACTGCAACTGAAAATTAAGAGTAACTTAGTACATCTAGCACTCACATTCTTGGAGGAAAAAAGAGAAACCATTACTATTTATAATCTTTGCAAAACTTAAAGGCATATGGAGGTGGGGTGTACTGCGAACTCCAGCGAATCCTACACTTGCCCCTCCTATCAGCGCTGCTGAATGTGGTGCATGCATCTCACACAACCTTATGTACAGACCGTCTGCTGGTACATGCACTACACTTGGCAACAACGCTCTGCTTGAACATTGGCCAGCGTTCACATGCCTTTAACTTTTGTGAGCGGTATAATTGTTAGTCTCGAAAGGGCTGCTTGCAGGTGGAGGGGTGGCTACTGGGTAGTGCAAAATAAGTAAAAGCAACCATTAGCTCATATCTCATTCATTCCAAGCAGTTCTAAGTTTCATATAATTAACATTTTTCTACTTAACCTCTTCACAAGCAAATGCTTCCTGACTTTAATCATTGAGCTACTGCTCACAGTGTGATATAAATAAATATAAGCACTACTTGCTTGTAATAAGCTAATGCTTACCATTTTTTCAGGCATATCCATAGGTTACACACACAAATAAGTAGTGCATACATATGTATCATGCAAATCAAAACCAGATTATAACTGAAAAATGTTCTATGAAATTGATACTAAATTTAATTTTCAATGAAATGAAACTCTTTCATGTTGAATAGCTTTAATTCATGATAACACCTTATAAAATCTTGGAATTATTTATTGTGATATTTTATATAGATTTTAATTGCCTAGATGCAGAGAATATCAATACAATGATGCAAAAAGACAAAAGCACTTAAGGTTGTAACTATAATAGTGACAACTATTTATTTATTACTTAGCAGAGACTTAGCATTTGACTTTGATTTTGGCATTAGACTTTGTTTTGTCACCAAAAAACCAAACAATTATAGAATGTTGGAAAATCTTACCCATCTAACCGCACTTCAAAAACACCTAGTCTTCCAATGTATACCAGCTCACTGTGGACTGAGTGGTAAGGAGAAAGCTGATTTTCTTGCTAAAAAGGGTACCGGCAATGTGCAGAAATCTATAGTTAATCTACCATTTTATGCAGCTAAATGATTAGTCAACTCTGAATTCAAAAAAATTATTGCAAAATATTACTATGAAAAATCAAAAAATAAAAGATGGGAACTGCCAAACATTCAAACAGTAATTCCTGAGCATCCTCGAAAAACGGCAGTTGCAACCTTCAGGTTGATTACAGGACATGATTGTCTGGCAAAACATTTAAACAGAATTGGGATATATTCTCCACCACTCTGTCCTCTATGTGATCTGCAAGAGGAAATAGACCGAGACCACCTTCAAATATGCCCAGCCACTTCTAGCACCCCATCCATCAGTGAAAAATATTGGAAAGCAAGAGGATTAATGACTTCATTGGCAGAAATCCAGCATTGGCTAACAACAATTTATTTATTACTAGTATACAAGTGATATCTCTTGGAAGTACTAGTCCTTCAATGTAATACCCAGCACTGTCCACAACTTGATCCCAGCACTATAGAAGTTATAGTATCTTGATAGTAGCAGCTCCTGTTCTGTTGATCTTTTTGATAGACCATCCTACAGCCCACAGAATCTTGAGAACAATCCAGAATTGAATGTCACAAAGGGATTCTTTCACCTCTGGGATCAAGTTATAATCACATATAACTAAAGAAGCTGCACTAGAATTTCTAAGATCAAATTTCACAGTAACATTGCCTGAATTTAAAGCGAAGCTAACAACACCTGTGGAAATAAATAAAATCTTTAACTCCTTTAAAACAAAGAATTCTTCTGGTTATGACAAAATAACAATAAAAATATTAAAATCATGCTCACACCAAATTAGCTAAGTTATTTGTGCAACGAGTCACTAAAGACTGGAATGTTTCCTGACAGGATGAAATTCTCAATTGTTAAACCACTTTTTAAAAAAGGTGACCATAAAAATACTTCAAACTATAGACCAATTTAGCTCTTACCAGTTTTTTCAAAAGTCCTTGAAAAGGTAATGTTCAATAGACTGTATAGATACCTAGAATATAACAAGATACTTGTGAAGCATCATTTTGGATTCAGAAAAGGAATTTAAACGAATAGTGCAACTTTCAAATTTAAACATGAAGTGTTAAATGCCCTAAATAATAAAATGCATGCAGGTGGTATTTTCTGTGACCTAGCAAAGGAATTAGATTGTGTAAATCATGACATTCTCATAGCTAAACTGGAATTCTATGGACTTAGAAATGAAAACTTAAGTTGGTTTAAATCATACCTAAATGCAAGAAAACAAAGCACTGAAGTAAACAGTGACATTGATTATGAGAAACGAATATCTAATTGGAGAACAGTAGCACATGGAGTACCCCAAGGTTCAGTACTGGGACCTCTATTATTTCTAATCTATATAAATGACCTATCCCTTTATATAAAGGATATAGCAAGTACCATACTGTTTGCTGATGGCACTAGTGTGCTGGTCACTAGTAAAAACTTAGGTGAATGTGTAATTAAATTGAATTATGTTTGTAACTGTATGTCTTACTGGTTTAAGGCTAACAAATTGTCTGTAAACCTAGATAAAACAAAGGTTGTTGAATTTATAACTCATCAAACACCACACACTCCTATCGAAATTGGGATAAATGACATGTTATTAGAGCAAATAGACAGCATAAAATTTCTGGGCCTTCAAGTAGACAAATATTTAGACTGGAAAGCTCACATTAAGTATATCTTACCCAAACTCAGCTCTGCCTGTTATACTATCTGAGCACTGGCAAACGTGAGTTCTATAGACACACTCAGATTGGTTTACTATGCTTATTTTAACTTTATAATGGAATATGGAAATTAATTCTGGGGCACTTCAGTAGAGAGCAAACGAATATTCCTCATACAAAAGAAGGTTATAAGAATTATTTCCAATACCCATAGCAGACATTCATGTAAAGATCTTTTTAGAAGACTGAAAATATTAACCTTACCTTGCATGTATATATTCTATATCCTAAAATTCTTCATATGCAATCGATCCACATATATAACAAACAATGAAATTATGACATAAACACTAGACAAAAGAGCAAACATCCATCAACCCAGTGTAAAACTTTCTTGCTTTCAGAAAGGTGTATATTATGAAACCATCAAAATATTTTGTGCTCATCCTAACGATCTTAAGGGAAAACTTCACAATTTCAATGCTTTTAAAATTGCTGCTAAAGAGTACCTATGTTCAAAATCATTTTATTCTATACAAGATTATCTGAATGACAAATTATTCTACTAATGCTTATGTAGCTTTGTAAATAGTCTCTAGCTCATTTTATTCTATATAAGACTATCTGAATGACAAATTACCCTGTTAATTATTATTTATTTATGCCAACAAACTTACTGTTGGTGTTTTTAAACACACAAGCCATGTGTGGGCAAAATTTGAGAGGTAGAACCGGAACTTAAAAATTCAATGCCACATCTGGGATTTGAACCACAGATCTTCCGCTTACCGGGCGGCTGCTCTAACCACTGAGCTATTGTGACAAACTGCCAGAATGGCATTACGAACTGGTTTGAGAATTTAATGCCATTCTGGCAGTTTGTCACAATAGCTCAGTGGTTAGAGCAGCCGCCTGGTAAGCGGAAGGTCTGTGGTTCAAATCCCAGTTGTGGCATTGAATTTTTAAGTTCCGGTTCTACCTCTCATACCCTGTTAATGCTTATATAGCTTTGTAAGTTAGCTTTTTTTTTTTAGCTCATTTTATTCTTTATAAAATAATCTGAATGACTAATTATCCTGTTAATGCTTATTTAATTTTGTAAGTAGTTTTTAGCTCATTTTTTCTGTATATGATTACCTGAATGAATTATCCTGATAATGCTTATAGCTTTGCAAATAGCTTTTAGCTCATTTTATTCTGTATAAAATAATAATTTGAACGACAAACTATCCTGATTAATGCTTATATAATTTTGTAAGTAGTTTTCAGCTCATTTTTTTTCTGTATAAGATTTTCCAAATGACAAATATCCTGTGAATGCTTATATAGCTTTGTAAGTAGTTTTTAGCTCATTTTATTCTGTATAAAATAATTATCTGAATAACTAATTATCCTGTTAATCCTTATATAATTTTGTAAGTAGTTTTTAGCTTATTTTATTCTGTATAAGATAATCTGAATGACAAATTATCCTGTTAATGCTTATATAGCCTTGTAAGTAATCTCTAGCTTCTTTAGTGACAAATCATTGTTAATTACATTTGATGCCTATGTGAAACTGTATATGTATAGAACAATCTGACAAAAGATGGCATACATTGCCAATTATATTATAACTAAACAGTAGGACATGGCAGGAAAAGCCTAGCCAAAGTTTAAAACAAAGCTCTATTCATAGCTGTAAATGTGTCTTTTATATGTTATTCTGTGCATTATTGACATGTTCAATGTTCACTGGTCCATGGCTACTTGTGAACTCGCTGAACGTAATCCAATCTAATCTAAACAGGGGCCTAAGTGCAGTGAATGTGGTGGATGGAAAAGCACTTCCCACCACTAGTGACGGTACAGATCAGCTATAAGGTGTCATCTGTACCCAAGCATTAATCTGCCAAATGATAGGAAAGTTCTGCAAAATTTGTGGACATTTCCTTTGCCATTCTGGCCTCAGGTTATTCTCCAAAAAATGAGGAAAATACTGTGCACTAACATTCTGTCCTTGCAGGATGATATGTGTTAGGAAGACACTATCACAGTTACATGCAAGAATTAGTAGGTATAACTTTCACATTTGCACAGAAACAACACTTCACTGTTCTGCATGGTGACCCATAATGATGCCACTCACTGGATTGGCACAGTAGAGGTTCATATGGCTTGGCCCCATGTCTCATCAAGTGCAACAATGCACTGTCAAAAGGGTCTCCATCATGATCATGATGCTCTAAGTGAATTTTTGAGGAATTGTACCGTAGTCATCATTGTGTCTCTGTAAAATCTCAGAGAACCCATCAAGATGAAATATTTTACTTTCTCTACTGGTAAGTAGGGGAAGTATTGTATTCCACCCAAAAATTTGATGTCGAGATTTCACAGGAAATATATGCTTTGAGACCCCCTGAATTAAAAAAAAAAGCATTTTTAGAAAAACGTGTGTGTGAGTGCATGCATGTGTGTCTGTCTGTCTGTCTGTCTGTCAGTCAGTCAGTCAGTCAGTCAGTCAGTCAGTCAGTCAGTCAGTCAGTCAGTCAGTCAGTCAGTCAGTCAGTCAGTCAGTCAGTCAGTCAGTCAGTCAGTCAGTCAGTCAGTCAGTCAGTCAGTCAGTCAGTCAGTCAGTCAGTCAGTCAGTCAGTCAGTCAGTCAGTCAGTCAGTCAGTCAGTCAGTCAGTCAGTCAGTCAGTCAGTCAGTCAGTCAGTCAGTCAGTCAGTCAGTCAGTCAGTCAGTCAGTCAGTCAGTCAGTCAGTCAGTCAGTCAGTCAGTCAGTCAGTCAGTCAGTCAGTCAGTCAGTCAGTCAGTCAGTCAGTCAGTCAGTCAGTCAGTCAGTCAGTCAGTCAGTCAGTCAGTCAGTCAGTCAGTCAGTCAGTCAGTCAGTCAGTCAGTCAGTCAGTCAGTCAGTCAGTCAGTCAGTCAGTCAGTCAGTCAGTCAGTCAGTCAGTCAGTCAGTCAGTCAGTCAGTCAGTCAGTCAGTCAGTCAGTCAGTCAGTCAGTCAGTCAGTCAGTCAGTCAGTCAGTCAGTCAGTCAGTCAGTCAGTCAGTCAGTCCAGTCAGTCAGTCCAGTCAGTCAGTCCAGTCAGTCAGTCCAGTCAGTCAGTCCAGTCAGTCAGTCCAGTCAGTCAGTCCAGTCAGTCAGTCAGTCAGTGGACAACATAACTCAAAAACAAAAAGTTGCTTAAAAACCAAAGTTGGTATTTAAGTTTAATGTCTTTCAAGGATGTGACACAAAGATTTTGAAGCAAATAGCCCCACCTTAAACTACGCTTTACATGGAAATTTTTTTTGAAAATTTTTATTTTCTTGAAAATGGCTCTAACAATTTTGATTAAAATGTCATATGTTTAAGATATTTGAATGACAAATGAAATGTATATTTTGAATTTTCTGGCTATAGCCTATGTAGTCCTGTTTACTCTGGATAACTTTTGAATAACTGGTAAACGTAAGAGATAGACAAAATCTTACTAGACAAAAAATGTAGGTATTGCTAAAACACAATTTAAGTCTGAATAAATGTTTATGTAGAGTGAATCATTTTGGTGATATTCCTTGTTATTTGTGTCAGTTTCAGAAAACTTTCAACTCTCGTAAAATGGAACATCATTGTTCACTTTTTTATATGTTAAGCGTGCAAAGAGAACGGGATCTCAAAGCTTTCAAAGATTTGACTGCCACTCAAAGCCTATTGCATTCTCATATTCCTTTGCACCTACAAGGAAATAAGCAATAAGATAATTTCTGCATATGTTAATCTCAACTAACACGAAGAAGATATAGGAATGAGTTTGTAAGAATGGTTAGTACAAAAGTAGAGAAAGTCATTTTAAGTGCGACACATCAGATTCTTATGTTCTCAAATGATTCTTTATAATACAAAACATGGCGATATGCAACATTTGTATCTCCAGGGCTAATTACATATTGTCACTGATCAGTGTCAAGTAGTGCAGAAACTGCTTGCACATCCTGTTCACTAGCACTCGGATGACTCAAGCCAAGTATTCCATGAGGTCATGACCCTCCTTAAAGCCTCTAATTCACCTTGTCGCAGTCCTGTATGGTAACACCGTCTCACCACCTGCTTTAACAAAACCACCATGTCATGTTGTGCTATATGACCATAGGCACACTAGATTTTAAGCTTAGATTGCTGTGTCTAACTTGTAAACATGACAAAATACAACAGCTTAGAGCGGTACCTAACAGGAGATTAACTTTCTCTCTTTGTGCTGTGAAGAGTTCACTTCTTGGGGGACAAAGTGAATAAAGTGACAACAACCACCTCCATAGCGCAGTGGTAGCATGTCTGCCTATGGCGCAGAGGATCCCGAGTTTCATCCCCAGTACTAGTGTGGGGATTTTTCTCCCGTTGGGAGGTCTGGCACAGTGTACTCAGCCTCATTAGGTACTGGAGGGACCAATTAAGGAGCTACCTGATGAAGATGTAGCGATCCCAGGTTGTGAAGGACACATAGCCGGTCAAGAGGGCTTGCGGCGCTGACCACGTCCCACCCTCCAGTACTGCACCCCATTCATGACGCCTATAGTGGGCAGAGATGAGTGACGCAGCATTCAGGCAGTAAGCCTTGGTCCATCAGGGTTCTTGTGCTAGGGGTTAGTCAGAAGTGACAACAAATAATTCCTTCTTGTGTTGCTTCCATGACATGTTGCCACTATTTACATCCCATGTACAAATAACCTAACATAATTTATAAGAGAGAGATAAGTTCTAATACTATCAAATTAAGGAAATCAGAGATTGAATTTAGAAGGCAGACGAACGTTATCTTGAAAGTCAGGTGAGCCTTAATATGTATTTCATTTATCAAATCTTAATTTCATTTGTTATTTAAAATCTGTATCTCTATTAAGTTTATTAAAACTGAGTATACTTAACATAAATTAGTATATGAATATTTAAGCAAGCAAAGATCTAAACTGCCTAACAGAAGAATAGGCATGTTTGTTTTTATAGCAGATGCAGCACGGTCGAGGTCACAAACAATGCTTGGTGCCGATACCAATAGTTAGGAAAGAGGGAAAGTTATATTTTTACCAAACCAGCCGATACTCAATTTTCAATGTGTTAGTTTGTATTTCTCGCTTATTGTCAGGGTAGCACTAGCATTAAATTTATGGATTCACGTCTCAAACTAGGAATGAGATACTTCAGTTTTCCCTTTTTTATGTTAATAAGTATTTGCATTCAGGATACTTTTGTCCTTATCCTTGTGTATCATAGACTGCAAAGTTTTCTGCATTTCTATGAATATTGTACAATCTGAGAACTCAAAAAAGTTGATACTACAGCTTTATAAGAGCTGCTTCAAAAACAATCTTTTTAATTTTCTTTTCAAATTTTCAGACAAAAACATTCAAATATTCATTTTTAATAAAATTCTAATTTTATACTATCATTCTTGTACCCATCAGTTCTGCTTGAACAGCAGTGACACCATATATTCATTCTTAACTTTCTGTGCACTAATTTTAATAAATTAAATAAATCAAAGTGTAGGTAATTTCTTGTAATTATTGTCATTTTATTAGTCATCAAAATCCAGGCCATGGTACTGAGATCAGAACTCTCAGTAGAACATACAGTCAGATGTCTTCACTACAACTATAGTTTGAATGTATCTATAGTGTCACCCATCGCATTATTGTCGGCACTACCGCAAAGGAGCCGAAGGAAAGAGACAGAGAATGGCCGCATTGTTGGGGCGCTTGCCGAAAGAAAGAAAAGGATAGAGGCTTCTGGAATCTTCTGCTTTGTATTTCACCGCAATAACTGAACTTTCCAGAATAGTGCCTGGGAGATATAAATAGCGGTAAAGTGCGACAGACAGTGGACAGACGTATGTGAAGTGTTGAGTAGTCGTGCCGACGGAAAGGACAGACGTATGTGAAGCGTTGAGTAGTCGTGCCGACGGAAAGAAGAGACGTATGCGAAGCGTTGAGGAGTTGTGCCGATGGAGAAGGGACAGTTCTTTGTGTTACGAATTCGGAGCCGTGCTGTTGGTGAATCGGAAAAGACTTTCTTGCTGTTGCAACGAGTATAAAAAGTGACTATTATTTATTTATGCCAACAAACTTACTGTTGGTGTTTTTAAACACACAAGCCGTGTGTGGGCAAAGTTTAAGAGGTAGAACTGGAGCTTAAAAATTCAATGCCACAACTGGGATTTGAACCACAGACCTTCCGCTTGCCGGGCGGACGCTCTAACCACTGAGCTATTGTGACAAACTGCCAGAATGGCACTAAATTCTCAAGCCAATTCGTATTTCTCCTGGTAAACCACAAAGGCAGTCTCACATCAGAGACAATTACCCCAATGGTGACTTACAATTGCAAGTACTTTATATCCCAGGATTAAATAACCTTCACATGGTAATTATTATTTATTTATGCCAACAAACTTACTGTTGGTGTTTTTAAACACACAAGCCGTGTGTGTCTGTGGTTCAAATCCCAGTTGTGGCATTGAATTTTTAAGTTCCAGTTCTACCTCTTATAAAAAGTGACTGTTTACGGAAATAAAAGTGTTTCTTTATCTCGACTACATCTGTCTTCTTTACTTCACACTCGCCAAAAAGTCACAATATGTAGGACTTTTAATCAACATCTGTTACAGTATAAGACTAACAATCATACCAGTTTAAGGAAACTATGTGCCTTTGAACACTCTGAGCAATGCATTTAGAGAAAAACTAAACTAAAATCCACAGCACAACAGCCCATGTAGGGCCAAATCAAGGCCATCTTTATATCTAAACAGGCCTGGAGACGGAAAGAGATTACGTTAATGACGTCATCATGGGAGGCTTATGTTTATCACTTGTTTATTACGGGAATGCAACACATCAGTGCATGGTTGGAATGCTAAGAAGTTGCTTATGTCTTACAACGTGTCAGTAAACAATTAAGTGAGCTAAAAATCGAATTATAAAGTGGTGTAGTTTTCAATACAAAATGCCTAGGAAGTGTTGTGTGCCGGGTTGTACCTCAAACTATAAAACAAGTGTAGAAAAGTAGCTTACAGTGTTTTCGTTTCCAAAGGATCCACACAGGAGAGAGCTGTGGGTACGTGCTATTCACAGGGATAATTATAAACCAGGTGTGGTATGTATTAAACATTTTTCTGTACAGCACATAGTGAAGGAATTTACAGCTACACAAAATGATGGAAGAGTTCTTGTAGTACCCAGAACAACTCCTAAACTTACTGAAGATGCATGTCCCACACTCTTTCCTAATTTACCATCCTACCTGACTTCCGAACCAGCTCCCAAACATAGGGATCGAGAAGAAAGAAGAGGAGAAATGTTGGAAAGGGATGCAGCAGCATTTCGTAAATGGCTTAAAGATGAAAAATTGTTGGTTTTCAGAGCTTTAAAAATAGAATTAGTGACATGAAATTAGAGGGATTCACCGTTATCATAAAAGAAAACGATGTAACTTTTGTGAAAATTGATACTGAAGGAACTCCTAAAATTGTAGCAGCATTAAAAATTAATTCCAATTTTATTATTTAGGTTCTATAGGGTAAAATTGTAATACCCAATAGTAAGTTTAAATGGATTCTTGGTAAACAAATGATATTGGATAAATTGTCTAAATTTGATGCTCTTTTGGTTCACAATAGCAAGTGAACAAACAGAACATAAACTACTTCAGGCTGCCAACATTTTAAAGGAATGTTGGGAGGACATGAATGAAGATTCCACAGAACATCTAAAAACTAAATTCCTAGAAGAGCAGGTAAAATTGGTCAGTCAAAAGTAAATTAAATATACGCCCGATACCCTGTTATGGATGTGCTCAATTTATTTTTCTCACCCAGCAGCTTACAGACAATGTGATTCCAATGTTCTTTCTTTACCCCATCCTGATTACCTCAGACAACTTTCTCAACCCCTCAGTCCTGATAGAAACTCTTGCATTTTAAATATTTATCAGAGAAGGTAAAAATGCTTGGTGATCACGAAAAAGTAGTAAATTTGTTGAGATATATGAACAAGAATTTCTTAAAGTAGAAAACCAGAGAAACTTAAATCTAATTTAGGGGCTGAGACGTGTGACAATGATATCGGTGCTGAGTGTAATGCTAGTGATTGCGAGTTACCGGTCTGCTATTTTGACGAGCAAAATAATAAAAGTAATAACCAATGTCCTCTTGAAAAACTACTGCATAATTTAAACAAGACAGTTTGGTATTATCTACAGGCAAAAAGAAAAAAAAACAGAAACTGGAGATATATTCGCATTGAGAAGGTAAGAAGCATGCTCTGCCATTAACAACTATGCAAAGCATGTTTTCTACTAACATACCAACACACATTAACTTTTAATGCAAAATGTGAAAATATAAATGAATGCACGCTTCTTCCAGTGCAGAAATGCTTTAAAACATGTGTTTATTCCGTATGAATTGCTTGGAACGTCAGCCTCGCGTTGTGACGTCACGAATCGCATATCCAGGCCAGTTACTTAGAGATGGCCTTAGCCAAAGCCTACCGCTCAACTTTCACGGCCACCACCTCTGCCCACAATGGGCATCATGAGTGGGATGCAATAGTAGAGGGTGGATGTGGTGAGCACTCCCAAGTTTCTCCTGGCTGGTAAATGCAACGTTTACAATCAAGAAATAAATTTGTGAGCAGGAAACCAGGAATGGGGGAATTGACCTGTAGCCTGGTATGTGAATGAGGAAAAAGATGATACGAAATGAAGATGAAATTTATGAAAGGAAAGCTGATGATGAAGCAGTTGGTGGAATGAATGGCAGGGAAAACCAGAGAACCCAGGGAAAAGCTGCACAGTGACAATTCGTCCATAAAAAATCCCACATGTAGTCCCCTGGGATCAAAACCAGGCCACCATGGCCAGAGGTGAGTGATTTAATCATTTGGCCACAGTATTACCATTTTTAGAGATAGGTACATACTTCTAAAGATTTCTCACTTGTACTTTTCCTACATTTATTTCCTTTTCATTAATTAATTAATTTTAATACTTTTAATTATCTTTTATACTACAATAATAACTCTCTGGTAAATAGGTATACCTGCTGTCTTATCATTTCTTTGATTGTGAGCACAAGTTTTGCTGTAATTTTGTGTATTTTCATAATATCCTGCATTTTTTATTTCTATGATGGATCTCTTCTTTCCTTTATTGCAATTAATTAGATGTCATATTCCTACCTTAATACCCTATCTTTTAAGCTTAATATCCATATCATTCAATCCAGAATTTTTCATTATGCACTCTACACTGCAGTAATTGAAGAGCATTTTTTCAAAACTCGATGGATGCAAAATTTTACGAAATTGAGTTATATATAGTATTGGCCTAATTTTCACCTTCTGCATCATTCTGTGAAATCAGATTTTGCAAAATTCGATTCTTGTCCTGTGTAGAAGCTAGGGAATATTAGCAGTTTTTTCAAAAACTCGATAGATGCACTTGTTCAACTAAAGCAAAGGTCGATAGATGCAATTTTATGATTTTATAATCCATAATGTAGCAACTTCAATTCTATGAAACGCATGTTGGCATTGACTGCCATCTCACTATTGCGATTCTTGGAATTCTCAATCATTTCTGCAAGCTTTGTACACTGCTGCTTCGTTGGCAATAACTGCGAACTCAGGTTGTGCGCTGGATTTCACATTCATTTCTGCAAGGTTTTTGTTCCATTTATATCCTGCCTTTAACTGCAGAGGTCATATCGGCAACCTTGCCTATTGGCAATGGTGTTACTCGTTTAACAGTGGGTTTTTGGGTCTTTGGGGTTTTTTATACCTTGAATTCACACAAACATTCACACTTTCATTCATACTTCCAAACTCAGGGAAGGATGAAGAATAATCTTGGCTGGAGAAAAATTCCTACCCCCCTGCCGGGAATCGAACCCGGGACCCCTTGCAGAGCAGGCAGGTGCTTCTACAAGCTTTGTTATACTTACATGGCATTTTTATTCATAGTTGAGACACTGTACTGTACTATGCACAATGGACAGGAGCTCAGATTGTGATACTGTACCAGTTGTAGAATGTGCTGGAGGTAGAAATTGCAAAAACAAGGAAAGCGAAATCAAAATGCAAGTCAGGGAAAACTCATACTCCAGCAATTACATTACAGAACCATATACAGTCTGCACAAGCACTAATAAAGGCAAAAGCTTACTTATTCATATTGTTTGAAATTTCTTTGTGTGTATTCAGTATGTTTGTTATATAAATAAAACAAAATATACTGTTATTGTGAATGTAGCAGTGCTTAGTTTCCAAGTTTAAACATTAATATATTGGTTGTATAGTACATTATGTGTTATAAAGAGGTGAAAATAAATAAAAAAATAATAAATGCATAAATAAAAAGCAACAAAAACAATAAATGACAAAAATAACGAAATTTCATGTCTTAATTACTCGCTCACGCAGAAAAGTTAATCAGCATCTATCGGCTTTTGAAAAAACTCCGCATTTTCAAACCCAAATTGACACTAGTTTAACTATGTTATTTGTTTCTTTTCACATTCAATGATACAGTATCAGGAAGGAGAATTCAATGATAAATACAGTTGATGTGCTAACCAATTAGTATTGCCAATAAATAGAAAAAACCGTTTTTCTCAGAAACACATTTTGTGCATCTATCGAGTTTGGAAAAAATGCTCCTCAATTATAGACAGAATATCCAAACATAAATTGTGCCTATTCTGATCTTGTCTGGAAAGAACCCGTATATCCTTGCATGTAAGGTGAAAGAACATATATGAACTACAAAAGATCCCAGTGACCCAGTGTATGATATGGAAAGTACATATCTAAGTATGTAAAATGAAGTAACGGTGCACTGGTGGAAATACCCATTGAATATTGCCATACAAAAAAGACAATAAAATAGATAAGTAAATGGTACCTTATTTGCTTAGTTTAATAACAATGAATAAGGTGTAACACTTCTTCTTTCCCTGAATACCCTCCCCTTATGTAGGACTTACAAGCCAGTGCCCAGGGTCAGATGCCTGTCGGGGAGCAGAGGGACCTCTGGACCAGAGTAAAGACCTGGAAGCAGGTGCTCAGCCAAGCACCAGGTATGATAGTGAGGAAGAGGATGCTATGAAATGCAGGCAAAATAGATGATTGGAAGGGTGATAATGGAACAATTGGTGGAATGAATGGCGGGCAAAACCGGAGAACCCGGAGATAACTCGCCCAGACATCACCTCGTCCACCATGAATACCACATACGGGTCCTGCCTAGGTGGTAGGCGAGCAGTCTAACCACTCAGCCACGGTGCCGCCATTATACTTCCAGACTCAGGGAAGGATGAGGAAAAATCCTGGCTGGAGAAAAATTCCTACCTCCTGCCGGGAATCAAACCCGGCATCCCTTGCACAACAGGCAGGTGCTCTGCCAACTGTGCTACTGGGCCAGTCTAAGGTGTAACACACAGTATAAAAATAGTATTATTGATATAAATAGGTCCAGTACATGTGTACAAAGAACTGCCAAAGTCTGTGATGGAATTAATTATAAAAATTAGTACAAAAGCAATAAAATATTATAACACATGGGTGAAATATCAGCAAAAGAAGAGATGGAAGACACTGGTAAGCAATTTCTCGTTCCACTTAGCGCATAACAAATTCTTTGAGACATCCTTCCACGTGGAGGTGATGTAGTGCAAATGCACCAGTCATGCATTTGTTATAATGGAATTTTTCAACCTTAAAATGTAATACTGAATAATTAATACTAGCCATCTTTTAAAGCTCCTTACTTCCCTAAATAGTTCTGCATGCTTTTCAGCTTAGAACATAAAGCATTATACAGAACCAGAATAGTTTTGGGTGCATTTTTACACTGCAAGGAATGGAAAATAGAAAAATGGTTCACATGTACAAACCAAGTGGGATAAACAGAAAGGTTGTTTACAATGAAGCACCTTTGAATGTGATACACCCTCATTTCATCCCTGCCTTCTGGGGTGTGGTAACCACAATAGATCTGTGTAGATTGAAGTGAGCAAGATGCCCCCTCTTTGCCTGTACCTTTTTATAGTTTCAAGTTAACCAACCATTGTTGATATTACATAGCAGGGGTCTGAGAAAACCCATGATACATAACACTTAATGCTAAACATTTAACTTGCTGTACCAAATATAATTCAATATGGTACACGATTTGGGTATGCTGTAAGGAATACTCCTTGCATCTGGTAACGTTCATTTCTTTTGATGCTGTCACCTCCGGTTTATGTTTAGTATGGGGCTTCTGCAAACATTGCTCTGAGGCGAGGATGGGAATGGTTTTAAAAGATTTTGTTCAATCATTTGCATTTCTGTGTTTGGCTGCCTTATTTTTTTATAAAAGAATGTGCTAGGTTAACACAACATGAATTTATATCATTTGTTTAACGGGTATCCGCAAGTAGGTAGACAGCTTTTTGTTTTCCACTGAATGTATCCGCATCACAAAGATATTAGTATTCTGAGTATGGAACCACAGATTCCAAAGGAAGTTTCCTCTCGTGCTTTGGGAATAAGCTTTGGAATGAGATAATCTTTGGTGCATGTACCATTAATATCGCAGGTTATAGCAAGAGCAATGGTGATAGTTAAGCCATCACTTACCAGATATGTTGTTGATTTAACTCGTTACGTTGTATACCAACAATAGAAGAGCACTGCGCTAAGCTATCTTGATTCACCTTCCGTTTAATAAACTGCGGTAGGTTTATTGCCAGGTACTACCTTACCAGCCTTTTCTCCACTTTATTTACGTTACCAGAAGCCTATTTGGCAACATTGTGCAGCTAAACCAACTGTTTAAATACAGGTTATGTGTTTCAGAATTTAACCATGAGGTGGACTGCATCGAAAAAGATTGTTTTCGTAAGTGCTGTTGCTTCGGGAGTTGGTGTTGCTTGTATAGTGAAGTAAGTAATGTAATCTAATAACAGTAAACGCATATAGAGGCTTATAATTACATGTTTATATATGGTGTTACGTCACTGATGTTGTTGGCAACACTGGCATGTTGAGGAAATTCGAAAATAGAATGTTCAACAATTTTGCAAATTTTTTCAAGAGAGATACACCATAGAATTCAGTGAAAGAAAAGATGCCTTCGAAAACAAACCCAGTAGTATCAAAACCTAGTAGACGTAATTTGAAGAAAGAATATATACATACAGTCATGGAAATAGTATTCATACAGTACTACAATTAAAATTGATTACTGATATTTCCATATTGTTACATAAAAGCCTTAAGATTTTGACTAGAAGACTACACCATTAAATAGTATAATTGTAACAGCCTAGAGTGTTAGATAAATCTGTATCAAGGAAATTAGCAATACCCCAATTCTGACGCAATTTGACAGGGTATGGGTATGGTTCGGTACGGTTCTGTGACGTCATACCGAGTACAGAACGGATTCTTTATTTGGCGGCAGGTTTGAATACGTATAAGGGATTATCGGATATAGCACTGGCCATTACACTAATTATGAACTTTCCTTTTTTGCTTATTAACAAAAGTTTCAGTAGTCAGTAACTTATCTTGTATACACTCAAAAGCACTACAGTCTAGGAACTTATACAATCTCTATTATGACACCTTACCGAAAGACATCTCTCAAAATTGGTTTATAGGTTCAGACAGTTACATTATCATTAGAATTGTGTAAAAGTTTCGGTTTCCCTTAATTTCATAATACTAAAATAAGTAACGTATTCAACAGTTTATTTACTTGGATAATATGATAAAGTGAGGTTAACCATTTTTTGTATTTTTATTGCAAAAGTGGTTGAATTGCACACCAAACCAAAGGCAGGATACCGAAAAATCAGGAATGCAATAATATGCAGGTTGCTTTTGTGATTATTTTCCACTGCAATAGAAAGGAAAATTGAGTTACTTTTGAGGAATTCTGTGTATATTGTCCAGCAAACACATCATATCAAGTTGTTTCACACTCGAAGAGAATGGAATATAATCTATTATTTATGTTATGGGGAACTTCTTTTTAATGTTACTCCAAAACGTTTCCTACACAACTTCTGCCATGCTCTAGAAGATCACACTATTTGACTCTTATTCAGGGGATAAATTATTATATAGCAGTTACATTTTAGAGTTATGCTTATTAAAAAAAAAGACCTAGCAAATGCATGCAATTTCAAAATCAACAAACTAAGATAAAAGTAAAATTGTGAGTTAGTAGGCTATTAACAGCTGCTACATCACCATCACCATATCAGCAAATAATAACAATAATAGCGATAATAACAAAAAGAGTAATATTGAATAAAGCTATTTATCATCCCTGAAGACATAACATAAAAAACTTATCAAGTATCTACATCTACCCCTGAGATCCAACTAAAATCTTAAATATAATAAAACTATTAAAACAAAAAAATAGTATTGCATTAATGGTATCCCTCCCCCTCCCCCATGTCATTACTAAAATTACGCAATCAGCAAATTGTAAATCCCCTTGTAAATATGATAAACTGTTTGGAACAAGGGATCTTCCCAGACAAATTAAACATTGCTAAAGTAATATCAACCTATAGAAAGGTGACACAAAGGAAATTAATAATTATGTACCATCCAGTACCAATCTTACCAACCATTCCAAAATTGTTTAACGAGTAATCTATAAAAGACTAATGAGTTTTCTAAAGAAGTTCAACTTAAGCACCAAAATAGTTTTGTCAAAAATAGGTCAACAACCAATGCAGTCATTAGAGGCATACAAGAAATTATAGAAAGTATTGACAGAGGTAGATGCGCAACAGCTATCTCATTACATCTTACTAAGGCTTTCGACCAATAACATACAATATAAAGAAGTAGATAATTTTAAATATCTAGGATGATTGGTCATGTATGATAACGACTGTAGCAAAGACATAAAAGAGAGAATGCCTGCAGACAACAGATGTTTCTTTGCCTTGGCAAAAGCAATGAAAACATGATACCTGTCAAAACAAACTAAATTGCAGATATACAGTACAATTATAAAACCCATAGTGATGTATGGATACGAAGCATGGATTATAACAGAGGAAAGTAAAACACAGCTGGAATGATGGGAAAGAAAGATATTGAGATAATCAGTGTGCCAACAAAAGATATGGATGGATGGCGAATAAGAACTAACAAAGAAATAAGCCAAATGTATAAGAAACCTAATATAGTAACACTTATAAATGCTAAGAGAATAGAATGGGCTGGACGTGTGATTAGAATGGATGAAGGCAGAACCATTAAAAAGATTTTTTATGGAACCCCAGGGGGGAGAAGAAACAGGAAGACCTAGGTTAAAATGGTTGGATTGTCTGGAGGAGGACTTGCAAATAGTGGGAGTAAGAAGGTGGAGAAAAAAGGCAGAAGATAGAAGAGAATGGGCTATCATTGTGAAGGAGGCATTAGCTATACTTTAAGAGCTGTACGCCACAGGAAGAAGAAGGCTTTCAAGTATGTGGAAAAAAGTATATTAACGAAAAAACTATCTGCCCTGGGCATTAGAGGTGTAGGATATAAATTAATAGAATCCTACATGACTAGTAGGAAGCAATATGTAATTCTAAACTCAACAAATGGTGACACCATATCTACTCTGATAATATTGATTGAATAGGTATAATTTCGCATACTACGTGAGTTTTTTATCTAAAGAAGTGTTTTATAATATAACACTGAATGTGGTAACAGGTGTTTGTGGAGAACCAAAGAACTAGTAAATGAAGAAAAAGTATTCAGAAGTAGTGCGCAGATTTGGAGCACCATCTAATTTCACCTTTCATTGGAGTAGAATTGCAGTTTACTTGGTATACTGTACAGAGATGCCAGAACTGGAAAAACCAGGTAACTCATCGATTTCATGTATTGTCCCCGGCTCTAATTCATACACCATTAGAAATGTAAACACCACTAACAAAGAGCTTGCATCAAGGAGCACCTTCAGTGGCAAGCTACACCTCTTTTGCGTTGGTTCTGACATTTGGTGAATGTTGTGCAACAGAAAAGTGGATCACAAAAATAAAGAAATAGCGTAATGGAAAAGCAAATAGTTATCTCCAAATTTCAAAAGGGAAAATCATTTGCTGATGTTATTGGAAGAAGCCAGGCAACTGTGCAGACCATAATAATGTGATATATAGAGAGAAATACTGCCATTAATAATAAAGGAAAAGTTGATCACAGAAGCTAATGCAAAGAGAAAAACATATGTTAATGAGTACTGTCAAAAAAGATGCCAAATTGACATCTTCTGCATTACCTGTGCATGCTAATGTTCAGTGCGGGAGGGAAAGCACACCAACGGTTGTTTGCTGTATTTTAAGTAGTACAGGTTATGGAGCTAGGGCACATAGAAGAAAACTTTACATTAGCAAGAAGAACAAGAAATTGAGACTTGAATTTGCTCAAGACATAATCAAGAACGCAGATTTCTGCTATAAAGTATTGTTCATGGAGGAATTATGGTATGGTAATGTGTGGCTACGTCTGATGTTGAGCAACTTCTTTTTGTTGTAGATAACATGCATAGATTTCAGTAGTTGAACATCCTAAAGGAAAATCTGCAAAAAGTGCTGACAGCTTTCATTTAGGTCCACATTATTACCATCAATAAGACAATATCCTGACCGCCTCCGTAGCGCAGTTGGTAGCACACTTGCCTCTGGCGCGGAGGACCCGGGTTCGTTTCCCGGTACCAGCATGGGGATTTTAGCCCCTCTGGGAGGTCTGGCACGGGCTACACTCAGCCTCATTAGGTCCCAGGGGGACCAATTGAGGAGCTACTTGATGGAGAAGTAGCGGCCCCAGGTCAAGAAGACCGCATAACTGGCCGGGAGGGCTCGGTGTGCTAACCACGTCCCACCCTCCAGTACTGCACCTCACCAATGACGCCTGTAGTGGGTACAGGTGGGGGACCCAGCGGCTGGACAGTAGGCCTTGGCCCTTCATGGACTGTCGCGCCGGTGTTTAGTTTAGTTTTAAGGCAATATCCTAAGCATACAGCAGAAATAATAATAATAATAATGATGATGATGATGGTTGTTGATGTTATTGTTATTATGATGATTATGATTATTGTTATGTGATTGTTATATCATAGTCTCCACATTTTCAAGTTCCCAGCTCCGGCCACAGATCTTAATCCAATTGAACTTCTTTTTAGTACACTTGAAAGAACAGTCAGAAAACATGAAATGCTAAGTAACACGGCTCTGCAACAATATCTACAACAAGAGTGGCAAAATATTATAGAGTTCCAGAGTCTACCATGCCAAAGAGATTAACAGAAGTGATACATACAAGAGGAATTCTTTTGTTCTTGTTGTGTTTAATGCCTGCTTTTACTGCATACGACACCACAGACACGCGAGGAATGCCTACAAAGCAGTGGCATATGCTGGGATTGTGGCTTGGGCTATCACTAGGCCTACCAGATCCAGACAATAAGGGGTTGCTGATTAACCTTCTGTTACACATGTGCTCTGGTAGAACATCAGTGGTCGCATGGGACCTAGTAGGCCCATGCTATATTTTTGTACTTATATGCTTGTATTTATTTTTTTAAACCTTCATTGTTTCCTTCATTCCCATGTTTAGCTTCATTTAGCTTAAATATACAGAGCTTTTATTAGCAATATCTTACTAGATAGGTCAAATGCAGTATGAATACAGTATATGTTATAATTTGTACTACACTACATGGAAAGATAATAAATTGTGATCTTTAGGTATACAACTTATAATTTGAAATGTAGTACATGAAGTAGAATGTGAGAAAAAAGCAGGTAAACCATTAAGAGAAACAAAGAATTATCTGGTTTCCTTAATAAAATTCACAGATTGGGGAAGTATAAAAATTGCATCATTCAACCTATTCAATACATTTCTATTTTCTTTTATCTTTTCATTATGCAAGTGGTCAACAATTTTTTTATGATAGTTCAATGAATGGTCTGTCCTTTGAGTGTTGAGTGTCATTAAGTTTTTGTATTTCAACTGCGAACATGGTTGTTTCTCTAATTGTTTTTATACATATTGTTCATCCATTTCAAAGAATTGTACTAGCAACTGTCTTGGTACGCTGTACATTATGAAATAAATAATACTAATACAGCTGTTGAGGGCCGTAACAATCATACAATTAAAAACATTCTTTCTTGCTTTTAATCCACATGCTATTGCTCTGCAGCCAGTCATGTTCACACAGCACATTTTGAAGATGCTCGTGTGAGTATAGCAACACAGGATTCAAATTCCTTATTCCTTATTAATTTGTAGTTTACTTTAGATATAGGTTTCAGTGATAGCTTTGATAGTGCACAATATACACCACTGCTACAAAGTATTAACATTGTTGTTATATCCAGTAAAATGATGTTTTCGGGCTTATTGGCTGTGGTCAAGTTGATAGGTGAACACCTGACATTTTAGCCACCATTCCGACGAGTATCATCAGAGAAAAGTGACTTGTTATGAAGTGGCGCTCGTCAAGAGCATGCGTCTTATATATGATGGGACGAGACCGCTCCCTCATGGCCTGCGTCAAGTTTTTTGTTTGACTGAGCTGTATGACTTTGTATGTGTGTTGGACAGTACTGGCATCCATGCCTTGTGAATGCATGATGCTTCCTGTTTTCTATAAATCATTAGTATGCTTAAAAAATTCTGTGGCTTCATGGTACATCCTGGCATGGAAGTGTGCTGTGGTTTCATTGAATCTAATATTATGGCTCTTGGCCCTTGGATTCAATGAAACCACAGCTCTTGACACCACTGCACACTTCCAAGTCAGGATGTACCGTGAGGCCATAGACATTTTTAAGCATACTAATAACTTCAATAGAAAAGAGGAAGCAGCACGCATTCACAAAGCATGGATACCAATACTGGCCGACACACATACAAAGTCATACAGCCCAGCCAGACATAAAACTTGACACAGGCCACAATTGGCTGGGTGCAGCCAATGGGAGAAAGGGGGCAGTCTCGTCCCATCATATATAAGATGGACGGTCCTGATGAGCGCCACTTCACAACAAGTCGCCTTCTTCTGATGATGCTTGTCAAAATGGCAGGCAAAACATCAGGTGTTCATGCATCGACTTGACCATGGCCAAAAAGCCCGAAAACATCAGTTTACTGGATAGATGCCGGCCGTGAAAGCCTAAGCCCACTTATTGTTGTTATATTTATGTAAATTGTATCTGTACTTTTGCCCCTTTTTACGAAACTAGCTGGTACAAAATTGTTATTTACTTTTATAGTTACCGAATTGGGAGAAAATGCCAAATTGTTAGTATACCAAATAAGGTATCTGATTTTGATCTTTAATTCTAATAAATAAAGTTATTTTACATAAACAATGGTGAATGAATACTTCTTTCCATGATTGTATATTGGTCCATTACTTAACATTAAAAATGTATAGTGCCATGTTAAGATGTGAAATCTACCACTATCATACATGTGTTATTAAAATCATATCAGGGTTTAAGAATGAATGCATATCTGACAAAGTATATATTTTACAGGGAGCCAAAAAAACTTCACAAACTGAATAAATATACCTAAGAGTCGGTATTTAAGCACATGTTTTTATTTTAGGTTGCATATTTTTATTTTGATATGATTTGCCAAGTAAAAACTTTTTAATCATTTAGGAGTTTTATGGATAAGGGTTGTTTTCTGAAAATTGTCGATTGCACAAGACATACAATAATTGGGATTATAACAAAACAGAATACAAAGGTTGCGCTTAAAGTATATGGAGGTACTCCAAAAATAAACTAAGAAAAATCAATTAATATGGGGTATATTGTCATTAAAAAAGGTGAGTCTTGGAGTCACGTTCTTTAGTTCTTGCATACAGAGTCATTTACATTTCTGAATCTAAAGTGGCCCCTTGTATAAAGTAGGAAACTTTCTCTCTGTGGGGTAATGAACCCGAATAGAATATCAAGAAATCAACCATCAAAGTTCACCCAGATATGAATGATTCATTGAGGTGTATAAACAATTTCTCCACTGTCATTAACGTAGGAACTTGCTACTTCCCATGTAGACTCAAACTTCATTAAAGATTACACTGCCAAACTCATCACAAAAATCTTGAGTCAAGAAATAAGTTTCATATGAAAATCCCTCCCCCTCTCAATTGCTTTGTTATTCCCACAGTCAGGTGATAGTCTGGGTGACTGCTGGTTAGGCACTGGCCTATAATCTGCAATTCATGAGTTCAATCTGTGCTTAAAGGCAACAGCCCTACGTCAATAAACTTACTGGCATATAAAAGAACTTCAGGTAAAAATTCTGGCAGCATTAATATGATTTTGGCAATTGATAGTGCCATTAACTAACAAAAAATGCATATACAAGGGTTGTCCTTAAGATAAGGTTCCCAAGGATCTGCAGTTGTGAGGAACGCTGTTACAGGAGATCTGGCACCACTGGCATGTAGGTTGGTTCTCTCAGTCACCCGGCCTGCGAGCCGTCTGCGACACTCAGTCTTGCCTTGGCAGTTGTTAGAAGTGGAGCTTGCACTCACTTCTCCCGCAAGGTGCAAATTATGCTTTGTGATGTGCTTTTGTGTGCAAAAAGCCTGCACCATTGGACATTCATTCCCAACTGTGTGAAATGTATGCAGAGCAGTGTATGAGCGTACAACACGTGTGCAAATGTTGCAGAGAATTCAAAGATGGATGTACAGACGTCCATGACAACCAGCATTCTGAACGGCCATCGGTTTCAGACGAAATGATTGTGAAATCCACTGAATGCTGAAAGATCGAAGGGTGACAGTTCAGGAGTCCTGCAAGATGATTCCTGATGTCAGCAAGACCATAGACATTAACAGAAGTTTGACAGATCATTTTGGGTATACCAAGGTAAGTTCCGAGATTGCTTAAGAAGGACCATAGACAAAAACCTGTTAAAGTGGGCCATAAATTTCTTCAGGCCTACGACCAATCTCGTCAACAAATTTGGATGGAATACCGGCAAATATCCTCCTTACAGCCCAGTACCTAGCCCCAAGTGACTACCACCTCTTCCCTGACTTGAAGAAACACCTGTGTGGGACGCATTTCAGAACCGGAGGGGAACAGAAAGAAACTGTTTTAAGCTATCTTCGCCACGCTGTGGGAGAGTTCTATGATGCAGGCATATAAAGGATGGTACACCACATGCAAAAATGCATTGATCAGAATGGTGATTATCTCAAAAAATAGGGAAGAGTCTAAGTTTACCAAAATGTATTATTCAAATGTATTATTATTGAATAATACATTGTCTTGAATTATACATTTTTTCATTGTGAAAAAAAATTGGGAACCTTATTTAATGGACAACCCTCGTATAATCATGTGATAAGGAAATTTATTCATTTTTCCTTCTTTGGTGACATTAACAGAGCCAAAATCCATTTGAGCATGACTCTTTCAAGAAATTACTGATATACACTAACATTCTTATGTGCATCAAAACTTACCAAGCATTTTATATTACAGATTTGTGGTTTTGATACAAACATCTTCACATAAATAATAATGGATACTGCTAATTTCTGGAATTTTTCTGTCAGATAATCTAGAAAATATTGCAAATGTGGATGCTGGCACATTCTCAGAAAACCAGTAATATTTTACTTCATTTGTGCTGAGGTCATATATTTTGTGATTACGGTAGGGAAGTTTTCTTTTGCAATTCAAAGAATTAGCTTTAAATATGGACAAAATTTAACAGCTTACTGTTAATAGGTGGCATTTATCATCTTTTGCATCTTCTTTGTCTTTCTTTTTCTTATTTCATACAAATCTTCTTTTTAGTGTGTTGTTTCCATGTCCATTCATCAATTTTCTTTATCTTCTTCTTGCAATATGCATAACATTGATATTTTCTGGTAGTGTAAGCTCACATTGATTTAAGCATGATTAATGCAATGTAAATGAAAAGTTTAAGAAGAGTAGTAAGGAAAGCACAATGAGACCGTCAATAGAGGAAGGACTTAAGATCTGTTTAATAAATTGGCAGAAGATAGAACTGAGTTTAAAAGATGGATTCGAGGCAATCCCCCTAAGAACATGATAGTGGTAAACAAGTAAGTTATAGATGAGGAAGAAGTATAAGATTACATTCAGCTCATTCATTAATGGGTCAAATGTAAATTGTCTAAGCACTAGTATCTCTCTTCATATAGTAGAGTCCTACCAATCTGAACCCTGCTAATCCAAACAGGGCTAGGAAAAACTACCTATCAAATTTGTTTTGAATTTTAAAACAGGAAAAAAATAAAGATTAAGATTAAACTAGTTTTTCCAAGTAAAAACATTATTAGCCCAGAAAAACATGTTATAAATGCTACAGGAGTAAATGGTGAATCTGTCGGCTATCTTATACACAAAAACTAAAAAACGGAAGGCCTAGACATAGTACAATGTGCATAACAAAGTTTGAGTGCAATTTTTTTATGCTAGTAAGGAAAAAAAACAGAAAGCAAATCAACACTTAAGAAGGGAAGTCAGTGATCTTCCTTTGACACAACGCACTGATATGACTTGAAGAGGCAATGTTTTGCCAACTTCCATTCCAACAAGGCCACTCGCACTAGGTAGACGTCATTAGTATTTTTAGACATTACAGCAATTGGTTTTTGAACCTCAGAATGTAGTTGTAAAATAAATTACAGCATACTGTACTAATTTCCTACTTTTAATCATTTTCATACTTAACACATAAACGCTTAAGGTCAGGGTGTTGTCGTATTTGATGAAAATCCTCCTAATCCATAGGGTGCAGTCCCAATTAGTCTGGATTAGTGGGACTCTACTGTATTTATTCCTGTGTTGCCTATATAGGTCACTATTGACTCCCAATATAGACTTCAGGTAGAGCTTTGTGGTATCTTCCTTCCAGTAATCTGAAGGAAGTTTTGGCAGAGAATTTATGTACTTTACGAGAACAAGCGTGTCTTGTTCCATCTTGCCTTTTCTTTCTCTAATAGTTTTTGCATTTAAAATTGCACCACAGATAAGATTTTACCCGGTGATGAAGTTCTAAAGTGTAGGGTGGAGAGAAGCATCAGTGTGTAGACAGTGTATTTTATTGTATTTCTCAGTTTTATTTGTTGGTTTGTTTGTTTTTTTGTTCATTAATTAAGTCCCACTGCGAGCAGAGCTCAGGGATGTTGAGCACGTCACACAATTTTGAACATGCATTGTGACTAACAATATACCCACCACCAATAATATTCTATTTTTCCCCTCTGTTTTGCATTATGCAAGAAGAAAAAAGAAATTAAAATTTTTAAGCCACCCCATTTTAAGAGTAAACGTCACAACATGCAGTACAGTAGTGTAAATCATCATCAGTAATCTGCCCTATGTGGTAAATATTTGCCTGTTGACTGCATATTAAAGAATTTCTCCACAGTATGTTGGGAGTGAGTATATAAGAATGTCGCAATTTTTCATAAAGATTTTATGTTTACTACGATTGCTTAATAGTTTTAGGTAACAAGGAAGGTTATCATACATTTTTATGTCAGAATAGTAACATCATTTTTGGAACAGTTTTAAGCTACAGTTGAACCTGCTTTACATGTAACCCAGTTCTAGTAATTCATGTGTATACGTACATTTTTGTAGGTCCTGGAAAAATGTAATTTAGAAACCAGTTAATAGAACCTTATTAATATGTAATGCATCTATATGTAATTCACCATTATATGTATTAAATTTCAGTGAAATACAGCTGAGTTTTACGTAATTACAATGAGCATGCAGCATGCACTGTATTAAAAGAAACTCTGCACATTTTCCTTACCTTTGTTGAGAAAGCCACAAGCTGAGTGGGAGACTTTCAGCCATGGAAAGAAAAGACAAAGATATTTGCTGGTAGAGCCCCCAGCTTTCGGCACGACAATGTCGTAGCAACAAACTAGAAGTAAAGATAAAAATGTTGAGTATCTGATGTTTACTGTTGAGCAGCAGTCTTTGTCTTTCAGTTCTCCTATCAGCCATGGAGAACAGAAAAAGGAAATGTTACACAGTAGATCAGAAAGTGAAATTTATGAGAGGTGGAACTTAACGCAAAACCAAAACCAAAATTGCTTCAGACTTATGAAATGCTTATACCATGCTATACTCTGTTCATCTAGAGATTAGAGGAGACGTAAACAACGCCACGTGCGTTTTGACCACAGCGCACCCTCTTGACGCTTTCGCCGTCTAAATAGTCCCTATAAGAAATACTGTTACTGAGGTCTGAAATGTCACTTAATGTTTGCTAAAGCATGAACTAAGTGTACTAAGCATAGTTAAAGTGTAGGAATACGCAGTTAAGTGAATCTGTAACCAGCCTAATTCAATCTGCGTGCGCATTATTCAGTATGAAAGTAACATGGCGGAATAAGTGAGTGTTGTAAAACATAAGCGTGGCAAACCGTTGCAAAGTGTTGAAAAGACAATAATATTGAACGTGTTTAACAAGTTCTGCGAGAAATATCCCGAACTTGCTATAGAAGACGTGATGAAATTAACATCTGAGTTTAGCGGTGTGTCAGTTGCAAGTATTTACAACACACGCAAAGAAAAATCATCAGTTGGTGAATATCCCAGCCAAAAGCTTCCACGTACCAGATAAATGGTGGATGTAGTTTGCGACGAATTATTGTGGACAGAGATGACATAAGTAGCAGTTAATTTCCATGTGCTACGTTATTTGAATCAAGTAAATATATCCTTTTAGTAGTGTAAAATGCATATTATATCTACGCGTAGCGGTAAGTAACCGTGTTGCATCATTGTGAAAGCACGTGGCCGCGGAGTGATACAAACCGGTGCTTTGTTTATATCTCCTCTAATCTCTTGATGAACAGAGTATAGGTACAGTCATTAATAAAAAATGAGGTGTATGCACTTAATACAAGTAAAGTGAAACAAGCTAAATTAACTGATTTCTTTAAAACAGGACCAAGTTCAAAATAATGTTTTCTTTGTACATATCTTTGCGTTTTTAAAATTTTACACATGTAGGCTCAATATATTGCTTTTTTAAAAAATAGTACCTGGGCAAACGAGCTTTGCTTGGCATTCCCCTCCCCCCTTTTTTTGTTGCGAAATCTTGTTTTTTGGGAGAAGGTACTTATTTAGATAACCTTGAAAAGCAAAATGTTAACTAAATAAACATTTTTGTCACAATTGTTAAGAGTCATCTCTGAGATACAAGAGATGTAGAGTTACATATAAATATTTCATAAGCACCATCATTTCAGTCATAAAACGTCTTACTGCTGAACGCAGGCCTCCCCATAGGTATCCACCTAGTTTGAGGTTTTTGTCGAGCATTTATTCCATTATGGAGTTCAGTTCTTTGGTGCTGCAGTCGACTCTATCTTCCAGGGCGTTAACATGTTGGCCAAGGTCCTTCATCTTTCCGTCAAGTTCTTCCATGGCTTCCTTAACCCCGGCCAGTCGCCTGTTAATACTCTCTAATAGCTGTATCTTCATATTGGATATTCCCGACTTCATCTTTTCCATTCCGTAGCTTCCTTTTTCCAATTCAGCTTTTATATTTGTTTCCTCTGCCACATTCCAGAATTCATTTCATTTCCTATTATGCCCATCTTGGCTAACATTTGTTTCATCAACTGTTCCATATCATGGTTGTCATCGCACTCCTAACACCAATTATGATAACTTTACTTTTTAACTGCTTTACTTTTTATTAAAACACCACTGAGTAAAAGCACTGTTGATAAATAACAAATACTACAGAAAGAAAAGCTAGTTGATAAAGCTGTGCGAATATAATATACATTTCTGTTTCAATCATATAGAAAATTGCATGAATTGTTTGTTGAAGATGGAATAGTGAAAGAAATGTGATTGTGTTTAGTAAAAGAAGAATGAGTAGAAAACCAAGTGAATGTTATACGTTGCACTTATATTTATATATACCTTGTTCCACTCTTAGATGACAGTATGGAGTTAAATGGGATATATCTGTCTCTGTCTAGCGCATACAAGTTGCCATTAGCCTCGTCCTTTTCTACCCTCGCACTGTTGCCAGGTTCCTAATAGCATGGTATAAATATTCAGTTGTTATAAATTTCAGGTTTGAACACATTATCCTACGCAGAATTTTTTTAGTTTATATCCTTTTTAGAGTCATTGTACATTTCTATAGGCCTATATTTCTTCAAAAAAAAATTTTTTCAATAGAAGTCCGATATGTGCTGTTTCTATACTCATCAAGCACTAACTAACAAACTAACTGCCAGAATGCATCTATATTTTGTTCTTAGGTAGAGTAAACCATAGTGCTACTACCTGCCCACTTTGAATTCTCTATGTTTACTCAGTTAAGTGTTATAATTTTTTAAATTAAATGTTTTCGGAAAATTTTATACCTGTGCATTCCAAAAGTTATGCAGTGTGAAACTTTTTTGTTATTGAGTTTACATCAGGGAACCAGCAAGAACAAATGTTGACAAGGGTTGGAGAAAGTTTTTAAAATAAACCAAAAGGCTGTAACTTCTTTCTTGCATCGAGTAGGGCAAACAAAAGGTATTCATCTATTCAGCGTATTCTCATGCCAGGCCTGACACAGAAGATAGTATAAGGAGCAGCACTAGCATTAGTTCAAAAGAAGTCGGTGTGTAACTGTGTGGAATCTATGAGCTGTTATTGCGTTATTTGTTTAATAGTTTCGTAAACATTTGTAGTTATGGAAGGGGAAGCTAGAAAGAGACGATATATTGGTAAATTAAGAAGTAAGGAACGCCAAATAATTATGAAGGTGTTAGATTATTTTTCAAGTAAAATGCGTGTAAGTAAGGCAGTAAAAGAAACAGTTAAGGCTATCGGGTGTTCAGAAGCAGTAGTATATAGGATTAAAAAGGAAGTAATGAAAGGACCTCTAAGAACGCCATCGAAAAAGAAAGCAAAAAGGGCGGGGAAAAAAGAAGTATATAGTGAATAGTGCAATGTGGAGTGCAGCGAATTGTTCATTCTTTACTATTTGCAAATATTCAACCCACGCTGAATATAATTTTGTCACAGGTCAACAGTGATGAGACCCTACCAAATTTCTCAAGGGCCACTCCTAGTCGGTCCTTGGCCGAGTGGTTAGCGCGCTCGCCTACCACCTAGGCGGCCCAGGTTCGATCCCAGGGACCCGCATGTGGTATTCGTGGTGGACGAAGTGGCATCAGGGCGGTTTTCTCCGGGTGCTCCGGTTTCCCCCGCCATCTCATTCCACCAGTGCTCCATCTTCATTCCATGTGTCATCAGTGTCACCGCCTGTGGTGCCATAGTAGTAAAAGCGGGCATTAAACACTACGGCAACAACAACAACTCTTAGTCGGTTCTTACATGATTTGGGGTTGCAATATGAAAGAGGGGGTAACAAGTGCATATTAATAAAAAGAGACGATATTGATATCATCAGATGGTGACATAAATATCTAAAAGACGTAAAAAGGTTTAGGGACCAGGGGAAATCAATTGTTTATACCAAAGTTAAAAGTGTCCGTCAAGCAGCAATTGAAGGACTAAGTACAGAAGCGGCCACCTTGGGATCACGCGTGCAGAAAGATTCACAACTAGTACATGTTGCAACACTGCTCTCCATTTAACGTGTACTGTCTTCTAAGGGTGGAACGCGCTTTAGATATATATATATATATCTATTTCAAACATATAGCAAATTGTATGAATTGTATGCTGAAGGACAAGTAGCGAGAGAAGACTGATTGTGTCTCATAAAGGAAGAATTAGTAGAGGAAATTGTGTGAATGTAATACATTGCAATATATGCATTTAGGCTTTCACGGCTGGTGTCTTGACTATTCGAAATGTTTAGTTCTTCCGGGCTTGTAGGCCGTGGTCTAGAAGGCATGGTAGATACCAATGTTTCGCCAAGTACTGCACTTGGCATTATCAGGGTAACACGATCCTCCGTCTGCACTGGTCAGAGCGCATTTTTTGGATTTAAATAATGGCCTACAGGAATGACGGGGCACAACATCACAAATAATACATAATATGATTGTAGTATGAGCCCTTGCTTGGGGTGTGCTGAAATACCCCAGAATTTAACTCCATATCTCAACAGGGAGTGAAAGTAAGCTGTTCTTAAAGCATTTTTGTTTAGCAGATTCTTTAAATTTCTTAATGCAAAGCAAGCAGAGCTATGTTTTGGTGGTATTTTTATTTGTTTTCTCCGGCTGTGTTCATCTATTTGGAGCTCTAGAAGTGTATATGATACTTTACCTATAGCATACTTTTTGTATCTGATAATTCATTTACTTGCTTAAGCTTTGTTTTAAACTGAATAAAGTTTGTTTTATCATAGTTTAATGATAGTTTATTTGCTTCAAACCAAATGTTGAGCTGTTCAAATGCTTTATTGATAGAATCTCAAAATTGCTGATGAGACCTTTCAGATATAAATACACAAATATTACTGCAAAGGGCACAGCTATTGACTCTTTGCTGAGGTTATATGGCAGGTTATTTATACTCGTAAATATCAAAAACAGCAAAGGCCTTAATATAGAATCTTATGGGTCAAACTTAACAACATCTGGTTAAATCACAACCATTATCTTGTTTTGTTTTTTTTTATTTTATTTGTTAAGTAAGATTTGAACCAATTTATAGACATCTCAGTGAAACCAGAAAATTTTAATTGTTACAGCATACTGTCAACTGCCTTAGCTAAGACAAAATATTCCTAATGATAATTATTTTTATCCAAGGCTGCTACTATTCCAGAAGTTAGTGGCTATGTAGCATTTTCAGTTGACATTCTTTTTCTAAATCTGAACTGGGATGACAAGAGAATTTTTAACTCCACACATCTCATAATCCAATTCTATACAGCTTCTCCATTGGTGTAGGCAATGGAGAAAGCAAGATGGGCCTATAATAGGTTTTTATCTTCTTTTTTGTACAAAGGCTTAATGGTTGTGTGTTCCATTTTTACTTTCTCTTCTGGTAAGTAGGGGAAGTATTGTATTCCACCCAAAAATTCGATGTCAAGATTTCACTGGAAATATATATGTTTTGAGGCCCCCTGAATCCAAAAAAAGCATTTTTAGAAAAAGGTCTGTGTGTCAGTCTGTGGACAGCATAACTTAAAAACGAAGAATCGGTTAAAAACCAAAGTTGGTATTTAAGTTTAATGCCTTTCAAGTATGTGACATGAAGATTTTGAAGAAAATAGCCCCACCCTAAATTACCCTTTACATGGAAAATTTTTCAAAAATTTTGATTTTCTTGAAAATGGCTCTAACGATTTTGATTAAAATGTCATATGTTTGAGATATTTTGATGATAAATGAAATGTATATCTTGAATTTTCTGGCTATAGCCCCTGTAGTCGTATTTACTCTGGACGACTTTTGCATAACTGGTAAACCGTTAGAGATAGACCAAATCATACTATACAAAAAATGTTGTTGTTTTCTAGTGCCTTGCATCTGGCAATGAAGCCATTAGCATTCGTGCTTTCCAACACTTTTGAACTGTAGTTTCTTCTGATCTTAATGCTTCACAGGTCTTCAAGTGGTCTTCGTTCATTTCTGCTGGATCGTTACACAGGACACATATTGGTGAGGCTGAGATACCTATTGTGTAGAGGTGACTTGCTAAGCAGTCATGATTTGTCAATAGTCGGAAGGCTGCAACCGCTGTTTTCCTTGGTCTCTGGGGGATTATATCTGGGTTGGAAAGTAGTGTAATCCATTTTTTATCTTTGGCATTTGTTTCTATTTCTTGTAGGTATGAATGAGAAAATTTTTTAATGATCAAGCATTTTATTGAGGAATATGAGAAATTGAATTTAGACTTTTGTTTTATTGTTGTGCCTTTCTTTGAAAGTGAGTCTGCAGCTTCGTTCCCCATGACTCCACAGTGTGCTGGAATCCATTGGAGATGAACAGTCTTATTAACTTTTTGGAGTTGTGTTAACATTTTGTAGCATTCTCTAATTCTTGTTGACTTCTTTGTAGTATTTGAACATATTCCCTGAATTGCAGCTTTAGAATCCGAAAGAATGACTGCCTTGTTAAATTTATTTAAGGGAAGATTTAATAATTGTCGGAGAGCAATGTGTATAGCCTCTATTTCTCCATCATAATTTGTTGTGTCTCTGCCAACAGAATGATAAAAGGAAAAATGTGAACAGGTAACTCCAGCTCCAGTAAGGTTTTCCTTGGAGGATCCATCAGTATATATGTGCAGCCATTCTTCTGTGGGGTACCTAGTATTGATTGTCTCCAGAGCTAGAAGTTTTGTATTTCTTTTGGTGTGTCTGATTTACTTATTTCCTCTATTAATTCCAAACTGAAGGTAGGTTGCAATAATTCCAATGGATTTTCTCTTATAAGTAGATTTTCTCTGGTGTTAGGAATGTTCAATTTGGATTTAATCTGTGTTACCTTTTCTAGGGAACTACTATGAGTTTTAAGGATTGAAGGGGGGAGGTTCTCTTCTGTCCATTTAGAGTTTGGCAGTCGTAACATTTTCTCGTGTTGGAGCAATGCTTGTTCTTCTATTTTTGTTGTTATTGATGGGGTACATGTTAAGGCAAACATGGCATCAATAGGTGTGGATTTAACTGCTCCAGTGATTAGGCGAAGAGCCTGATTTTGTATTTGTTCAAGTTTATTGATGTTAGCATTTGCTGCTGTTATTAAAGCTTCAGAACAGTACAAGAGGTTTGGTTTAACATACATTTTGTATGTTGTGTTAAGGACTCTCCTTGAACAGCCCCATTTAGCACCAGCTAACCTTTTCAGGATTTGCAGTTTCTTTTCAACCTTTTCTGAGATGTTTATTATATGTTTTTTCCAACTTAGCAAAATGGGGGTTTAAGTCGGGTGATGTAACTGCCACATTGTAAAACTGGTGCCCGTTAAGAAAACAGTTACATGAAAGCCACATACATGAATACAAAAAATGTAGATCTTGCTAAAATACATAATTTATGTCTGAATAAATTTTCTTGTAGGGTGAACCATTTCGGAGATATTCCTTGTTATGTGTGTGAGTTTCAGAAAACTTAGAACTTTTGTCAAATGGATCATCGTTCATTTTTTTACATGTTAAGTGTGCAAAGAGAAAGGAATCTTAAAGCTTTAAAACATTTGACTATCGCACAAAGCCTACTGTATTCCAATATTCCCCTTGCACCTACAAGGAAATAAGCAATAGGATAAGTTGTACAAATGTGTATCTTAACTAATACGAAGAAGATAAAGGAATAAGAGTTTGTAAGAATGGTTAGTACAAGAGTAGAGAAAGTCATGTGAGTGCAACACATCAGATTTTTTTGTGGAAATATCCCTAACAAAAGAGATGATTGCATATTGTTGTTGCACCTTGTAGAACCACTATGCACAAAAACATGAACTTAGCAGGAGAAGCAAAAAACATTCCCAATCTTATTGTCAATAATGTGTGCAAACTGCATAATCATGGAAAACAATGGATATTATATTGTTTATGCTAGATATTATTGAAACCCAGTGCAACAATACTATTTTACTGCATATTTGCATATTCTTGTGGGACATAGCAGATTATTTTTGCACCTTTGTAATCACATAGTATATATGCATTTTGTGTGCTCTATAAACATTCTAAATTATACAGTCAGCCTTAAAAGATGTAATTAGGCAGTTTTACAGAATTTAATATGGTACCTTAGTTCAGTTTAAAGTGAAATAAACAGCCACATTTTGGTCAGTTTGTTGTATTTTGCCAGCTGGCAATATCTCTAGACAGTTGTCAATGAGCTTTGACTCAATGTGTAAGGACTAGTCTTTAAAGCTGCTTGACTGATAAAATGTAGATCTCATAAATGCCTTTCTTGATTTTTTTTGGGTACATATTTCTGTAGCATGGACTTTGCTTGAAACATGGTAGATTCATTACCAAGAGCTTTTGCTAGGGTAAAGTTAGGCCCATAAACTTCTACAGAAGTTCTTTTAGACATTGTTTAGCCATCTGTATATTATATAAATGGTTATTTTTCAAAATTAAGTTCTTTTTTAATCCCAAATTTTGAAGTTTAGTTAATATAACTACAAAGGAATAATCTAAGTTGGTGTTAGATGTGATCAGTCCCTTAATTTGATGTGCTGCTGTTCCTTTATTTTGCAGAAAATTTTCGTGTAACCAGTTAGATCACAGGTGCCAAAAAGTGATCATTCTCCTCTTTTCCCCCCTCCATTCACTTTGGTTTAGTGGTGTGGCCGAATAGGGAAAAGGTGACTGGCATTGGCTACTATGGTACATCTGCGCGCCTTGGAGTTTCACAACATAAGCAAGTCAGTGTCAGAAAGTCACATGTCCTATTACAAATTCCACCTGGAATGAGAGAATCAATATTTTGTTATTATAAAGCCAAAGCATGTGGTTTAAAAGATTGGTGTATTACATTCCAATATAATATTCAGAGACATTTTAACACCTAACATTCAAAGGACTACAGCAACAATATTCTCACTGGTTCAATCCATGAAAGATTTGAATTGAAGGTAAAATTTCTTAAGAACAAACCATCTTCTGGTCTGAATGTTAAACTTGATGGAATATTGCATGCAAGCAATAGAATTGTAATGCTGATAGCTAAAGGGAGTAAGCCATTTTCAAGGGGGAATTTATTAAAGAATGTATGACAAGTATGAAGATATTTACCCCAGTATGTTAGAATTGTGTCAATAGCTAAGACTTGGAAGGGGAACAATAAGCTCCAGTATATCAGAAATGGCCTCTGATATCAAAAAGCAATTACAAATGAAAACAAGCAGCTTTATATGGTATTCTTTAGCCATAGATGACTGTACAAATCTTAATGCTCAGTTAGCTGTACTCATTGGAGGGTTTGATGCTGAGTTTAATATTCTGGAAGAATTTCTGGACCTTTTTCTTCTAAATGATAACATATGGAGAAAATACTTTTGAGATGCTGTATAAGATAGCTTGTATTACTTATCATGGGAAAAATTAGTCAGTCACAACTGATTGGTTATATTAATGGTTTCATGAGAACATTAAAATCCCATTTAGCTGAAATTGGACTTTCTAATGAGGTAAAAATGATTAACTGTATTACACACAGATAAGCTATGTGTGCAAAGTGGGCAGCATTGGACAATGTTAACGTCAGTAGAGTAAAAACTGTAGATTTTATTAAAGTTCACTTTCTAAGGCACACACAATTTCAAGAATCCTTATCAGACAAGGGATCAGATTATTTAGACTTTAGCCAAATTAGATGGTTAAGTAGAGGATGCATGCTTCACTGGTTTTTTAATATCCACTTGGAAGTAGTTTTCCTTTAAGGAAGCAAGCTATTATCCTACCCAGTTATGTAATGAATCATGCATTAAAGCTCAGGTTAACATCATGTTACAAGGGAAGGATCACACCACAATTGACATGGTTAGTGCCATTAAAGCCTTTATGACCAAACTGAAGTTATGGAATCTGTTTTAAATGTTACGTTGGGCACATCAGACAAATACCAACAAGTTCTGAAAAATCTGTATTCCAAATTTAGGGACAGATTTTGTCATTTAATTGGAATGGAAATAGAATTATTAATTCTAACTAATCCATTTTTCATAAATTCAGAAGAAGAGCCATGGCACTTGCGATAGAAGATTATGGATCTGCACAAGATATGTTTGAAAAGCTGTGGAAAATCTGAGCTAGAACTATATAAAACAACCATGATATGTATCCTAATTTAACGATATGAGTAGGCACATGGCTACAATGTTTGGAGGAACCTACGTGTCAACAGTTTTTCTCACCTATGAATAATACTAAGAGCAAAAAAAGATCCAGGATTAGTGATGTGAATTTGGCCTCTACATTACATTTAACCATATCTGCCATAAAGCCCAACATTGATAAGTTAATCGCTACAAAGAACAGCAAATTGAATTAAATTATGAAGCAACAATTAGTACAGTAAAACCTTGTTTATCCGGATCTCTGGATTATCCAGATCAGATTTGTAGATATTCTTTTTTTAAATTTAATACTCACATTAGATAATAAACTTAACTATGATAACAAGAACGTAACTATAAGTACGTATGTCAGATATTCGCTTTTTAGTTTGATTCAATGTAAGGTTCATGCATAAATATTACAATAAATTATGGTAATACGTATTGCACTGTACTGTAAAATGGTATCTGTTGAGTTTAAGGAAGATTTACTAGTGTGTCACATGGTGCTGATACAGTATGTCTCACCAACTATAAATATTGCCGGAAGAATAGTTGAACTTGATCCCTACCCCTCCCTCAATCTCCTCAGTTTTCCTGCTGTTTTCAAAGGATGTGTGTGTTTTAACGGGGTTGTTTTTGTGTCTTGTCCAAGTGTTTGGGAGTGTAATTCAGTGTACAAGTTTAAAATGACATCAAAGTGAAAGGAGGTCATGGTTTTAATGGATAAAAAGTATTAATCGAATTGATAAAGGAATAACATTGAAGAAAATAGCTGTTGAATCGGTAGTTGCTAACAAACATTATGGCATACTTGGGGCATCAGCTCTACACCACTCCAGGTGAACTAATGATAATGACCACTCTTCGTTCAAATGTCACGCATGTTTAACCCTTGCTTGGTGTCTGGGGTCTTTATAGACCCCAAGGCTGCTTTAACTACATAGAAACTGTTTTAATGTGAACATAGACTTCTCATCTTCCATTTATGCTTTTTGTGTACTTTTTATTATAAATAGTTAAAATATTTATGGTAATATGATGGTCAGTAGCACAGAATTTTGAATTTTTTGTAACAGGGTCAGAAAATACCTATGTTATATTACAAATTTACTACAATAATTAAAACTTGGTAACAATGCAACTTCTGAACCTTCATTTGTATGTCCATTGTTGTTACAAATTCGTAGACAATACATACACATGCATTGTTGTAACAAATTATTATAAAATATAGGTCGTGAGGTAAGGTATGAGTAAATCTTGCGCATAGGGGAAGCTTGCCTTATTATTATTTTTGTGGAAATGTTTTACATTTTATTACACTTATTTTTTTTATAAAATGATAATGCACATCATAATAAAAAATTACAGTGTTGTTATATAGTGTGAGGTAAATGAACATTTTGAGTTAAAACAGTATATATATTTTTTTGGAACTAAAGTACATAACTTATATAGCTTACAACAATGGAGTTTTAATTTAAAACATGTGCTTTGGTCTCAAAATAGAGTCATTATTATTTTTGTGGAAATATTTTACACTTTATCGCCACATAGTTGTTAGAATCACTTTGGGGTGAAAAAAGACGCCAGACATACAATATGTTTTTCCAGAGCTGATACCATGCGAGGGTTAAAATAGAAAACAGTGGATCAATTCTTTGTTACGAAATGATGTCACTGTATGTGATTAAGATTTTTATATTTTATTTTTTGTGCTTATATGCTTGTATTTATTTTTACTTTCTTTACTACTTATAGTAAATAGAAGTGTTGTATTCCACCCAAAAATTCAATGTCGAGATTTTACCTCTAATATATATTTCAAAGCCCCATGAATACATAAAAAGCATTTTCAGAAAAAGGTCTGTGTGCATGCGTTCATTTTATATACCATAGCTGTGCAGAGAGAACAGAATTTCAAAGCTTTAAAAAGTTTGACTATCGCTCAAAGCCTGCTGCATTCCCACATTTTCCTTGCATCTTCAAGAAAATGAGCAGTAAGCTAATTTCTACATGAAGATAGATAAATAAGATTTTGGAAGAATAATTAGTACAAGAATAGAGAAAGTCATGTGAGTGTAACACAGCAAATATTTTTAAACTTCATTTTTCCTTTATTCCCATGTTTAGCTTCATTTAACTTAAATATACATGGTTTTTATTAGCATTATCTTACTAGATAGGTCAAAGACGATAAATTTGTAGTATGAATACAGTATACATTATAATTTGTACCACACTCCATGGAAAGATAATGAATTTCATGTTCAAGTTACAACTTATAATTTGAAATTTAGTACGTGAAGTTGAATGTAAGAGAAAAGCAGGTAAACCATTACAAGAAACAAAGAATTATCTGATTTCCTTAATAAAATTCACAAATTGGGGAAATATAAGAACTGCATCAATCAACCTATTCAGTACATTCCTAGTTTCTTAAATCTTTTCATCATGCAAACGGTCAGCAATTTTTTTCTTGTAGTTCAATAAATGGTGTGTCCATTGAGTGTCGAAAGTTTTTAAAGCTGTAAAAGATTTTATATGCATTGTTGATCATTTATGTTTATCCAAAGCTGGGAATAAATGCGCTAAATTTGGGAAACTTGTTGTATTCCAGAGTGTTTTCCCTGTTGCAGACAACAAGCATGGCCGGCAATAAAGTTTATTTAATTCGCATGAACCAGTCAGCCACACATACTTTTTGTAATGGTTTTATATTAAAATACCTTTTATAAGTATTCTTATTTCTTTTGCTTCTGCCCACACTGCAAGTGTGGAAGAGCTGGAGTAGACCTTCCCTGTTTTGCTATCACTAATTTATTCTCGTATTTCAACTGCGCTAAACTTCGTTTCACTAATTGTTTTACTACACATTATTCATCTATTTCAAAGCATTAGCGCTAGCAGCTGTCTTGGTACCTGCACGCTATGAAAAAAATAATATTAATACAGCTGCTGAGGATGGTAACAATCACACTATTAAAAACACATTCTTTCTTGCTTTTAACTCCAAGTGCTATTGCTATGCAGCCAGTCTTGTTCACACAGCTCATATCGGAAATGGTCGTGTGAGTATAGGGACACACGATTCCAAAGCCTTGGCCTGTTTATTCCTGCATTCTGCCACCTCACCTCTCTCTTCCCACATCATAGTGGGGGCTGCGGCAGCAAGCATCCAAAGCCCTACTCTCCCCTCTGTTCAATGGTAGAGACAGAGACATATTCCATCCCTATGCACTAATTCTTCCTGAGGGAAACTGGCAAGTATTACAATTATTATTATTACTTATTAATTTCTAGTTCACTTTAGATATGGACTTCAGTGATAGCTTTGATAGCCCACAATATATGTCATGGGGAAGAGACATTACTAACATGCTGCTCCAATCATTGTAGTTATTAAGATAAGAAATGCATTTTTGTTCTGGTTGGTCTTTACTTTCACTTGTATTCAAGTCTAGCAAAGAGGCAGTGAATGTGAATGACTGTTATATCCTTTGTACATACCAGAAGGAGAAGTTTCTTCTGAACACCACCACATAACCTTTAAAAGCATGTGTTGTAAGGAGAGCTTTTGATGTTGGCAACTGTTAAACTTTACACTCCCAGCTAAGAGTATGCAGCCAAGAGTTTATAGTGTACTCGTGGTCACATGTACTCTGTCACACAACATATGATTTCTTGTTCATAAATATTTTAAGCGATGGGACGGCTACATATTTTATGGCATTCATACATTTATTTAAAATAAGGAATGCTTTTATTAGCCCTATTAAATTTCAATCAGGTATAAAAATCGCCTGCTTCTTTAAACACATGGGCGATCGTTGCAGACATGTTTGCTAGCTATTTACAAAATCTGTTATTAAATTAAAGAGTACTCATTGTTTAAAGGTAATCTCCTTAGTGTGGTGGTAGCACTGCTACTTACCAAGTGGGGGATCCGAGTTTGATTCCTGGTACTGGTGTGGGGATTTTCTCCCACTGGGAGACCTGACCCATTTACAGTCAGCCTCATTAGATCTCTGAGGGGCTAATTGAGGAGCTACTTGATTGAAAAGTAGTGGCCTCTGGTCGAGAAAACTGCATAACCAGCTGGAAGGGACAGGGGCACTGACCACGTCCTACCTCCAGTATTGCACCCCACTCATGATGCCTGTGTTGGGCAGAGTAAACTTGCGTATGACTATGCAGAAATAAATAATGTTGAACATAATGTAGTTTAATAAGAACATGCAAATAGGAAGGATTGGGCTAGAGGATTCTGCAAATGCACAAATCTTTCGCTGTACCAACCAGAAAAACCCAGCACTGCAAGAGTCCTAGTATTCAATAATATTCAAGTTAGAAAGCTTTTAAAAAACCTGAAGAAAATATATCAAGAATACATTGTACTTATTACAGGGGTCACGAGTTGTTTGTTTATTATGATTATGTCCAAGTTTCACCTTTTTTTTCATGTGCCTGAAAAGCTATGCTTGTTTCACTACTATGATCATTCCATCGAAAAAGAGTGTTTATAATTTGGGCAAGAAGGTTTATGTAAGAAAGCATTTGAGAATGCATACTCTTATACATCATGGTTGCATACTCTTAGACCATAGGCTGTCCAAGAGTACGCATTTCAAGGACTCTGCATTTGTAAATCATTCAGGTACTGGAAAATGACAAAATGAACAAAGTGTAAAGATATAGGGTAAGTTTAAAGTTTAAATAATATACAAAGAGAGAGACAGGTAGCTCTATAAGCAATAAGAAGGCTAAGGGCAAATGATAAATGGAATAACCAGTTCAACAGAGAACAGGTAGCTCTCAGAGATTAGCTCATCCTATGAGCAATACTGAGCTGACCCTGCCAACAGCCAGGAGGCCCTTGCCCTTAAAGAATGCGATGGGCTTCTTATTCTTACTATTTATGCAGCTATATTTGTTTTAATTTTGCAAACTGTTCATTAGAAAACAATTGATATTCTGCAGTACTTTCATGTAAACAACTTGTACCATTATGGCACAATAAAATAAAATTTTGAAAATGTGTGCACTTATACTCTTATCCACCTTTCACCTACTGCCCTTAAGGCTGATATGCCATCCAAAACCATACTGCAGGAACTAAATTTTCCTCCACAGCCTTTAAGTTAGCTTCCTCCTGTGATACACTAAAGCCATTTAGCAGTGCCTTCTCCACCAGACAAGAATTAGCCAGCTTGTTTGAAACTGGAATTAAGGAAACGTGGGTTTAAGATACCGTTCCTTTTGTTCTAGCACTTTATTCAAGATCAACTCTTGAATAGCTTCCAGATTTTAGTAATTAGCTCGGAGTAAGGAAAGTCAGCAGCTGGATAGTCACATGAACACAAATAGTCATCTACTTGTATGCCTGTGGAGGTGAAGCTATAATCTAAAGGCAGCTCATGCTGTCCACCAGCCTCCCTATTACTGCTGCTTTGTTTGGCATTTTGAGCTTTGCTTCTGGTATAAAACCATCAATTTGAGCCCTTTCGGTGCTGCCCTTTTTTCCTCCTTGGCTCTAAAGCAATAATTTGGGCTTCCTCTGGGTTGTGGCTATGCTTTAATAGTCATCTGAAGCACTTTCTCAAGTTTAATTTCCTGGTGTTTCAGTTGGAGCTTTTCAAAAAACTCCTCTGAACCTAAAGATATTTTTTTCATCTGTGGTCTTTCTTTTTTTTGGTTCTTGGGTGGGCTTTTCAGCAGCTCCTCATACATGAGCTCTTCCTTATCACCTTGTTGAGGCTGGGTTATATCTTTGTGTTTGATGTGAATGAGGGCATATTTACTTTTTGTGTTACTTTTAAATATATTTTATCCCATGAAAATTTTGGGAATTATCTCGTCACCTGCACTTTCTCAAACTATAGGAAGGTGCCTGTTATCCAGAGTTTGCATATTTGTGACCAAACTTCCCCTTGGCCATGCAGCCATCGGTATGTTTTCAGCAGATCTTCATAAGCTGGTTTTCAGAGTTCCTGATAGGTTTGCTCTAGCAGTCCAAGGGAATGCAAACTTTCCACATACAACACCCTCTAATGCTCTGCCCTATTTCCTGTTGTCCATCGCTTAGGATGAGGACCACAGAGGTTAGATTTTGAGGGGTTGTTTCCGCCCTTAGTTTTCTTCATTATCTGAACCTACACTATTTTCTTTACTGGTACCACATATCTGCTGATGTTTCTGTTTATTTCTGTTACTTTCATTACAAAGCAGCCAGTCAGAAACATCTATCACTTCCTGATCATAATGAAAGGTGTAACTGTCACCCTGTCATGCCCCCATCATTAGATTCATTACTTTGTGATTATCAATTACATAATTCCCTCTTGTCAATGTCCACGGCTGTATTTTATTTTGTGAAGCAACAATGTCACTGTATCTGCATTGGGTTAAGAGGCTGTCCAGTAACAGTTAAATCAAGGACAATATTCTCTGCTATAATTACTCCAATCAGTCTTAAATTGCAATCCACTAGAGGAAAGCAACCACAGAATGGGCAGCATTCTTGTTACCTAAGGAAAACGTTTAGGAATATTAATCTTTCTATAAAAAGAGCCAAAATGTGTTTACATACATGAGAAAAGCCTGTTCCTTAATAAGTAACACAAAAAAAAGCAGCTGGTTTATTGGTTTGATGCATACTATACAATCCACAGAATCAGCTGTATAAACAGGATGGAAGGGAAGTCATTACATTAATTTAAATCAGTGATGGATCTCTGTATTTGGAATGCATTTTGTATCTTACATTTTTTTCTCTGACCATTTTCTACAGAAATATTTTAGTTTTATCAAAATCAAGCTGGCAACACTGCAGATTCTATGGGTGTCACTTTCACTAGGACAGTACATAAACAAACATCATAGCTGTACATCTTTTGAACCTAAACAAATAGCATGTCATGTGCTTCCATGTTTACTGTGCTAGTGTAAGTCAATCAGAATCGTTACCTCCCAAAACATTATAGCACCCTGCAAGCGACCAAACTGTTTACATCCAGAAATTGGTTCAATCCCCTGAGCAACCTCAACACAATGTCGAGTTACTTCACATCTGAAAAAGCTGCTCTGAGTATTCCTTCAATTCTTTTAAGTGATTATGTCAAAACCCTGTGTGATGTCCCGTAACTACTACCAAAGCTTTGTCAGAAATAAGTTACTCTATGCATCTTACAAGTAACAAGCTGTTATCTTTGTACATTCTTGTGGAACTATGCATTCAATTTGGAACAAAAACCATTTATTTTTTCAAAATCAGCTGATCGAAGAACAAATGCCATTAGACTTTTTTGTTTGTAATGCTTCTATGAAGCACATATTAGAAGGAATATTACAGGTCCCCTTCCAACTGTCATATGGTGTTTGCAGTTAAATAGTTGGATCTGCAAATATGAGATGATTTTTGGGCTTTATTTTTGTTTATGACTGGTTTACAGATGTAAGATCTCCACAAGATTTCCAATATTTCAGATATAATTTGAAGTAAAAACTAAATTTCCATAAAAAGGTCAGATATGAGATGTCCATTATTAACCCTTGGTATGCACATAGTCTGAATATTTTAACTTGTTTCAATGCTTTAGTTTGTGAAGTCCCATTACATATCTATTTTAATTACTATACTTTGTTCTACTGATAAATTAACTTAATGCTACCATAAAGCAGGTTTATTTTGCAAGTAAACAGTTGTTTAAGCAAAGAGTATTTTGCTCTATAAATGAATATACAAGTAATGCTCATACTACAGAATTTGAGTTAAGTTTACTGTTAAATGTGCCCAGTTCAAGTATTATATTAATGTTGAAATAATCTTTTGAATTCTTAACATTGATTATAACGCTAATATTCTGTATTGTTTGATGCAGCCTGCATTTTCTTTTCATAGGAACTTAGTGATGAATAAGGACTATTAACTAATATGTAAGACAAACAAGCACAACTGTGATTGGTATTAGTCCTAATACTTACACTTTGGTTTTTAATACATTTGAAAAAAAGCCATTTTATTGTCATTTGTGTTAAAAACATCACATAATGTTTGCATTACACAGCAGAAGGAGAAACTTTTACTGTTAGGGCAATAACACTATGGAGCTCTAGTGATGTGTATGTTAAAACATGCCCTTTATCTTCCAGGGATTACCTTGGTGGTGAAAGATTTTCATCTGATATCAGAGCTGAAGGTAAAACAGTAGTTGTAACAGGTGCAAACACTGGCATTGGGAAAGAGACGGCAAAAGAATTGGCAAAACGTGGAGCAATTGTTGTATTGGCTTGTAGAGATATGAAGAAGTGTGAAGCTGTAAGAAATTTGGAATTTTTTCTGTTCTTAGAGCTACTTGCAAGAATTTAATATATATTTGTAATGGCAAGAAAAATAATCAGTTTCATGATCAACAGAGAATTATCCTCATGTAGCATTTGTTTGTGCTTTACTTTACCTTTTAAATTTGTTAATCTCTTTCTGTAATTTTTGTAATGTATATAATTCCAACTTCTGCTTACAGCTATTTTGGTTTTGATAACAAAATTAAAATCTAGAATTTCCAACAAAGTTATTGAACCCTTTAATTAATAATATTTTGTGTATCTATGCCATGGATATAAAATCACTTAACATAAATAAAATAGTTTCAGGTAATTTTATTACCAGGGGTGTAACACAAAAGCTTCAGGAAGCTTCTAAGTATTTCAGCTTCAGCTATAAAATATGCACAAGGTATATTAATGCAAGATCATAATATATTTAGGCAATGTTTAATAATGCAGGAAAGAGCCCCTAATGGTATGAATTGGGTTCAGGGATTGAAGAGAACTCTGCAGTAAATTGGGATGGGGAATCTGTGGGAAGAGAGGGAGCAATTGGCTAGAGGTTTTTGGAATGAGGTAAGGAAGAGGGTGGAGGATATAGGGAGACCTCCGTAGTCTACGGGTAATATGCTGGCTTCTGGTTCCCTAAGTAGTGAGTTCAAACCCGGCGGAGGGTGATGAATTCTTATGGGCATAAAAATCCTTAGAATGGCATCCCTCAGAAGAAAAGTAAAGCCTGATGGTCCTGTGTCATAGATTTATGGCATGTAAGAAAGCCTCAAGCTTAATAGAGAGGCATATGAGTAAAATTAAGCTGTCTGTCATGCCCAGTGTAGAATGGGACACTAAGAACCACAGTCTATGTACCTATATTTCAATTTTTAATGATGATTGTGATGGACCTCTTTTGGTGTACAATATTTTGTCATATAAAAGAAGTAATATTACAGCAGGGAACTTACAAGGCATGCTTCCTTGTTATTTCAATGAACATGCTACATATAACATTTGAAATGTAAATTATAACTGTAATATTTGATATTTTATTTCACCACTTTTATCCCATTTTGAGCCTTCTTTTTATACCTACATTCACAATTTTTACTCACATAAAATTGTGTCTCTACTGATCACTTTTGACCAATATTAGACCCATGCACTGAAATTAATACAAATGTATTTATAGAACGGGTTGCAATTAATTAAAGATAATTGATAATAATTTTTAAGTTCCTGACATAAAAATTAAAAGACATAACAATAAATTGAATTTTGGTATTTATAGAAAATCTACTTACACTGATAATTACATAAAAAATAAAAGTTTTAATCCTTTTGCACATAAATTTGCTGTTTTCAATAGTTTAATTTATAGGTTAATATATACGCCTAATAGAGAAGAATTTGACATGAATATAAACACATTATCAACACAGTAGTAATTAATGGTTTTAATACAGATTTTATACATAAAAAGATAGAAAAATTTAAGTATCAAAAAGCTGTTAAAGAAGTTTCTACCCTCAAAAAAATAAAAGATGATTGTATTTTTAAAAAGTTTACTTGCCATCCATGGACCAATAAAAAATTTACGATTTTTAAAGAATATGGAATAAATTTAGTCCCTCAAAATAAATTTAATATACAAAATTTCTAAATATTTCTAAAAAAGATAAAATACCAAATTATAAAAAATCTGGCATTTATCAATTTAGCTGTTTGGATTGTGATAAGGTTTATATCGGTAAAACTAAACGTCATTTAGAAACCAGAATAAAAGAGCATTTTAGAAATATTAAATATAAACAAACTGAGAAATCAGCTGTGGCAGATCATTTTTGGTCATTTAATCATGAAATTAATCCAGAAGTTAAATTATTAAAACAATTAAGTGGACCTATAGATTTAATGGTTTGGAAAAAAATATTTATTTTAAAAAAGCAGGAACCGTGTTATGAACTTTGAATTACCTCCTATGGATTGCATTTATAGATTTTTGTTTTCAGAGATTGGTAATTAAAATGAGCATCAGTATCTATTATTATTTGTTTACGCCAACATACTTACTGTTGGTGTTTTTAAACACACAAGCCATTTGTGGGCAAAGTTTGAGAGGTAGAACTGGAACTTAAAAATTCAATGCCACAACTGGGATTTGAACCACAGACCTTCCGCTTACCAGGCGGTTGCTCTAACCATTGAGCTATTGTGACAAACTGCCAGAATGGCATTAAATTCTCAAACCAGTTCGTATTTCTCCTGGTAAACCACAAAGGCAGTCTCACATCAGAGACAAATTACCCCAATGGTGACTTACTATTGTAAGTACTTTATGTCAATGCAATCATTGTATATAAGAATAACAAAATTTTATTACTAATTGTATCATCACTTCATAAATTAAATTTTTATAAATGTAATAATCTCTTACAGACTAAAAGCTTCACTTATCTTAGTGTCTGCTGCAAGTTCTTGAAATCAGAGACAGACTGCAGATTCATGAATTATCATTTGTATTATTGGTGCCACATTTGCTTATACTGGTCACCGTCCTAACCAAAGTATTACCAATCCTTTAAAACAAAAGTTTAACAAAATCAATTGGTGGTATTTCATAATTCATTGCATACTTCTTATTTTTCAAAATGAATATTTTTTCCAAAATCATTAAATCTATGAATTCCTTTAATTGCTTTAATAATTTAACCTCTGGATTTATTTCATGGACCAAAGGGATCCACCACAGCTAATTTATCAATCTGTTTATATTCCATATTTCTCTAATTTCTCTATAAAATCTTAACCCCTAACATGCTGACCTGTCATGGCATGTAATACGTCCTCTGATTGGTAATCAGAGGACATGGTCGGTAAATTTATTTTCATAACTCTCCCGGTCAGGTTGGTGAGACCCGTAAACCAACGACAGGTGTGGTCCTCCAGACATTCTGGGGGTTGTGAGAGAGCGATGTGACCGCCAAAACATAAAAATATGGTGCTCTCTAAAAAGCGATTACTATTACTGCTATTGCTCTCTTCAATATCATCAGTGAAAAATATTGGAGAGCAAGAGGATTAATGACTTCATTGTCAGAAATCCAGCATTAGCTAACAACATAAATATTTTCTCATTAATCATTGATTGTATAAGAACATCATTTTTATATTTTATCATCAGGATTAGATGATCAAAAGAGGCTACAACTGTTTTTACTTGCATTTTATATACTCTGTGAAATGTTTTTTTTTCCCCCTCCGGGGAATGTCGCCTTGTCATGGCGGAGGGGCTCAGTACTCGATGATGCAGACGGTCTACTAAGTGAATCATTTTGACTATTGGTAGGCAAGAGGTGAGGGGAAGCAAAGAACATTCTGCAACGCGTAGATGAGACTCGGTAGTCTTGGTCGACGACTCATCTAGGAGAAGAGGACTCCGAAATCACACTCCCCCAGGGCTCCTACAATGGTAGGTATGGGTTTGGTGTACTTGGGACCCCGAGCCATACTTTCGATTGGGTTCCTCTAAGGGGTGAGAGGGCACAAGCCAAACGCCCAATCAACTTTGGTCCACTTTTGTGTTTGACCTCCCACCTGATACCTCCCTGTACACAGTCTGATGGATAACCTACGCGCAGGTTGTAGGTGGATGGGAGATGCAAGGGGTGACTGGGTAACCACGTAATTCCCAGCCCCTGGTTATTATGTAGGATCTGTGTTCGTATCCGCTGATAATTGCATGAGCTGATGCACTCCTGAAGGTGATTGGGTCCCTTTGTCTATACACTGGGAGGTGAGACCCTAGGGTAAGCAAGGTCCAGGCCAGGACTCAACTAAGTTGGGGTGGCGCCCAGGATGTGAGCATGCCATCTGAGACATTTGCAATGGTGGAGAACATCATCACCATGAGTTCTTCTAAAACTCAAAACAAAAAAATCAGTAAAGTATGTGTAAAGGAAGTAGCAGAGTCAAGTGGTCCTCACTACTTAGTAATAGCTAGAACTGAGGCAGATAAGAAATTTTTATCGCTGAGCCCATTTACTATTCAAAAGGGTTTGGATAACATTGCTGGTCCAGTAAAGTCATGCACTAGATCTCGCTATGGCACGCTCCTGGTTGAAGCACATTCAGCTGCCCAGGCTGCTAAAATACTGAAAGAAAATATGCTAACAAGTTATCCTATACGTGTTGAGATGCACAGAACCTTGAACTCCTCACGTGGTGTGATAAACACCCGTGCATTGGAGGGATTATCTAATGAGGAGATTCAAGAGAATCTGACAGAACAAGGCGTCATTCACATTTATGGGGTTCAACGTAAAGAAGGTGGTGAGTCAAAGCCAACTAATACTCTTTACTGACCTTTGATCGGATAGATCTCCTGCAAAGGATTAAGGCAGGGTATGAATCCATCGGTTAGGCCTTTCATCCCGAGCCCAGTCAGATGTTTCAAATGCCAGCACTTTGGACATACAAGCAAGCTTTGTAAGGGACTAGCTACATGCCCTCACTGTAGAGATGAGTTCCACGATGGTGCATGTACTGCAGCTCTGTCATGCTTGAACTTGTTTCCCCACATCCCTACATTGACCTTTAGTATGTGTGGCTGGTGATAAGCGCGAGACGCCGATTACGAGCAGCCGAGGAACGACATCGCCGCCGCCGCCACAAACTGCAGAGGTGAACAACTATCTAGTTCCTGAGATTGCCCCCGTTTTGTAGAGGAAAGGATCCAAAAGATATGGGTTAAAGAGAAGGTGCCCTTCTCAGAAGCCCGGAAGCTCTTGCGTATACACCAACCCTCTGTTCCAAGATCCAGGAACTATAGCTCAGTTTCAGCTAAACCGGTACTGAGCAGAGAGATTGCAACGCAGACCAGCGATTTCAATGGGGCAGCAATTTCAGAAGACACTTGTAGCTTGTAACTCTGTTCCAAAGCCCTCAACATCAGCGCTCACATCTGTGTCAACATGCACAAAATCTGTTGGCGAAAGAAATACAATGTTAGATCACCAACGGAAATGTCAAACTCAACACAGAAGACTATTTATTTATTTAAATCAAATTAATACATCTTCCTTTCATAGAAGTTTGAAAACAGTATTGTAATTAATTTAATTTAAAAGGTGAGTTAATTAATAACATTGAACAACACTTACAACATATTTTTCCGGGACGCGTTTCGAAGGTAACTTTCCTCCATATTTGGATATGACAGACATTCAGCCCAGGCTCTTAGCCTGTCATATCTACCCAACAAAATTTCTTATCATACATTTTGCTTCTCTATTGCTATTTAATACTTTATAACTAACACAAAATTCTTAATTCTGTTCTCTTTGTACAGACCAATTCCATTTTTTCTTAACTCTACTTAAAAATTGACCTAAGTTCCTGACCTCCTTTCTAAAAATCCTCTTAAATGCTGTTATCCTATCTCCCTTCTCCCTTTTCTGCCCCAGAAATTCTTTCCTCCATACGTCCGTTCCTTGGCACTCAAAGACTATGTACTCCAGATCTTCCTTACCCCCGCAAATAGGACACAGACTCTGAGGAATACCCTTTCTTAGTCCTCTCAACCTCAAAACACCAGTTCTTAGCCATGCTATTTCCTCCCTTTGTTCTTTATTTAGCTTATCAACATATGCTTCCCTTTCCCATGTTTCCTTCATTGATTTGTAGTCTACCAGGGACCTTTTTTCCATTATACCACCAAACAGTTTTTGGATTTGTCTTCAAACCTCTTTCTTATTATTTTCCAAAATTTGTTATGATTATTCTCCCCTCTCCTCCAGTAGTTCCCCATCCCATTTACTTCTAAGTTCTTTCGAATACTACTTGTCCATCCAGATTCCCTAAGACTCTTTTCCTGGTATTCTACACACTACCTTAACAAGTCATCTTTATCCAAATTCAAAATTCTGTACCAATATTTTAGAGTTCTTTCTATAATCATGCCCTTCCTCGACACCCTTCCCATCTCCATCTGCGCTACCCCTCTTGCCACCGCACTTGGAAGACCCAACAGTTCCCTGCAAAACATCCTATGAACTGTATCTATGGTTTCCTCCCCCTCATTCAATCCCCATATTTCTATACCATAGAGCATTTTTGGTTCCACCACCATATTATAAATTTTTTCTAACCATTTGACCCCAATATTCGGTAGTCTGTACTTACACCTTCTTATGGCTGACATAGCTCCTTTCCCCTTTGTCAGAGCTAATTTCTTTTGTTTCCCCATCCCCCACTCCCATCTAATTTTACTCCTAAATAGATACATTCTAGTACTACTTTATGCTCCTTATTCCTCTTTTTCCACTTTTCATGTTTACTCAATTTTGCTCCCTTCTTAAATACCATTATTTGTGTTTTCTCCTGATTAACAGTTAGGTTCCATTGATTGCAGTATTTATCTACCTCCTCCAACACTTGCTTCAGACCATTTACTGTAATTGATCCTACTACCAGATCATCAGCGAATAGTAGCCCAGGGATAATGATACTATTTATTGCAGGCATACAACTATTATTCTTGCTTATCCCCAGCAGGATATCATCGATAAATAAATGAAATAGTATAGGACTTGCAATTTGTACCATAGTAATTTTAGATCCACCTTATCATACGCTTTCTCTAAATCTATAAAGGCCATGTATAGTTTACCTCTTTTTTCTTTAAGATTTTTATCCACTAGTATTTTTATTACAAAGATATTATCCACAGCTCTCCTCCCACATCTGAAACCCATTTGAAATTCCGACAAGATATTGTTTTCTTCTACCCACTTCTGTATTCTGTTGGCCAAAATTCCAGTAAAGATTTTTCCTACATTAGACAGCAGTGCAATCCCACGATAACTATTTGGTTTGCATGTACTACCTTTCCCTTTATAGATTGGGTGTATAATTGCCTTTCTCCAATTCGCTGGAACATATCTCTTTTCTTTTATTGAATTAAACAGCCCTGTTAATTTCTTGTCTCTTTCTATGTCATTGCACCATTCTTTAAGGAATTCTGTGGGGATCCCATCTAGGCCAGTGGCTTTATTTCTTTTCATTGTTCTAACTTGTCTCATTACTTCCTCATCCCTAATTGGACTGTCTAGAATTTCCACATGTTTATTTAACCTCAAGGTCTACTGTCATTCTGTTTCTCCCGTACATCCCATAAAGGGCTCTAAAATACACTATCCACTCTTCTGGGTCAATATTCGGCTGATCTACGTATTTGCTATATGATGATTTTAAGGCCTTCCATACCTTGGTAACATTCCCCTCCCATAACACCCTGATTAAATTACTCTCCTTTTTTTCCCTCCATCTTAATTTCTTTTGTTGTATGGTGTGATTGTAAAATGTCTACCCTGTAGGTATTCTTCCTTTGCTTCGACATTCCCTTCATTTCTCCATTTCTTTAACATCTGTTTCACTAACCTTTTTGTTACTTTACATCCCTCATCAAAGCAATCCTCCCCCTGTTTGAATATTTTCTTTCTCGCTCTCATTCTCCTTCCTGTCACCTGTAAAACACCATTGAAAATATTTACCGCTTTCTCAATTTCATTTACCTCTGACATATAACTAACCCCAGGTGGCATATTTCCCCATATCGCGAATCCAAAACTTGTTTAAAATCCCTACCATAAACATCATTCCACTTAAATCTTACATACTGTGTACAATTCTTTTTCCTGTCTCACAGGTTCTGTTTTGTCTGCTCTGTTTGTACTATGATATTTACTATCAGTGGGAAATGACCACTGTTGGAGCTTAAGGTAAGAACTTTAAAACTTCCAAGAACACATTCCAAATTGATTGGCCATAAAGTATAATCAATTACACTTTGTTCATTCTTGTTTATAAAAGTAAATTCTCCATTAATATCCCCACCGTATTTCCCATTTAAGATACTCAATTAATTATTTTCGCAGAATTCAATAAACTTGTCACTAGCACTGTCTGTGACTTAGTCCTTGCTTTTCCTCCCCACTTCTCGTTTGTTCATTATTTCATCACTTATCCAATAATTTTTTATTTCAGCATTTTTTCTCCTAATCTAATATTAAAGTCCTCCATTAATATGATCTCTGAATCGATGTACTTCTCCCTTAACTTTTCACACTCTTCTTCCAGTAGATTAAATAAGCTAGGGTTGTGGAACTGTGAGGATACAGGTGGGTTGTACACTATTCACAAACAAATTATACAATCATCTAAATATTTTTCTTCAAATATTATCCAACAAGTGCTTTGATGTCTGGACCACATTTCTTTTATCCCTTTACTTAGAGTTTTCCTTATAAAACACCCTATACAGCCAGACATTCTCCCTTTGACCACTTTCTTTTGTCCCTTTATACCCATGTATATAAAATCTTTCACCGCAAGGTCCTCTTCTTTTAGCCATGTCTCAACCACTCCTAAATAATCTTAACTTGCTCAGTAAGTAATTTAGATTTCCCGTGTACATCACAGAAGACTAGCAAACCTGTAATTTATAATGCCTCATCGATAAAGTTTAAGAAGAGCTACACAAAGACTGACTTCCTCAAGGAAGATAATTCTGATCCCAGTACATGTAAGAGTCAAAGAAGATCTCCTGGAAGATCCTCTTCTGGGGAAACTTCAGGGATAGACTCAGATCAGCGCCTTTCATCTTCGCCAGTCCCCATTAGCAAACAGTTTGACTCAAACCCAAGTTTGCTATGGGAACACAGACTTCCTCGGCAGAGGACATGGAGCTAGGTGAATCTGCCCACACTGGGAGAACCCCAGTGCAAAAGAGGTGCGAAAAAGCATCCGAGAAGAATGACAGCCCAAGAGAGAAGAAAAGGGCTAAATTAGTTCGACAACCGCCTACTTCAAAGTAATGTGGAGTTACCTTCGAATATGTGACCCACGCAAATATCAATATGGCTATCCAACAATGGAACATACGTGGTATTAGAACACAACAACCAGAACTTGAGCTTTTGCTCAAAGAAAACGAACCTTTGGTCGCATGTTTACAAGAGACTAAGTTGCGTCCACAAGATGCCTTCTATCTAAGACGATACACCCCAGTATATATATATATGAAAACTATACCCTTATGGTCTGACATACAATCAGTCACAATGAGGATTACATTGCCAACCATTCAGTTTACCATTTGTAATATTTATCTGCCTCCCCCTCTTGTCTTCTGGCCTATTGATTTAGAAGAACTAGTTTCCCAGTTACCAACACCGTTTCTGTTGGTGGGAGACTTCAATGCGCACCACCCACTTTGGGGCTCAAGTCACGCTTGTGCGAGAGGCAAGCTCCTTGCTAATTTCCTGGACAGTTACAACCTAGCTCTCCTCAACACTGGAGAGCCTACATTCATTTCTGACTCTTTCAATAGTTTGTCGCACATTGATCTTACAGTTTGTTCACCTCAGTTGACAGTCTACTTACAATGGAATGTCATCTCTGATTTACACTCTAGTGACCACTTCACATGTCTTATTAGTCTCTTAATGCAACATACAACAATATATATGTTCTTATGTTCAACAATAACACAATATGTAACAATACAAACAATACAAATGTTCAACACCCAGTTGGCTGTCTTTATGTACAACGAGCACGACTCAGTGAATGATTTGGCGCAGCATCTCACGGACACGATTCTCTCTGCTATTGAACAATCAACTCCGTGGTCGACTTCACACCCTCATCGATTTCCTGTACCCTGGTGGATAGAAGAATGCCAGAATGCCATTCGTGCTCGAAGGCGTGCTCTTAGGGTTTTCCAATGTCACCCTACTTTGGATAACCTAATCCAATACAAGAAAATGCGTGCCAGTTCCAGACAAGTCATTAAGGATAGCAAAAAGTCATCATGGAGCAAATTTGTAGCTTCATTAACCGACACACACCTTCCTCGGTTGTGTGGAATGGGTTAAGGCATGTTGCAGGTCGATCGACCCATATACCAATTGCGGGACTGTAAACAGCCACAGGAGCTGTTGTTGATTGATTTGAAGTGACCAACACGTTTGGCAGTGCTTTTGCTCAAATGTCTAGCTTGGAAAACTACTACCCTGAGTGCCTTCCAATTAAAACTCAGGTGGAATCTCAAGCCTTCGCATTTTCTTCAAGAAACATAGAAGATTACAATCGCCTTTTCACCATGGCAGAGCTAGAACATTCTCTTAAAGCTTCCCAATTATCAGCACCAGGACCGGACGGTATTCATGTACAAATGTTACAACTGCTTTCTCCTGAAGGTAAGGCATTCCTGCTCGAGGTCTGTAATCGTGTTTGGGTTGACAGTATACTCCCAGAAAATTGGCGGGGGGCCACCGTTATTCCCATCTTGAAGGCTGGAAAGGACTGTCATCTTCCCTCCAGCTATCGTCCTATTTTCCCCACCAGTTGCATTTGCAAGATGATGGAACGCATGATCAATGGACGATTGGTATGGTGGTTAGAAAGTCATAACCTACTGACTAACATCCAGTGTGGTGTTCAACGACACCGTTAAACTGTAGACCATTTTGTGTCAATATCGACACAGATAATGGATGGATATATGAAGAATTGTCAAACTGTTGGCATAGTTTTTGATCTCGCGAAGGCTTATGATACGTCCAGGGATTCTACGTTCCCTGTATACCTGGAACATACGTGGACGCCTACCGCTGTTCATTCAGAAGTTTATGAAGGACCGCTTTTTCCAAGTAAGAGTTGGCTCGGTTTTTTCTAATTCTTTTGTTCAGGAGGAGGGAGTACCTCAGGGTTCAGTACCAAGTGTCACGCTTTTTGCTATAGCAATTAACTCCATCTGGAAATGTGTTCCACCTGGAGTTTCGTCATGCCTATTCATAGATGACTTTGCTGTCTATTGCACTTCTTAGCGCACTGCATTCTTACAACAGTGCCTACAGCAATGTTTGGACAACCTTAGAGAATGGAACGCAAAAAATGGCTTCCGTTTCTCAACTGAGAAGTCAATCAGCGTTAAATTCTGGCGCCGTAGGAGACGATTACCACCTTCGCTCCGTTTTGGTCCAGATTTACTTCCCTTCGCAGATGAGATGCGCTTCCTGGGTTTGATCTTGCACAGGAAGCTTAGTTGATCATCACATATTGCACAGCTAAGAGCACAATGTGACCGTTCCCTAAATATCATGCGAGTACTAAACGGCAAATCTTGGGGAGCAGATCGGACGATTTTGTTGCGAATGTATCGCACACTGATCCGATTAAAACTAGACTATGGGTGTATTGTTTATTCATCAGCACGACTATCTGTGCTGAGAAGATTAGATGCAGTCCACAATAGGGGCATCCACATTGCAATAGGAGCTTTTCCAACAAGCCCAGTGGCGAGCCTTTATGCTGAGTCCACAGAAACTGGTATTTCTTGTGCCATTAATGGTTTTGACGACATGTTGTGGAATAGTGAAAATGATGTGTTATCTGAGCCAGATATAAATGAAAATAGTGATGATAGTGACAAAAGTGAGACTGCAGAATAGTCAAAGAAAAGAAACAATGAAACAATACTTTGTAGGCCCAATGAAACCGTGGTATGTATCCAGTTCATTCACAAATTACTGTATACCTATATAACTTTTACATAATACTAGATGGTTTCCCTTCCTTTCTGAATTCCTAGAAGCACCACTTGCATAATTCCCTCCCCAGTGTTTTCAAGCAAATTTTTCGAGAAAAAAAGGGGGGAATTACGCCATAAAATATGGTATATTTTGAATTTTCTGGCTATAGGCTATGTAGTCTTGTTTACTCTAGATGACTTTTGAATAACTTGTAAACTGTAAGAGATAGACAAATTCTTAATATACAAAAAATGTAGATCTCACTAACACACACAATTTATGTCCAAATAAATATTTTGGTAGAGTGAACCATTTTGGAGATATTCCTAGTTATTTGTGTCAGTTTCGGACAACTTAAAACTTTTGTGGAATGGATCATCGTTCGTTTTTTTATATGTGAAGCATGCAAAGAGAACAGAATCTCAAAGCTTTAAAAGATTTGACTGCCAGTCAAAGCCTACTGTATTCTAATATTCCACTTTCACCTACAAGGAAATAAGCAATAAGATAATTTGTACAAATGCTTATCTCAACTAACACAAAGAAGATATAGGTATAAGAGTTTGTAAGTTAGTACAAGAGTAGAGAAAGTCATGTGAATGCAACACATCAGATTTTTACTTTCTCTACTGGTAAGTAGGGGAAGTATTGTATTCCACCCAAAAATTCAAAGTCGAGATTTCACCGGAAATACATGTTTTGAGGCGCCCTCAATCCAAAAAAAGCATTTTTAGAAAAAGGTCCGTGTGTGTGTATGTGTGTCTGTCAGTCTGTCAGTCTGTGGACAGCATAGCTCAAAAACGAAAAGTCGGTTAAAAACCAAAGTTGGTATTTAAGTTTAATGTCATTCAAGGATGTGACACGAAGATTTTGAAGAAAATAGCCCCACCCTAAACTACCCTTTACATGGAAAAGTTTTAGAAAATTTTGATTTTCTTGAAAATGGCTCTAACGATTTTGATTAAAATGTCATATGTTTGAGATATTTTTATGACAATGAAATGTATATCTTGAATTTTCTGGCTATAGCCCCTGTAGTCGTATTTACTCTGGACGACTTTTGCATAACTGGTAAACCGTTAGAAATAGACCAAATTATACTATACAAAAATGTAGATCTTGCTAAAATACACAATTTATGTCTCAATAAATTTTCTTGTAGGGTGAACCATTTCGGAGATATACCTTGTTATGTGTGTGAGTTTCGGAAAACTTGGAACTTTCGTGAAATGGGTCATCGTTGTTCATTTTTTTATATGTTACGTGTACAAAGAGAACAGAATCTCAAAGCTTTAAAAGATTTGACTATCGCACAAAGCCTACTGTATTCGAATATTCCCCTTGCACCTACAAGGAAATAAGCAATAAGATAATTTGTACAAATGTTTATTTTAACTAACACGAAGAAGATATAGGAATAAGAGTTTGTAAGAATGGTTAGTACAAGAGTAGAGAAAGTCATGTGACTGCAACACATCAGATTTTTTATATAGATACATCATTGGAAAGGAAAAATTTGATAGAGTAAGGTCAGTGAAAAAATGAACGTTTCATGGTTTCAACTTGTCCAGAGCCCTTTAACTTTATGCTTGCTATCCAGTGGTCTATCTCCTTCCTCTTTGATAGGGTCACATGATACAGCTACCTAATTGGTTGAGCATTGTCGGCATTGATGCTAGGTATCACAATTAGTACAGCTATAATCATTTGACTGGCTAAACATGTCCTGGAAATCTGAGAGCTGTTAAGGAATCTGTTCTCACTTCATGAGAGGTTCTCAGCTGCCTCTTGGACAAGGTTATTCAGTTGATTAACCAATTTCATGGTCTTCAGTTGGCTCTCAATGTCTGGCCATAAACAATAGGCAGGTGACCAGCTCACAATTCCCCACAGTCGCACTAAGTGGCTCCTGGTCCTTGTCAACAGCATTAAGGACAATCACCAGGATAGTCTCCCGAGTGGAAAGCAGTGCCCATGTGACTTAATGCTCCTCTTAGTGGGGTCTTTAGTCCAGAATCATGTTCCTTGTTAGAGGTTTCTCTGTAGGTGCCTCGTTTAAAGCCAACACCACCCATTACTCTATAAGTACAACAAAAGCCTCACTGGCTGCAATCTTCTCTCCAAAAGTATCAGTGGGATCACGTTGTGGTCCAGGTGCAATATGTGGCACTCAAGATTCAGCTTGGCATCAAAGAACCCAAGGACATCCAGTGCACAGGATTCCTTGGTGACTGCAGAAATTATTTTAGCCTACACCTGCAAAGATCATTTCCAGTTAACCTTTTTCTGTCATGGGCAGCATTTCACATTAGGCAGTTTGTAGCTCGTAACACTTGACCGTGCCCTCTGGTAGCCCCTGTTTCACATCGGACCTGATGGTATTGTGTTCCCAGTGTCTACCAGTACCCAGCAGAGATGATTCTGAATCTATCTATGAGCTACCTGACCATCCTTGCCATTCCCAGCGTTGGTATTTAATGCGAAGCTAGGCACTGATGTATCCTTTTTCATTTTGGTCCTTAGTAGTTTTCATAATTCTCAGCCAGATGTGCCCACAGTCCACCCTCAGGTGTCTGGGCTCTCTGCAACTCCAGTACATAGGTATTTTGCCCCCACTTCTGTAACGGTTAAGCTGTTCTGATTGGTGGCAGATGATATCATTATTTACAAGTGTTACAGCCCTGACCTGCACAGGATGGCAGGTGCCAGAACGTTATTGACGTTACAGTATTCAACAGGAAAGCTGCCATTACACATCTTGGTCCTTTATGCAGCAGATAAGTGCATGGAATGCATCTCCAAAAATCTGATGTGTTACACTTACATGACTTTCTCGACTCTTGTACTAACCATTCTTACAAAGTCTTATACTTCTATCTTCTTCATATTAGTTGAGATAAACATTTGTTCAAATTATCTTATTGCTTATTTCCTTGTAGGCAAAAGGAGAATATTAGAATACAATAGGCTTTGAGTGGTAGTAAAATCTTTTAAAGCTTTGAGATCCCGTTCTCTTTGCATGCTTCACATATAAAAAAATGAACGATGATCCATTTCACAAAAGTTTTAAGTTTTCCGAAACTGATACAAATAACAAGGAATATCTCTAAAATGGTTCACTCTACCAAAAAATTTATTTGGACATAAATTGTGTTTGTTAATGAGATCTACATTTTTTGTATATTAAGAATTTGTCTATCTCTTACAGTTTATGAGTTATTCAAAAGTCATCCAGAGTAAACAAGACTACATAGGCTATAGCCAGAAAATTCAAAATATACATTTCATTTGTCATACAAATATCTTAAACATATGGCATTTTAATCAAAATCATTAGAGCCATTTTCAAGAAAATCAAAATTTTTGAAAAATTTTCCATGTCAAGGGTAGTTTAGGGTGGAGCTATTTTCTTCAAAATCTTCATGTCACATCCATGAAAGACATTAAACTTAAATACCAACTTTGGTTTTTAACCGACTCTTTGTTTTTGAGTTATGCTGTCCACAGACAGACAGACACACACACACACACGTACGTGCGCGCACACACACAGACCTTTTTCTAAAAATGCTTATTTTGGATTCAGGGGGTCTCAAAACATATATTTCCGGTGAAATCTCGACATATTTTTGGGTGGAATACAATACTTCCATTTCTTACCAGTAGAGAAAGTAAAAATAAATCCAGTGGTAAGTCTGCCAGAACACAGGCTAGATTAAGATTTACATGCTATTTAAGGGCACTCTGCTGTGGTCCTCAGCATCCCATTCTATATTGAGCATGAATGACCACTTAACTTTGCTCAGGCCTCTTTATAAGACTTGGGGATCTTTTACGTGGTGTAAATCCTTGGCACAAGACCACTGGTTTATTTCCCATTTGAAAGAAGTGATGCTAAGGATAAGAGGTAGAACCGGAACTTAAAAATTCAATGCCACAACTGGGATTTGAACCACAGACCTTCCGCTTGCCGGGCGGACGCTCTACCACTGAGCTATTGTGACAAACTGCCAGAATGGCATAAATAAATAATAATGATGCTAAGGATTTTTATGTCCAGAAAAAACCATTGCCCTTTGCCGGGTTTGAAACCATGGCCTCAGGAACCAAAGACTAGCATGTTACCCCTAGACCATGAAGGACAAAAAGCCCAGTGTGCCAGTATTCCACCTCCATGACAGATTCTTGTAAGGTCTTGTCTGTTATTGCACTGTTGTCTTCAGTTGGGGCCAATAAGTGGTGGCCAGACAATACTCTCTAAATTATCCCTGCAACAGTTTAATCAGAGGCGTTAACATGAGAAAGGTAGTAAGTCATGAAAGGTTGTAACTTGGCAATGCATTGACTTACTCCTATCATGACAAATCATGTGTTGATATCACAAGTGCCATCCTGCATCATTTGTAGGAACTCAGTCGCTCACAACTTTGACGTGCTTCTATTTCTACACCATTGGCAACATGTCTTACTACATTTTGATGAAAAATCTGAAACATGATTGTTTTTTACTTAAAAACCTTTCCTCTGTCTTCTTTCTTCTTTCCCTGATTACCCTCCCCTTATGTAGGACTTACACCCCCTAGGACTTACAAGCCAGCCTAGGGTCAGATGTCTGTCGGGGAAAAGAGGGACCTCTAGACCAGACAGAGTGAAGACCTGAAAGCAGGTGGTCAGCCAACCACCAGGTATGATAGTGAGGAAGAGGATGATGATAATGAAATGCAGGCGAAATGGATGATTGGAAGGGTGATAATGGAGCAATTGGTGGAATGAATGGCAGGGGAAACCGGAGAACCTGGAGAAAATCTGCCCGACACCGTTTCATCCACCACGAATACCATATGTGGATCCTGCCTTGTTGGTAGGCAAGCGGTCTAACCACTCAGCCATGGCGCTGCCATTATACTTCCAGACTCAGGGAAGGATGAGGAATAATTCTGGCTGGAGAAAAATTCCTACCCCCCTGCTGGAAATTGAATCCAGGACCCCTTGCACAGTAGGCAGGTCCTTTCCTCTGTCAATGCCTCTATTATTGGCCGAGTCTCTGGTGAGGAAGGTATGAAGGCTTTTGGCTGCTTGTCCCTGCAAGGCAACCTGCATTGTCTTATCCACAGGAGTCCATCCATTGTGGGTTGTGATGGCCTCAAACTACTGCTTAAAAAACACAGACTACAAAATTTTGACAAATTTTAGATGTTTTGTTTCTGAATTAGTCAGCTTTGGCACAGAGCTTGGCATCTAGGTCAATGTGCATCTCACCCACTGTGGCATCTGTCAATCATCCTCTTGCTTTCCCTCATTCCTGATCCAATCATTTTTGTTGCTGATCTTCATTATCTTCCATCACATTAATGTTTTCTTCCATGTTAGTTTTCATTTCTTCTAACTACTTGTTTTATCTATTGCATCTTAATAGAAAACAAAATCATAATATATTTACACTTGTATTACCAAATATTGTACATTAGAAAAATATAAAAGTTAAAGTATGAAATTCACTTTTCCAGACTAGACAGGAGATTGTAATAGAAACAAAAAACAAGTATGTATATTGCAGAAAGTGTGATTTGGCCTCACAGCAATCTATCAGAGATTTTGCTGAAAGGTTTAATAATGGTAAGTAGTCACCTTCTTTAAGTGTTTCACTTGAATATGCTTGGTGAAAAGTCAATGTCCAAAGTAGTGAAATGCTTGCTCCTAATTGCAGAACATCCTGCACTTCACATCTTGATAAATAATGCTGGTGTGATGAGATGCCCATTCACAAAGACAAAAGAGGGTATAGAAATGCAGCTTGGAGTGAACCACATGGGACATTTTCTTCTTACAAATCTACTTCTAGACAAACTAAAGGTCAGGTAACTATAGCAGCAACAGTCATGCAATGTTCTTGGTTTGTAAATTCTGCATCTGATGTTTCATGTAGTATCAAACATACAGAATGTTCAATGCTATATTTTAGTACAAGAGAAAATCCATGCAAAGAAACAGAAACAGTAAAACAAATTATTTAATTAATGCACCGTTTATTATTTGTTTAGACCATAGTATATTTTATTTCAGAGAATATAAATTCCTGTATATAAGTAAAATTCAAATTAATGACTTTTTGTGTGGTATAAAATCAGTTTTACCTTTAATGCATACATCAAAGTGTACAATGAAATGAAATGCATAAAGTGAACTTTAAAATACATGACCTAAACATTATATCATGCACATCAGTAACAGCTAGGTTAGTCCCTTTATCTGAAGCCATTTATACTAAGTATGTGAATGTGTGCATGCAGTGTGGAATTGTAAGTTTAATTAACTTTTACTATTAAACCCAGTCACATTCACTCCCACATTCATTCTGTAAAACTCTGTGGAGGATAGGGAATGATTCTGGTTAAAGAAAAATCCCCAGCAAGGAATGGAACCCTGAGCCTGTGGGTTGAGATGTTAAAATGCTGACAACTTGGCTATGAAGACAATCATTACAATCTTAATGACTTTGTATTAGCCTGGGCTCTAATGTAAGGTATAAATACCTAACAGAATAACAATGATTATCATCTAATGGAAATACTACACCAGCAATATAATATCCCTGTTGTTGTTGTTATTATTATTGTTGTGGTGGTGGTGGTGGCGGCAGCTGTGGTTGTGGTTATTATTATTATTCTATTCATTTTACTTTTACCATAAGCCTACACACATAAAACTAATATTCATTCATCTATTATAGTAATTAAAAATAGAAATAGTGCATAACAAAGTGAAAGGATTATTTTATTGAACACAACAGCAAATCATCTCAAAATCAAACCATCTGAAAATAAAAACAAATCATCCAACAATGGTATTTAAGTTTAATGTCTTTCAAGGATGCGACACAAAGATTTTGAAGAAAATAGCCCCATCCTAAACTACCCTTTATATGGAAAATGTTTTGAAAATTTTGATTTTCTTGAAAATGGCTCTAAGAATTTTGATTAAAATGCCATATGTTTAAGATATTTGTATAGCAAATGAAATGTATATTTTGAGTTTTCTGGCTATAGCCTATGTAGTCCTGTTTACTCAGGATGACTTTTGAATAACTCGTAAACTCTAAGAGATGGACAAAATCTTATTAAACAAAAAAGTGTACTTCTCACTGAAGCACACAATTTATCTCTAAATACATTTTTTGGTTTAAAAGTAGGTTAATATGTAGTAAGTGAGTTGCTTGCATGAGCACAAAGAGGACGGAATATGTCAGGCAAATGTTCTTGAAGATCGCCGGAATGGATGTTGTGTTGCAATTATATAGAGCAGGTATACAATTGTATACAGGAGTATGAACAAATTTTTTTTGCTTACAGTAATCAGTAGGGCTCAGGTGTTTATGACCTAAAAACGTTAGCATTTACGACCATAAAAAATTAGAAAATATTATGATAAATATTATATATTCGAAATCATCAAACTTTTAATGCTGTTTAAATTAACATTATATAGACTCAGGGGTCTCCGTCTAGGGGATATGTGAATAGCGACCACAAGGTACCCAAGCTGAGCAGAACATTACTTCCACTTACTGGTGTTTTGCTCCTCACTGTAACTTTTCTATCTGACCTTATCTTGGTCATCTCTTGTTCTCTTCCGACCCCGATGCTATTAGGGCTCCTGAGGGCTAGGGAGTCTTTATTTTTCCAACCCCTCCATTTCTCTAAATTCTCTATAAAACCTTAACCCCAAACATGCTGACCTGTCATGGCATGTAATACGTCCTCTGATTGGTGATCAGAGGATATGGTCGGTGAATTTATTTTGATAATTCTCCCGGTCAGGTCGGTGAGTCCGTAAACCAACGACAGGTGTGGTCCTCCAGACATTCTGGGGGTTGTGAGAGAGCGATGTGACCGCCAAAACATAAAAATATGGTGCTCTCTAAAAAGCCGTTACTATTACTGCTATTGCTCTTCAATATCATTGTGAAAAATATTGGAGAGCAAGAGGATTAATGACTTCATTGTCAGAAATCCAGCATTAGCTAACAACAACAACATTTTTTGGTAGAGTGAACCACTTTGGTGATATGGAACATCGTTGTTCATTTTTTTATATGTTAAGGCTGCAAAGAGAACGGAATCTCAAAGCTTTAAAAGATTTGACTATCGCTCAGAGCCTACTGTGTTCTTATACTCCCTTGCACCTACAAGGAAAGATGATTTGTGTAAATGTTTATCTCAAGTAAGACGAATGAAGATATAGGAAGATATAGGAATAAGTGTTTGTAAGAATGGGTAGTAGAAGGATAGAGAAAGTCATGTGAGTGCAAGACATCAGATTTTTCTACAGGAATACTTTTAAAAAGCACCTTACTCTCAAAACGTACTTATGTGACTTTCTGGGATATTATAACTCTAGAGAGAAAATAATCTCCAGTGCATAAGTGTATGTAAGTAAGTGGGAGGAAAGTGTGCAGGAAGAAGATACAACCTTAAACATTATAGTATAAGCACTAATGTATAGGACTTCCAAAAATGCACTCCTTAGGAAAAGCTCAATTAAGAGAGTTAGATATGAGCTCATCCGTGCAAACATCAGGAGGCATTTGCCCTTAGGGGATTTCTCTGGCTAGATTTATCATCATCATTGTCCTCTCACCACCACCACCGCCGCCGCCACCGCCACTGCCACTGCCACCACCGCCAACATCACCACCACTGCCACCACCGTCAACATCACCACCACTGCCACTGCTGCCGCTGCCACCGCCGTCACTGCCGTCACCACCACCATTCACAAATTCTGCTAAGCTGGCTAATTCCAATGTGTTAACATAGCTCTTGCCTAACTGACATAATTTCTGCCTGAATATTGCCTTGATCTAGTATAATCTCTACAATTTAGCATTGGTCTCTCTATTACATTCTGTGAAATGTAGCTGCAATTCCTTACTAGCTGTCTGAGTGTGTTTAGCGTTGCTGTAACTGTCTACTTTGTTCAGCAAATACAGTCTTCATCACTGATTGATTTTCCTGCATGACTGGCTATTAGGCAGCTGGAGCAAACCTGTGTTCTTCTAGTACAGGGTTCTTTATTTAAAACCTAATGAAGTACACAGCATATATTTAAATGTTCCCTGGTAAAGTGCCTCCTTGCAGATTTACAATTCACGAGATTGTGCAGAAATGTGAAACCACTGGTTCTGTGGCAAACAAAAAATGAAAAGTGCGTACCTAAATGTGTAGTTTTAACACAGGAAAAGTTAGCCAAAATAAGTGCATTCACTCAGAATGGTGTAGGCACCTGGTAGAGGACTACATTGAAAGGAATAACACTTGTTGGCTGATTCTTTTTCAATAAAGTGTTGAATCAGCGGTTCTCAGCCTTTATTTGTTCACGGCACAGTATCTATTGTAACAGGTTCCCACGGCACATTAACATATGAGTTGCAAGAATGTGCAACCCTTATACTGACTTTTCTCTGGAGGAAGAACAACTCTCACAACTTCAGGCAGAGTGAAGTTCAACTGAAATATGGTGAACTACTACTTATCAAGTTTTGGATGTTGGTGAAGAAAGAACACTGGTTGAAGTTAATGACCACCACCCATTTGTGCGCTACTTACTTCAGCACTAAGCAACATAAAAAAAAAAAAAAAACCTTGAGAGACTTCTCTCAGTTGAAGGGGAAATGCATGTGTTTGTCTTCAATTCCACCACAAATTGAACTTCAAACTTGTTATAAAACTCTATAAACTAATACATAATTTCTAAATAAGTTTAAGTTCTGGAATATTATATATTTTATTGTCCTTTTTAACAATAAATAGATATTCAATGAGATTATTTTAATTACTTTTATTAGCAATATCATAATCCCTCAGAAGCATTGTAGCACTTAGCTAATCTCACTGCACACTCATGGAGAACCACTGTCTCAGAGGATGGTTCCTGTTTCTATATTTCCATACCTCATATTTATTCGTTTTTGTTGCTGATGCACAACAGTTTTTTTTAACTAAATGAAGGCAACAGATTTTGTGTCATTTTGTTATTGATTGTCCACAATTTTAAGATGCTCTCAGAGAAAAGTTACAAAAAGTAAACAAAACAAAAACAAAAAAACAGATATAACACTTTTCAATAGTTAACACTGTTTATGAAATCTGTAATGTATTTAATAAAATGTTATCTTTTGCATTGGCATTTCTAAAATCAATTTGTTTCTTCTCTTTAAATTGAAAGGCCTCTGCACCGAGTAGGATTGTAAATGTTGCCAGTGTGGCACATCAGCGTGGCAAAATAAAGACAGATGACCTTAACAGTGAGAAGAATTATGACCCAGGTGAAGCTTACAATCAGAGTAAGCTGGCAAATGTGTTGTTCACAAGGGAGCTTTCCAAACGTTTACAAGGTAACTTCTGAACCAAATACATTGTCTGTGCATGCCTCATTAATACTTTGTCTGGAAATTTAATTCTGTTTGCCAGCACATTTGTTAAATGAATGTGCATACAGTGATCTGTGGTGGTTTTTAAAAAATTGACTTGTTTTCAGTTCTGTATTTGAAGGGCTGGCAGTAAATAATGTGAACGAGTATTCTGGGAAAGCTAAGTTAATACACATAAGCTGTGGTAATCTGGAAAAGATTTTCCTGTCCAAAACTAATATTTCTGCCTTTCATTTCAGGATTGGCTTCAAAAAAAGTATGTGGAGATAATTTCCAATCAATGCAGATAAATGTAGTGATAATTCATCTTAAAAAAGATACCTTTAATGCATCATTTTAGGTACAAATACCCCAAATCAAATGTAAATTCTAGCTGTAATTAAAGTTAAATGTATTAATAAAGCTTGCAATAAAGATAAGATCTGTTTATATAAAGTAAAAAGGTTTTAGTATAGTGATTAAGAATGGAACTATTATGAGGGTAATCCCAAAACTAAGGTCTCCAAAGCGCTGAGGTCATAGGGAAACTGTTTGCGTGGAATGCTGACCATACTGCTTCTTTCCTTCCCCCCTCCACTCTCTACAGACACCACTACACATCCACTGGGGCTCTCAGTCTTGGCTTGGCCGCCAGTTGTAATAGAGCTCCCATTAGCAACTACCGGCAGGTGCGAAGTTCGCACAGTTATTCGGTTTTTGAGTGCAAAAAGGGTTAAACCATTGAAATTCATTGACAGTTGGTGAAAGTGTATGGAAAGTCTTGTATGGATGTCAAAAATGTCCACAAGTGGTGTAGAGAGTTTGCAGATGGTCGCATGGAAATTCATGACGAGGAAAGAAGCGTGAGACCGTCAATTCTCAATTAAACAATTGCAATGGTTGAACAAATCGTGCTTTAAGATCAGCACATCACTCTCGATGAGCTCTGCATTGTTGTTCCTGAGATTTCTCTAAGCACCATTCACAGGACTTTGACTGAAGAGTTGAAATTTCAGAAGGTGTGTGCAAGATGGGTTCCAAGAATGCTGACAGAAGATCACAAAAGGCAATGCACTGAAAGTTCCTGCCAATTTCTTCAATGCTATGCTGACGAAAAGGACAACCTTGTGGATTCAATAGTCACAGGTGATGAAACTTGGGCTTTCCACTTCACACCCGAGACAAAACAACAATTTTGTGAGTGGTGGCATTCTGGTTCACCCAAGCCACGAAAGTTCAAAAGAACAGTAAAGTCATGGCAACTGTGTTTTGGGATCAAAAGGGGATATTGTTGGTTGACTTTATGGATCCTGGGACAACAATCAATGCTGATAGGTATTGTCAGACGTTAAGAAAATTCAGATGGGCAATTCAAAACCGAAGAAGAGGAATGTTGAGCAAGGGCATTAGCCTTCACGATAACGCTCACCCCCACACTGCCTGTCAAACTGTGGATCTCCTGCATCAGTTTGGATGGGATATCATCACCCACCCACCCTATAGTCTGGACTTAGTGCCCAGTGATTACCACTTGTTTCCCAAATTGAAAGAACACTTGGCTGGAAGGCACTTTAGTGACGACGAGGTGAAAGATGAGGTCCCAATGCTGCTTCAGGAGCATGGCGGTGGACTGGTATAAAATGGGCATACAAAAACTGCCACTGTGTTTACAAAAATGCATAGATCGAAATGGCAATTATGTGGAAAAATAGAAAAATTTTCAAGTTTAAAATCTATGTACATTTGTTGATAAACATTTATTTAAATTTAAAAAAAAAAATTGAGACCTTAACTTTGGAATTACCCTCATACATACATTAACATGCATCATCTGTGTTAGGAGACACTATTGTCATTTTTCAGTAGAATTAGGAATCTTTTAAGAAAATATAATAATTTTGAAAACATATTCCTTGTTTGAAGGAATGGGAAGTAATTGAATGAAATAATTGAATTATTTTAGTAATGATACTGGAAATATACTTGAATTATTCTTTATTTATGCCAACAAACTTACTGTTGGTGTTTTTAAACACACAAGCCGTGTGTGGGCAAAGTTTAAGAGGTATAACAGAAAAAAAAACCACTGAGCTATTGTGACGGCAAGCGGAAGGTCTGTGGTTCAAATCCCGGTTGTGGCATTGAATTTTTAAGTTCCAGTTATACCTCATATACTTGAATGTTTTTATACATACTGGATATTCTGAAATAATACTAAACTTTGTAATTACATATTGAAAATATTGGATAAAGCATCAGTTTATCATTGTTTTATTTCAGATTAAGTTTTCAGGTGATTGGTTTTTAGAAGATCGAGTACCTAATTATTTTTGAATGAGTTATTGTTTTGCACAATGTGGGTGGGTAGGTGGAGCGGTGGGTGGATGGGTAGATGGGTAAGTAGGTTTAAGGGCCCTTTTGTAAGTGGTCTCTCATTGATTTTACATAATGATATAAAATATCAGTGTAAATGAATGATGCAATTTACTAACTTAAAACAAAACAAAAAGTAGGATATCTATAGCACTCTTTAAAAGCAATTTAAATGGTTGTTATTGTGTATATTGGAAACCAGCAGCCTAATATACTTACTGGTGTACTTAATTGCATTTTTCATATATTTTCAGCACTGATTTGATACTAGAAGCTTGTCCATCATGTGGTTCCACGTTCACTCTAACACACGGCACTAGAATTTGAAAATCTATATTTCCAACCTAAATCTTATTTTTTGCTCTTCTGTAAAAATATTATTTACAACTTAACAATGGTTGGGAGCTTTATGAAATTATGGTTCCAAGACTGAAAGGATAGAATTCAGGATAAAAAATCTTCTATCATTGTGAAATAGTTTAACAAAGAGCATGGAGGTAAATTTAATTAATAACATTGTCATTTGAGATTTAAAATGCTACACATTCAGCATCACATATGAAGCTAGTAATAAATGCAGCTTCCTATATTGGTTGTGGAAATGAATAAGTAAAGATGTCAAGCTAGCTATAACATGCATTGGAATACTGCTGCATTTTTACTTCAGTATAACTCAATGCAGTATTGGAATTTTGTCAAAACAAGTCCTGGAGTTTTATGCCTTCAAGGTAGATACATCCCTGTTACAATTGGTAATTTTATTGTCAATCATTACTTTTTTAAAAAATGTCATTATATTTTACTTTTTGAAATAAAATTGTAATAATTACACTCAAGTAATTGTACTTTTCAATGATCAGTATACACTGAACTGAGAACATAGCACATTGGAGCTCCAGGATTCACAAGGCACAGTGCAATTATGATGCACATACTTTGACTTGTTTTACCATGTGTCAATTTGCTTAGGGGTAAAAATTATGTATTTATAATTTTATTATTTAGTTGAAAACCAGCAGCAATTCTCTAATGCTCATTACTGCATGCCAATCAATTCCTTCTTGCCTATGTTATCCTTGATTACAATTACTATAGGTAATTAAATTTAGTAACGGTTGCTACAGTAATGCTGAAAATTAGTGAAAGAAGAGTATATACATTACAGGAATGCTATGGAAATACTAACCAACCAATACCCCATTGAATATGAAATAGAAAAAGCAGCTCTTATTCAACACAAAAAGTTGATCACACTCCCATTGGCACAAGAGAATTTTACACATACACTAAAGACTCAGAAGAGCTTTCTTTCCAAAATTCAAGACATCAAGAAGAATGTATACCTTCCTAATTCAAAGGAAAACTTTATATCTAAAGTCAATCCGACACAAACATTAGCCATTGCATATTATTTACACCTGACAGAAGAAGTTAAGAAAAGTGATACTCCAACTAGTGATCTAAAATTATTGGCATTAGAGGCAATCCATATAGATTTCCAGAACACTAATGGCTCCATATTTATAATGATGGATCATTGATATCAAACCGAGATGAAGCAGGGGCTGGAGTCACGTGTCACCTCTTTTCCTATTACAAATCTTTAAGTTATGGAACTACTAACTTTGATGGAGAAATTGAAGCAATTCGAATGGCCCTACAAAATCTTTTGTATAGAATTTCACATTTTCATCAAGCAGTTACTCTCTCAGATTCCAGGGCAGCAATTATAGCAATTACTTCCAAGTTGTCACCAAAAAACCAAACAATTATAGAATTTTGGAAAATCCTTACCCATCTAACCGCACTTCAAAAACACCTAGTCTTCCAATGGATACCAACTCACTGTGGACTGAGTGGTAATGAGAAAGCTGATTTTCTTGCGGAAAAGGGTACCAGCAATGTGCAGAAATCTATGGTTAATCTACCATTTTATGCAGCTAAAAGATTAGTCAACTCTGAATTAAAAAAAATTATTGCAAAATATTACTATGAAAAATCAAAAAATAAAAGATGGGTACTACCAAGCATTCAAACAGTAATTCCTGAGTATCCTCGAAAAACAGTAGTTGCAACCTTCAGGTTGATTACAGGACATGATTGTCTGGCAAAACATTTAAACAGAATTGGGATATATTCTTCACTACTCTGTCCTCTGTGTGATCTGCAAAAGGAAATGGACCGAGACCACTGGTCTTCAAATATGCCCGGCGACTTCTAGCACCCCATCCATCAGTGAAAAATGTTGGAGAGCAAGAGGATTAATGACTTCACTGTCAGAAATCCAGCATTAGCTAACAACAGCATTACAGGAATGCTAATCACTGATATTCACACTCAGCAAAGTGATTGTAGCATTCTTTCTTGCTTCTAAGCAACAACAAAATATTAGCAAGCAAGCTAAGCTTGGAACCAAAGATGTTGAAGATAAAATTGAAAGAAAATATCTCTATTTCAAAACTATGAAAGCAAACATCTCACCTTATACTAAATCTACTAAACATTACATCACGCATTTAAATTGAATGCATTAACTCTGTGTCTAATATGCTTCATTTATTGTATTATCTGAATATGTCATAAAATCAAAGTTATAAGGAATACTTTCATTTATAGACATTGTTCTATCTGTATCATATGCAATGCAAATAAAGGTAAAGAATGAGTGCACTCAAGGAATAAATAGTATATATCTTGCAAAATTTTGCATCTTAATATATGATGAGCAGTTTTCTTCTAAAGATGGTAATCTTTTTAATAGTCCTGGTCATAGCCTCTACAGGTGCATATACAGGGTGAAAGGTACTTACGGACGGATGGACGGGTGGTTGGGTGGATGGATGTGTTTCAGCTACTGCATATGCTGCACCGCTCTTCAGTAATCTCACTGGCATGTGCTCCCTGCACAGCTATAAGATTGTCAGCAGTTCTAATGAGTGGGGAAAAAATGACCATTGCATATGGACTTCTAATGTAAACAGAGTTTTGCTAGTGCCAAACCCTCCTACTTACAAAAGCTCATTTGACAAAAGGCATTTGACACTTTGCAATATCATGCTACATATTCAAGATGTTCTCGGGCTTCTAGCCAGTGTAGTGATGCAGAGCGATCGATGTTTTGGGACTGTACATCTCTCCCATCATCAGGATGATGAATGACTAGCAAGAGTGAAGGGACCACTATATGTACTGTCCACTAGTACGTACCGAGTAGAAAACACCCAGTCTAATGTGGAGGTGGTTCACCACTCCGTTGGAATCTGTGTTTTCTGAGTCGGTCGATTTCTAACTTTAAGGCTGGTTTCCAGGAGGGACTAAACTGCAATCCAGCGTCCCGGTTCAGTGTGTTCTCGGAGGAGATGGACAGAGCCTCCTTAACCCTCAATTCCCATAAACCGCTCCTTCGAGAAGAACACACTGAACGGGGACGCTGGATTGCAGTTTAGTCCCTCCTGGAAACCAGCCTTAAAGTTGGAAATCGACCAACTCATAAAACACAGATTCAAACGGAGCAGTGAACCACCTCCACATTAGACTGGCTGTTTTCTACTTGGTACATACTAGCGGACAGTACATATACTGGTCCCTTCACTCTTGCTAATCATTCATCATCCTGATGATGGGAGAGATGTACACTCCCGAAACGTCGATGGCTATGCATCACTACACCTGGCTAGAAGCCCGAGAACATCTTGAATATGTTTGTCACCAGGAAAGCTTCAAATCATATTTTATCATGCTACATGTGAGCAGCATTTTAACATTTTTCTTTTTGTTTCATTCTTTGACCACCTTTCAATTTTTGGTACCTTTTGCTGAAGGTGATAATATGAATCTCTGCTATCCTCTAGCTCTGTTTTGCATTATTATACTAGGAAATGAATGTGAAATTTGTTTCTCAAGATACAACTAACATTGACTTGTTAACACATCATTTAAAATTAGTTTAATTGGAGTAATTGAATGTAACACATGAGTAATCGATGTAATCAACTAAACGAAGCTAATAAATTCCAAATGATAAGACACTGTGATTTCACTATCAACTCAAAGACACTACTGTCGTTTGCCTACATTCTCTTGTTTGCAGTGACATCACTGTCAGGTTCTACATTCTTAACATTGGGCTGTGCTGGCACACATGTCAGCTTGTGGCATAGCCAAGTTAAAACAATGTTTGACATAACATTTCAATCTTAATATCGAGCTTAACTCCTAGTCTTGCAAGAAAAAGACATTAGGTTTGAATTTGTCTGAAAATTATATGCTTTTGTTTCTGCAACAATCAACTCATTCTCAGCCATTGGCACACTAGACTATTCTAAAACTGTAGGAGAAAGATTTTTTCTTGTATTCGAGTAGAATATCATTAGAATATTCTAACATATGGTGCATATAGTACCTTCCAAACCGTTTAATGATTTATATGCTGTTCTATGATTAAACTTTTTGCTGCATACAAGTTTTTGGAAAATACCATAATTTACAAGTTTGTATAAAAGGATAACAGCTTCAAGATTGGTAACCCTAGATACAATTTGCACTTATTTAAATAGAGATTTAAATAATTGTGTAGTACTAAGACGATTTGGAGAGTTTGCATTTACTTGACAATTAATGAAGAAAAAGCAGGTGAATTCAAAGAGGTTTAAATTTGATTTTAAAAATGATGTTTCCTTAACAGTGGCATTTTATAAAGTGATTGTAATTTTACATTACTTTTTGAAAAGATTTTTCTATTGACACATAGTTAAGTAAAAACTTTCTTAGATAACTGTAACTCACTTCAATTACTTTCTTTCTCTACTTTTCCTATTACCATATGCGTATGTTATGGTAAAATTTCGAAAGGACCTTTGGGAGAAAGGTTCAGATCTAAACCCATTGATTTGAAACATCAGTTATTAGTTCTAAACTTGTACATTTTAAAGCTATGAGTATAATGCACTGAAGGGAGTATTTTTCTGAATACTGAAAAAGAAATTAATGTTCTTAGATGATGCCAGTGTTATAATTGGTGCAACAGATCTAGACCTCTGAAAATCTTGACGGCTACAAAGCAAGTTACTTACCAGATAAAGAAGTAACAATCATGCTGGAAAGTGGGTGGGACAATCATGTCAAATATCCCTACACCACTCTAATGACCTAGCTGTTGACGGGCCCTTAAACCCTAACCCCCTCCCTACACCAGTTATGCAGTACATCACATCTTCATTCATTCATTTGTTCGTTCGTTTGTTCATTCCTTCATCTTTGCCTCTTGCTTCATGAAGTATATATTTGCAATTATTTCTCAGCTCTGACTATTTAATACCTTACCGGTTAACTTTGGAAATGTAAAAGCCATTGTTATAAATATCACAACTATAAAGTTAGCATTATTTACTGCTGTCTTTGAAAACACTACTGGGTGAAACACTTTGAATGCAGACTGTAGGTATGTTTTGTTGCTGTGCATAAGCAAAGATATCATATCACTCATTACCAGTAATCTAAACTTTAAGTAATTCCTAGGCTCAGCAGCTGAGTTGGCAGTGAGGGACACAATTCCAGAAGTTTTGTGGACACTGTGCATTTCATTGTAACTTTAACAGAAATTAGATGTTATATAAACAATGAAGACATGTATGTTATCAGGCAATGCCTGTATTTTAATAATATTTAAATCAGAAATTTAAACAAACAATTGAATCAGCTTTTGAAAAGTTGAACAAGAAAATTTCTTTTTCCATAATTCCTTAATTACAGTTTCTGTAGCGCAGCGGTAGCATGTCTGCCTCTGACACAGAGAACCTGGGTTCAATCCCGGTACCAGTGTGGGAATTCGTTTCCCCCGCTGGGAGGTCTGGCACAGGGTGCACTCTGCCTTGTTAGGTTTCTGAGTGGCCAATTGAGGAGCTGCTTGATATAGAAGTAGCGACCCCAGGTCACAAAGACCACACAACTGGTTGGGAGGGCCCGGGGTGTTGACCACATCCCATACTCCAGTTTTGAACCTCACTCATAACGCCTGTAGTAGGTAGAATTGGGGGATATGAAATCTTGGGTAATGAGATAAGCCGAAGCTTCACTGGGCTGTAAGTGAAAGCAGATAGGAGTAGTTCAGTGTGAATTGGTGGCACAATGATGCATCATGGGCATCACGAAGGGGGCCAAGGGGGAGCCATGGAACCCCCTTGGAAATTAATGAATTTACTGTGCAATCAATTATTGACTAATAGTCAAATTGACTATTGTTTTAATTTTATGCAAAGAACAATTTTTTATTTAGCACAAACTAAAATGGTTGTCCACAACAAATACTATAACTTTTGACAACTGAAGAATGAATTAATAATGTTTGATTGCAAACTTCCAACATGTGGTCCCCCACCTGAAAAAAGTCTGTTGACACCCATGTGATGCATATTGACCTGTTAGTCAAATTCTTTGTTTTGTATATAGCAGTTTTAAGCCTCTCTTTCTATATTTTGTATTTCTCAACAAGCGTTTAATTTTATTAGTAAGTACAATGCATAAAGCAGGGACACAATGTTAGAAAAAGCTGGGGAAAATTATGGTAAAAAAATGCAACACAATGAAGTCAGGGTTTTTGTTAGTTCTATTAGCAAGTAGTGAGTTTTAATTAAGAAGGTGAGGGAATTCTTTGGAATACTAAGATGAAAAAGAAATGGTCAGTTGATAAGAGTTATGAGCTTGTTTATGCAAATGACTTTTAGCAGTATAAAAATAATTAGGATAATACATTTTTAACACAATTTTCCTGCATGCATTCCCTTGGGACAAGTGGCTAGGCCCAGAACTCACAGGCTCCATTATGTAGTACACTTAATTATTTGTAAGTAAAAAAGAAAATAAATAGGGAATATTATGTGCAGATTGATATTTACTTGATCCATTCTTATATTTTAGAAGTTAAAGAGCCCCCGAAGCTCATTGCTTCTTAATATACACACCCCATTATTTCTCACAGGTTTGTTTTGTCTCAATAATAATTTGAAATTAGACATGTAGAGAGAGCCCACATTGTTTCTGTTTTAGTTAAGATTTTTACTAAGCAATGTAAAACATGTAGCAATTGTTGAAAATTGGTAATTGTGATAGATTAATTATCTATTACAATCTTAGAGTGAAGATGGTTGTTTTCAAAGCATAAAACTGATGCATTTCTCTCTTTCATAGAAAATAACATGCATGTGAAAAATTGCACTCTGTTTATATAGAAATAGAGATCTATGACAACAAAATATAGCTAACTGGTTATCCTGTATTATAGTGGTCTCACATGCTTTACAGAATACTGTCATCTGCTGCGGAGGGAGAGGGCATGGCCTCTATTGCCAACCTAACAAATGTGAATGCACTAAAAATACTAACACTGTGTCATACGCTATTCATATTTCCTGTGGTTCACAACATTCACATACTTCTGCGGATTTCACAGTTGCAGCATTGGCAAAATGTATGTCATCATCCACACGTAGCAGCAATTGCAGATAATAGAAGGAGCTGGCCTGTGCAATACATGAGCTGAGGCCAATATTCTACAGGATAACCAGCTAACTTAATGAAGATACATGATGATATGAAATTATGTATCATTATTATTAATAATTGCTCCTTTCTTTAGCATTGACAATATATATATATATAAGCCTATGTGTTAAAAACATTAAATATTTTCTATTCCAAGTACAATTTTTATAAAGTTGTAGTAATGAGTACACCTTCTGAGAGTTTTATCTACTTGTGTTTGTTTCCATCAGGATCTGATGTTACAGTGAATGCTGTACATCCTGGTATAGTTGACACTGAAATAATCAGGCACATGAGCTTCTTCAACAGTTACTTTTCAACAATATTTCTGAAGCCTTTCATTTGGATGTTCATAAAAAACCCAATACAAGGTGCACAGCCTGTGTTATTTGTTGCTCTGGATAAATCTCTGCAAAATGTAACTGGAAAATATTTTAAGTAAGTATTCCTAACACAAGGAAAAAATGAAACTATTAACAGTGAAGCAACAAGAATCTAAAGTAAGAACAAATTAGAAACTAAAAGTTTCACTTATCTTAGTAATATTGCAAGATTTTACTTGCAGTATGACTAAGATAAGTGAAGCTTTTAGTTTCTAATTTGTTCTTACTTTAGATTCTTAACAGATGCAAAAAAATGAATATTTAAGTGCAGATAGCATTTGCTTTAAAGTTAAAAGTTCTCACTGTAATAAAGAAATTCTCAAATATAATTGAAATAAAATAACTGTTTCATTGTCATCTGAAGGTAATGAGTAGAGGTAGGAAGTTGAAGACCTATAAATTGCCTAAAAAGGACCTTTAAAAAGACCTAAAAATATTCCAAAAAGGGCCTAAAGATTTGGAAAAAGGAGGTAAACTGCAAATTAATGAATTCATTTTCAATTAGATATTTAATGAATAAGTTTGAAAGTACAACAGTCAAGTGATACGCAACATGCAGAGCAAGAAAAACTACATGAAAAAATGCTTTTTCTGGTTCAGCAACCAATAATGGACATTCTGGGGAAAGTAATTGCAATAGATATAATTAAATCATACTTGGCTTAATCACCCTCAAGTTACAGAAATTCAACTCAGAAAGCTTACCTCAATTGGCGTTGCAGTATATCACAACAGTCATCTCTAAATTCTTAGGTGTAAAGCAACGTCGGTTTTGTGACAGCACATTGCGAAACATTGAAAAACTTCTCTCCACATCAATGGATGTGATTGGTGCATACTTGAAACAAGTAAAATCTTGTGGAGAAAACTCCTCTTCAAAAGCAATTACATAAGAATGTTCTCCTTTCACTATTTCACTAATATTGCACATTGTTTCATATCCCTGGTTTTTATCAAGCACTAGTTTCATCTTCTTCTGTCCTCTATGTGATCTGCAAGAGGAAATAGACCGAGACCACCTTCAAATATGCCCAGCCACTTCTAGCACCCCATCCATCAGTGAAAAATATTGGAGAGCAAGAGGATTAATGACTTCATTGTCAGAAATCTAGCATTAACTAACAACAACAACAGTTTCATCTTCTGGCTGACAGCTTTTCCAGTTTCACCTTCACAATGTTGCAATTGTTGCTGCACATCACTCACCTTTGAGATCACTGAATGAATGGTTCAATTTCGTTTTTCAAGATAGTTGATGGCTGTCACCAAATTAGCAAAATTGCTGTTAATGTATTCCAGATGGCCCTTCAGTTGAGGTTTAGGCATCAGATCCTGCAACATGGAAATGGAAGCAGCATCTTCCCTATTCAAACTATCAATCACAGATTTAATTACATCAAAAGGATTGCAGTAATACACACAAGCGCTTAACCAAGTACCCCACTGTGTCAGAATTGGTTCTGGAGGTAAAGGGATTCCAGGGGCATTCTCGTGGAAATGGCGCACTCTAGTTGAGGATTTTAAGAATACTTTCTTAACACTGGACACTAGTTTGTCAACATGTGGAAAGTGTTTTTGCACTTCTTCACTCACTCAATGCAAAGCATGCGTACGGCAGGTTAGATTAACCAATTTCGGATAAAACACTTTAATTGCCTTTCCTGCCCTTACCATGTATGGTGCTGTGTCAGTGACAAAATGCAGCACATTGTCACTTTTATTCCCCATGGCTACAAGAGCAAGAGGCTTTTATCAAACAGCTGGCAAATAGTTTGGGATTCACTCTCTCCAGAACTTCCATTGCAAGAAAAAATATTTTCCTTGCTTTGTCTTCCTCTAATGTACCAACAATCACATTTGCAATGGAACGACCCACTTCATCGCTTGTTTCATTGATAGACACAAATATTGGTTTATCTGCAACGTAGGCACGAATGTTTTCTATAGTGTTTTCATAGCAGCAGTGCATGTACTCCTTCCGGAGGGTAGACTCGTCGGGAATGTTCCAATTATATTAGTTTTATTTTTTTATGGCGCTGTCAATTGCCAGGATCACATCAGCATCCCGGTGTGCCGGAATTTTGTCCTGCAGGAGTTCTTTTACATGCCAGTAAATCCACTGACATGGAACTGTCGTTCCGGAAATGTTCCGGTTAGTATAACACTGCAAAAACTCTTTAAATGATTCATTGTGTATCTTTGCTAACAGAATGTTTGCTCTAACTAAGGCACTACAATGGTCTTTGTAAAACAGAGATGACTTAGAACCACTAGCACTTTGTCCTAAAAGAATTTGTGATTTTCTTTTCTCCGCGACCCGGGAGGCTGCTCTCATGTTTCTCACTTATGCTGCTGAACATAGTACCACTTTTCTGCAGTAGCTTGCACTTCACAATATTTGCACAAAAGAATGCTTCCATCAGTAGAAAATACCTCTGCTGCAAATTCAGATATAAGTTGTCGCAAAAAAGACCTTTAACTAGGCTTAGTTTTTGGCATGTTTACGACCAGAATTTATTTCACAAACTGTGAAACTGCAGTGAATCAAAAGCTGAGTACAGCCTACCCACTCCTACCCTCTGGTCGAGGTCATTGTCACAATGCTGGTCAAAAATAAAGAGGTATTTAGAGAGGGTTTACTAGGTTTTCTGTAGGTGCTAATGACTTGAATCAATGGAAGGGTCCCTCTCACCTGTTACCTGCTGTAGCCAGAGTTGGAGTGCCTATTAGTTAAAACAATTTGGAATTTACGCTAGACTCTGTTGAACAGGAAAAAAGGTAGTCAACGTTAAAGTTGCAAGAAAACCTTAAACAAAACAAAAATGCTAAAAAGAGGCCTTTAAATAAAAAATAGCTAAAAAGGACAAATAAAAATTCTAAAAAAAGGACCTTTAAGTAAAAAAAACTAAAAAGACAAAAAAAGGACAAATGAAAACTTCCATTTTATGTCCTACAGTGGCCCATAATTAACATATATTTTGTTGGGACTCATCTTCAGACACTAGGGAAGAAAGGGATTTTTCTTCAACTTCCTGCTCATGAAGCTGTTATGTGAAACTTATTTTCAGAAAGCAAAAAGCTTGCATGGTTATATGATTAGAATAAATTATATCAAGAAAATCCATGAAATTTTTACACACTTTTGAAATTCTTCTAAAAGCCATTAATATTGTCATCATATTGTCATTCTAAAATGAGTGAGAGGGAACTAAACTAAGAGATTGTGTCAGCTACTTTGTAAATAGCCTCTGTTGCTTTTATTTTGAAATCTATGAAAGTTCTGCAAATATTGACATACAAAATCTTAATGTGTGGAAAGAAGATGCACTAAAAATTATGTATGGATGAACAAAGAATGTACAGGATATGTTGCTGCAATTGGAAAGTTCAAAATTACAGCAGCTTAGGGATTACAGATTTTATGTAGAAAGTATTAATAAATATGAACAACATTTTTGAGTCTGCAAAAGTATGTCTTCATGCATTAATATTAACATATTTCTAAAGGTATTGTCATAATGTTTAGTATTTTCTTGTCTGTGTAATTTTGCAGAGATATGAAAGAAGAAGATGTAGCACCTCAAGCAAAGGATGACCTGATGGCACAGTGGCTTTGGACGGTCAGTGAGAGATGGACAAGACTTGATAAAATAAAGAAAAGTGCCTCTTAGTATATTCACTTGTAATGCAATAGTTTGTGAATGAGAAGCATTGAATTAAAAAGCACTAGGTTCATAGTAAAAAGTTTTTCAGTAAAGAGGAAACACTGATAAATCCTAAACTTTCCAGCACATTTTTAAAATCTCCTTACCTAACTGTAGTATAAATCCTGCTTTCCAACATACTGTTATCACCAAATCATTTTTTAATTTCTTTTTATTGTTAAATTGATACCCAACCTTTAACTTTAATGGCCTTTTCTTTAGAACATTAGGGTTACGACTTTTTAATTTTTTTAAAAATATTAACTTTCCTGATGTTGGATTTGATGAACTTCTGCTTATATATTGGTTTTTTTGGCATTATTTTGGTTTGAATATATAAAAACCTCCCTGGTTCCACACTCAATTAATGTGATAGAAGAAAATCACACAATACATTTGCTCGTGGAGCTTGTTGTTTGCACATATCTTGTGGTGAAATCCGTGTATGGAGAGTCGTGTTGTGATGTGGCACTGCATGTTGCATTCACTGGCCCGTTGTCCATTATCGCTGGTGAGGTGTAGAAGTCAATGTCAATTTCATTTTTCTTTCTTTCCCTGATGTTTACTAGTGCCTTGCTTGCTTGTGAATCGGCTGAAAAGATAAAGAGGAGTAATTTTATAACAACCACAAGGAGCTGTCCTAACATACCAGGAATGAAAAAGGATATGAGTGAAGTTCTTTGCAAAATGCCTTTGAACAGAGACATCATTGGTAGATTTTTGGGGTTGTATGATGAATTCAAAGAGCAAGCTGACCATATAACGAAGATATTGAGACAGAATATTAGAAGACCCCAAAAGAAAATCGTTTATGTGAATATTTGTTAAAAGTGTAATTTGTTTTTTGATTATTATTTATTTATGCCAACAAACTTACTGTTGGTGTTTTTAAACACACAAGCCATGTGTGGGCAAAGTTTAAGAGGTAGAACTGGAACTTAAAATTCAATGCCACAACTGGGATTTGAACCACAGACCTTCCGCTTGCCGGGCGGATGCTCTAACCACTGAGCTATTGTGACAAACTGCCAGAATGGCATTAAATTCTCAAGCCAGGAAGGTCTGTGGTTCAAATCCCAGTTGTGGCATTGAATTTTAAGTTCCAGTTCTACCTCTTAAACTCTTGTTTTTTGATGTTGGTATGTGTTGGTCAAATGACGAAAACGTGTTAATAATGTTCATTGTTACGAACAACTAAGTTTGCCCAAAGACGTCATAAATCTTTCCATATTTAATTTTAATATATATCTATAAATATTAGAATTATATGTGTTCCATAATAAAAGTAGGGGAGGATGGTTAGGGATCGCTTCCCTAACAAGAAAGAACTATTTGATGGACGCATACGCGGATGTATACGAAAAAGGCGGTGTCACGTGAGGTGATGCCATAATCTTCCCATTAGCGTGTGTGTAATCAAGGCATAAGGACATATTGGTGTAACGTGTGAACATAGAACTTTCACCAGACTTTCATCAAGCATTAGTTCCACTAAATGAAAAAGTGGAAACGTTTTAAATCATTTAGAATGGTGCTAAGAGGAATTATTTAATGTAAAATATCGAAAAAGTGCTAATAAAATAATACATTGTGGTGAAGAAACATCGTGTGATTTTTCATTCCATCCGTTACCACGCCCTGAGATCACAAAGATCTCAATAGCTCAAAGACCCAACGAAGCATAATTACAAAAACCGCACCAATATCACAAGAATTACTGAAGCTCTGGGAAAAACTGAGCTCCCCTTTTCTTTCTAAAAAGGTGGACATACTCATAAAAGATTTCAAAAATTATAGAAAACGGAGGAATGAAGTGTTTGAAGAAAATCTTACTCATATTTTCGATACTACAAAACTGAGTGGAAACTGGCTTTGCAGTGAAGAGAAACAACATTACAGAAAATAAATTACACTACTGAAAAGCAGCTACTGTGACAGTCATCCTTCAAAATATCAAAGGAACTCACCAGATCTGTCAACAAGCCAAGTGCAAGTGCTCAGTAATAGTAGCAATAGTAGTTCTGAAGGAGACAACTGTAACAGCAGAGCGCTGATTGTGATATTGTAGAATGCTGTCCTACTATGAAATGAAAGTATCAACCTATAGAGTCTGCAGCCAAGTTAGTGTCAAAGGCATCCCTGTTAACAAGAAAAACATCAAAACTACCTCAAAACTTGGCTGAAGACAGAATAGATGTACCTATACCAGCACAATCGGGGATTTGATGTCGAGTGATCCAGAATGTGGAAGAAGTCAAGAACCAGCTCAAAGAACTTGCTGGTGAAGAGGAATTCTGCTTGCATTTTAATGGGAAGAGAATTGACAAGAGAGAATATCAAGTTGTCTGTCCAAGGATTTCTGCAGGAACTGCGCATCTTGGAATTTTGGTTGTGAAAGCAGTTCAGCCAAGTATATCTATGCCAAGTTGCAGGTTCTCTTTATTGAAAACAATACATGGAGCAGTGTCAAAATTATTATTCATATTCTTGACCTGGTTCTATGGCACTTGATGCATTTTTTGTTCCTGACAAAATCACAGTCACTCAGCATGAACTAGTTCATTGAAGATTGTACCGTCTTCACTTTCCCTACCTTAAAATCACACAGCATCACTTTTATGCTGTTAATGAACTTGATTTACATTTTTAAATCTACCCTCCAAGAGAAGTGATGAGGCACAAATATTTCCCAGATATACTACCAGTCGCGATCCAGGAATTTGAATTCTAAACTCAACTGTAGTTCATATTAGCGATTTCTTTCTCTTGGAATAGTTTACAGACTACAGGTATAATGCATAAAATATATTTACCTATCACCTGGCCAGGATATGAACACCCTAACAATCCTATCAGTGAAATACAATTTACATAACATGGTACTGAATTTGTAATATTACCCATGTATTACTGCAATGGGATACCATCTCAAAATTGTCCATAAAATTGTCACATTGACCTTGTGACACCCAAGTACTTCTTTACGTAGATTTAAAAGTTTAACATTTCTTGCTGTAGGATATTAGTAGATATGTTTTACATAAAACACTCCCTTTCCACAGGATTTAAACAAATATTAACAACATAAATAGAATGTTTATAATATGTTTAGAGAATTTAGTAACTTTAGCAAATGAAAAATTGAATTGTTCCACTGTCCTGTGCTTTTAACAAATTATTACAATTATTACATATAATACCTGCATAAGGAAAAGGTATTTCAAAATATTATGTTCACTTCTGTGACTAACTAAATCAATAGTCGACATTGACTGGCCTGGAATTACTTGTAAACCGAAATATAAATTTCCTACCTTCTTTACGTAGATCTCGGAGAATGATACTAACAACTCACTCAACATGTCCTACTGGTTAGTTCCCTAAACTGCTGCCTCGTTGAGATGAGAAATTCCCTGAAGCCTTCTTCCTTAAGCCGGAACTCGAATCTCCTCATGCATCAGGAAAATTGTAAGACCCGTATTCATCTTACAATACCATACCAAATGGCAGCAAACCCTGGAACTCCATTTGAAGAACCATGTTTTCCCTTATTCTGTGAATTTGCAAGGAAATTCACATTTACACTATTCATTGAGGTATGCCTAGGCCGTGCTCCTTTTCAAGCAATATAAACTCTGCTTGGTGACAAGACTGTTATTAACCACACCGTCTTATTTGTCTGGTGTCTGCTGCTTGCTGACCTTCCTCAGTCACTGCACAATGGCTTTTCTCGCCAACAGCTTCATTGACTACTCCAGACGAAATACTTCAACTCTCCCCTCCTGGTCTGTCTCTTTCTAAACTTCCCTCTTCCTAAAAATTTTCCTTTTTGCAACCAGCATTATCATCCATGTATGCCAACACTGTTTTCTTTGCCTGTAATCATCACTAAGAGCGTTCAGAGAATAAATTTTCTCTTGTCTAGCTCTCTTTTCGTTACAAGATGTTTTAGCAGGATATGAGGACTTTCAATTAAGCTATTCTGGCTCAGAAAAGACAGACGCATGAAAACCCAGGATGAAGAGATGACTTCATGTTTATTTTTCAACTCTGTGAAGGTATAATTTTTATCAGGAGGAGAAAAAATGGCCTCTAATCAATTGACAGATGCTACCACATCATCATAGTGCCAGATGGTATTCATAGGCAATCTTTGCACTGATTGCTTATTTTCTCCTTTGGAAATGGAAAGATCAGCTTACAGGTACATGTTACTTCATTGCAACTGCATGGGCAAAGGCATGGTTTTCAAATCAGCACTATTCAGAGGACATATACAATGAGCTGCATGCTGCTTTATGCAAATTGAAGTGCCCTCAGGCTTTAAAATGTTCAAACTCTCATTCATCCTTCCAGACTCTGAGAATGATAGGAAAAATCTTGGCTAGAGAAAAATCCCCTCTGATAAAATCTTTTTTGTTTAATACATATTATTAATGGAAAATACTTAGGACTTGGTAAACCTTGAACCAATAATATAAGCATTAATAAAAAAGCAGCAAAAAGTTTTATTTAATGAAATTTTAATAAACAATTTCAGTTCCATTAAAACAGAAAATTGTTTGATTAATGACACTAAACAATATTTACTTTTTAAATTTCCCAGAACATGTTTCAGAGGCTAGTTTCCTCCATTATCAACTGGACTTTGACTGACTTCTCAAACATGTTCTGGGAAATTTAAAGTGTGTTGCCTAGTGTTAATAATTAACCAGTTTTATATTTTAATGTGATCCATCAATGCTGCCACAAACTTCCAGGATTATTAATATAATTTCAGCTCCATTTATAAAAACAGTTTTATTCCTGGCTTTGTGCATTTTTAGGGGAGGAGGGATAAAAAATAAAGCAAGCCCTCAAATGTTGTCATTTTGTGTTATGCTGTATTTTTTGTAAACACCTCTATGTGAATAATTTTCCTAACAAACACAACTGTGTTTGTTATTCAACAATGTCCATTTCTTCCTCGAAACATTATGGTTTTCACTACAAAATGCAGAATCTGTGTCTAAAACCTTCACATAAAACTGCAGCCCAGACTTGCATCTCCATTCACTCTCTAATCTCCTGTGTACGAGTGTGTCAATATGCTTTTTGCGTGCTTAATTGACTCTGCTTTCGAGTGTTAAACCCTGGACCTGTAGAATATACTCAAATGTAACTCCCTATTTCAGTGGAGATAGGATTGGTTTAAAGGGATAGCAAAAGATTCATTAGGTGTGGGTCTTATCATTGTATCTGAAGGATAATGCAAGAAAAAGAAAACTTAATATTTCTTGCCAGTTTTTTTAACTGGAGGGGAAAAAAAAAAAAAGTCCCCTAGCCTGCACAACCTCAGGCTAGAGGGCTCCCGTATCTTTTTAGTTCGGTGTCTTTTTTATATTCCAAACTATATGCGCATGATTATTGGTTCCTCAATTACAATGCTGCAATAATTTATATGACAGGAAGGAATGAATATACTAATACATAATGTCTACACATAACCTAATTAAATGTTATCCCCCCAGTTAATTTCATATTTATTCCACAATTTCAGTGCTGCATACAGTTTTAAATGTGCAATATAATTACATTACCAATTCATATATTAAGAATATATAACCTAATTACATTTTACATAACTTATTATATGTTATCCCATTTATATAGCTACATGTTATGCCCCAGTTGATTGATCTTTATTAAACAATACCACAATTCATACAATTGAAAACAGAGTACACAGTATATTAATCTAATCTTTAACCTACGTCCTAACTAAGCGTATAACTATGAATGTCATGTCCAGTAGATCCAATCAGGTGATCGTCAAATCCAGAGTGGTCATGGATTTCTTCTAAATTTGGCTGCCTCTCTTGTGGAAACGGAGTTCACTAGTTTATCTAGCCATGTCCATAGTCTTCGCCAACGTACCACCGAGTAGATAGTTCTGTCCTGTAGGTATGAGAGAGCCGTTGCCCTCCCAGACGTCCGCAGCGGACATTCCCATAGCGCATGTTCAGGCGTGTCTACGGCATCACAGCAACAATTGCCGCTCTCCCTCAGACCAAACCGCACGAGATACGCACCATAGGGTCCATGTCCCGTGATGTAGTGGATTAATCCTTTTGAAGGCTTGAAGTACCTCATGCGGAGTCTCTCAGCAACATCTGGGAAAATGTCATAGGTTCTCCTACCCGTGGTGCTCGTCTCCCATTCATGTTGCCATTCACTGATAAGTCGTTCTCTAATATCTAGTTCATCTTGTACTGGAGCTCCTGCAATTTGTGCAGCTTGCACCGGGTGTTGATGGCGAAGCCAGTAGCAAGTAGAGCGGTAGGATACCTAAGGTGACTAATAGGGCATCTGTTGAGGTTGTTGAAAAAGCCCCACTCAAGCAAATCAGTGTTTCTCGTTGAAGGCTGCGCACTTCTCGCTTGGGAGTGACTAAATACAGTCTATGTGCCCAGGTACTTGCAGCATGGCCCATCACAGAAGCCAGGATTGCATTATTATATAAGCGAATAGCTCCATAAGGGATCGTCCATAAGGGATCTGGAAGGGGAAAAAAAAAAAAAAAAGCCCCCTAGCCTGCGCAACCGCAGACTAGGGGGCTCCCCATTCTTAATTGACTCGGCTTCTTAAATTTATGGCCGAGTCCTAGATACATTTTGTTATTTACAATTGATTTTTTACTATTGATTAATTTTAGTAACATAAGATTATAATTTAGGGATGTTATTAATTAATTATTACATTATATAATGATAATAAGAAGGGGAACATAACACATTAAAATCACTACACAATCTATACTTGACATACACGGATAAGAGACAACATTAAATTTAAAATTTAAATTAAACAACTAAAAAAAGAATAAGAATTGATACGTCATGCAATTAATAACACGATAAAATAATAAAATAATAAAACACACAACATGCAAAATAAAATATTGGCTACCAACACAGTTAAAATACGAGTTCAATAATAAACAATTAAAACTTAAAAAATTTTAATTTAAAATGATTAGTTAAAATTGATTAGTTAAGATGTAAAATTAATGTACATAAAATGTTAAATAAGAATATTAAAATACCCAATAAATTACTTACTAACAATATCGCTCAGCTATCCACGGTAAAATTCCTTAAGTTTAAATTTGGAAAAGGTATCTGTTATGGTGTTGAGTACACCCCAAAGTCTCTTATTCCGTAGTATCTCGTTTATACACTTGCCTTGTAGGCGTCGTTGATGTACCATTCTAATGTTCAAAGTATGCGGACATTCAAATATTGCATGCTCGGGGGTTCCCATATTATTGCATTCACATATGTCGGACTCTATTTGACCAAATCTACTTAAATATGCAGGATACGGGCCATGGCCGGAGAGGTAGTGCACAAGGCCTTGTGAAGGTTTTAAATATTTCATTTTTGCTCTTTCTACCACATTGGGAAAAAATGAAAAAGTTCTTCTCCCCGTTTCGCTAGCATACCATTCGTCCTGCCAGATATCCCACATTTTTTCATTAAGTTCCGTTTCATCTTCTACCCTAAAGCCAGCAAGTTGAGATGCTCTCGTGCTATTATCTCTCCGGAGCCAGTAACGGGAAGCTCTCTTTCTAATTTCTAAGTCTATCGGTAATATGCCTAAAATAACATATAATGCGTCAGTTGGTGTGGTGGAGAATGCGCCGATCATTCTGATTAAAACTTTCCTTTGCATTGATCTTAGTTTTTTACGGGCCACATCTAAAAATACCCTCTCACACCAACAACTTGCCCCATACGCAACGATACCAGTTAAAATTGCACTGTTGTACAATTTGAGAACATGATAGGGTATCCTACCACTATTGAAAGTTATTCTGATCACCTTGGTCATTATTTTAAAAGCCTTAGCTATAATTTCATCGATGTGCGTTTTAAAATTTACTTTTTCGTTGAAGTGAACCCCTAAAAACTTAACACTATTATTTCTTGAAATCGGGTTATTATTAACTTTTAATATGGGTGATCTCTGAAGCGTTCCCTTTAGTAAGACAAATTTAGTTTTCACAACGGAAATTTTTAATTTGATCCTAGAGAGACATAAATATTTCGTTCAAAACGTTATTAGATTTGTGTTCAAGTTCTCTTCTTGAATCGGCGTTTATTATTAAAAATACGTCATCAGCATAGGCCACCACACCATGTACACCATTTAAATTACTAAAATCCATGACACATTGATTGAAACCAATATTCCAGAGCAAGGGTCCACACACCGAGCCCTGGGGACAGCCTTTACTTAAAATTTTACTAAAATTAAAACTACCAGTGTTAAAATTGACATGCCTCTGTTTAAAGTAATTTACTATTGTATTATACAATTGTTCAGGGCATTCTAGGTCTTTTAATGTCTTAAACAAAGAAGGCCACCAAAGGTTATCGAATGCGCCATCTATGTCTAGTGAAACTCCTAAAACATATTTCTTATTCGTGGTATCAATAAGTTCGGCAAGATAATTTAAAGCGTCATCCGCAGATTTTCTCGGCATAAAGCCGTATTGGTGCTCATATATGTAGTGACCTGCCACATCCATTAATCTACTACAGATAACCTTTTCCTGAATTTTTGCGACGGTATTTAAAAGACAGATTGGATGATAGGATTTGACTAACTTGGGATCCTTATCCGAAGATTTTTTTAATATGACTGACTTAGATTGTTTCCAGATACTTGGAATCCTCCTTTGATGAAAACACTCATTGAATAGACTGGCAAGGAATTCACTGATTTTAACATTGACCGCCTTAAGGACTTCCACTGTGATATTATCGGGACCTGGTGCTTTCCTACATTTCATGGATGAGATAATTCTGTGTACTTCTTCTGTGGTTACAGGTGTCGTTTCTATTGTGGTGAAGTCCGGGTTTGTGATGCTATTATGTATATGTTGATGATGTTGGTTCTCAGTTACTGGGTCGTCCGAGGGTATCAAGCGGTCGAGAAGATATGTGTATGTTTCTGTAGTGCCGTCGGTATACGTGTCGTCGTCCTTTAGTATTGTAGACATTGTAAATGGAGTAAGTTTCTCACTGACAATCTTATAGGGAATTCCCCAGGCATCCTTTTGTAAGCAGTCCGAAGTAAACTTGTTCCAGCTTTTATTTTTATGTTGCAATAGTGCTGCATGATATTTTTCTTTATTCCTCCTGTATATAGTGAGTCTAATTACTCTTTCATTCGGATTTACAGCCCGCTGGTATAAACTTCTAGTTTTCCTACAAACTCTCCTTAGTCGCTGCAGCACCGCAGACCAGGGAGCATTGGTAGGTCTATTCTTGACTTTGGTCAAGGGGATGCTATCCTTCATTGCCAGTTTAATTTTATTTCTAAGCTCTATAGCCGCCTGGTCAATATCCTGTCCCTCTACGACTAGTGGTGGGGGGCTGAATATCTCTCTCAGTTTGTTCCAATTTGCCAGTCTGTAGTTGAACTTTACTTCGATTAATTCAGGGGTGCTAGTGCTAATTGCAAAGGTAATTAAATTATGGTCGCTAGTCGTTAAGTTTTGAGTTACGGTCCAGTCAGTAATCCTGATGCCCTAATATTACACAAGGTTACATCTATGTTGGCCTTGACACCCACTCGGCCAATATAAGTGGGTGGGTTACCCGGCTTATTAGCTACTTCAAGATTTAATTCCATGATTAATTCCTCAACTTTGTCACCTCTGTCATCCACCCTCCCACTAAACCATAGATGCGATTTAGCGTTGATGTCTGAGGCTACGATTATAGGTCTGTCCCCATATGTTCTGATTATTTGTTTAAGTAGGTGTAGTGCTTCTTCTATTTCTTTGCTAGGTTGACAATATAGATTAACTAGTATCAGATTAAGCCTATTTGTATAGATTTCTATACAATTACAGTACTCATTACAGAATGTTTCATTTTTTATTATTTTAACATATTTGTTCAATACTACGATACTAGCCATGGGATTACAATTGTGCATAATAATGTTACTATATATCGGCATGTGTGGTATACACCCATCCCTAGAATATGGTTCCTGGAGACATAGGATGTCCAACGACATGTCATCCACCAGCTTTCGAATCTCATCTGGAAGGAAAGACAACTTAATATTTCTTGCCATTTTTTTAACTGGAAAGGAAAGACAAAATAGCACAAAGTTAATAACTTATGTAAGCTTCGGCGGCCGGTGTCCATAATAATAAGTTTTTTCCAGGGAAGGCTGCATCTTGGTTGTGTTGTTGTTGCCAACATTTCACCCTACTATGTAGAGCTTCTTCAGGGCTAATGCTTTCTTTGGCAGCGATATACAATCCCTCTTCACAAAGATACCTGTTAAAGATGCGCTAGATATTATCCAAGGAAAGATCCACTTCCATCAACTCCCAGAAGACTGGACAGACTTAATACAACATTGTCTCACAAATAACTACTTCAGCTTCCAAGACAAATTGTTTCAACAAACCGAGGGCACTGCCATGGGCTCTCCACTCTCACCAGTAGTGGCCAACCTTTTGCTTGAAGCATTCGAAACCACAGCAATAGATACAGCAGACTTGAAACCTTCCCTTTGGCTTAGATACATAGACCATACATTAGTAATCTGGCCACACGGTAAAAGCACAATTCCAGACTTCTTAGACCATTTAAACAGCATGCATAAAAATATCCAATTCACAATGGAAATAGAGAATAACGGAAAACTGCCCTTCCTGAATGTTCTAATTCAACGGAAAGAAAATAAGCTAACATTTTCAGTATATCGGAAGCCCACGCATACAGACAGATACTTGGACGCTTCATCCCACCATCCCCCAGCTATTAAACGAGCATTGGCCAACACACTTCTACACAGAGCCAACCGCATTTGGGATCCGGATAACTTGCAAGAGGAATTAAATTACTTACAATATGCCCTGGAAGCAAACGGATATTCAAAAAGACCAATACAAAATCTGCACATAAGCAACAAGAGGCTCACAGAATCAAACCATACAGGAAACGTAAAGGACAAGAACAAAAACACAGCATGGCTACCTTATGTACAAGGAACGACCGACAAAATAGCAAAAATACTATTAAAATACAACATCAAAACCAAATATAAATCCACTGACTTTTTACATCCAGTTAAAGACAAACAAGACCCCTTGAACAATGCCAGTGTATACAAAATCGACTGTGATTGCGGAGCGGCGTATATAGGGCAGACAGGCAGATCAATAAAAATCAGACGGCAAGAACATATCAGAAGTTTAAAACTAAACCAACCCAAAAAGTCAGCATTGGCTGAACATGCCATATCCATGAAACACCATATAGATTTCGACCAAATACAGTTACTAGTTAACTGACCATTTTACATATAGAATGGCCAGAGAAAGCATAGAAATATTTAAATTAAAAGAAAGTATCAACAGGGATAATGGAAGACATCTCCACACTATTTGGCAAACATTGATAAGAACGCGAGGATTGGCTGACCATCAGCCAATGAGAATGAGAGGGCCGGCTCTAGCCTCTATGGCCAAGAAATAAATAAGCGAGAAGTTGAAGAGTCGTTACAGTTCCTGCGGTGCTGCCAAAGAAAGCATTAGCCCTGAAGAAGCTCTACATAGTAGGGTGAAACGTTGGCAACAACAACACAACCAAGACGCGGCCTTCCCTGGAAAAACTTAATATTATAGCACAAAGTTATCTCAATGTACTTATCAGGCATTTTACTATATTTATTTACTTGGGAATAATATGAGGGCCAGTGAAATGAAAACCAAGCACCCACTACAAAATGACGATGGAATTTGTTTTATTCAAAAGTAACTGTCCTAAGTGTTAATACATTTATTCCACTGGGTGACAAGACAGTCAATTCCATTCTTGCAGAAAGAGGTAGGTTGCTGACAGATAAACAACCTAGCCCACTCTTGCCTTCATCTGAATGAAACCGAGTCCACGGATGTCTTTCTTCAGATTGTCTGTGTGAACCTATACATTTTTACCGTGCATTTCTCCTATCCTATGTATATCAGTATAGATATGCAACAACAGTGTTGCCAATTTTTGCAAGGAATGTGTTTTATGGCAGGTGTTCAGTTTTTATTTGACTGCCCCTCATACTGTAAATACATTATGACATGGCACAAACTATTTATCTCAGTTCACCTCTTTGTTATTCTTCATTTCCCACATTTTCATTCTCATACTGGCACCTCCATGTATGAATTATTTCCTTTTCCATGCTGTCATATTATAGCAGATCTAACTATTAGTGCTTCTTTGACACAGTTCTCAGACCTTCATGTAAGATCTGTTTTCTTTGTTCATTCCTTTAGTGTGAAATATATAGCATTAATAAGACCCAAAGAAGCACTATATGATTATTATTTATTTATAAGCCAACAAACTTACTGTTGGTGTTTTTAAACGCACAAGCCGTGTGTGGGCAAAGTTTAAGAGGTAGAACTGGAACTTAAAAATTCAATGCCACAACTGGGATTTGAACCACAGATCTTCCGCTTGCCGGGCGGACGCTCTAACCACTGAGCTATTGTGACAAACTGCCAGAATGGCATTAAATTCTCAAGCCAGTTCATATTTCTCCTGGTAAACCACAAAGGCAGTCTCACATCAGAGACAATTACCCCAATGGTGACTTACTATTGCAAGTACTTTATATCCCAGGATTAAATAACCTTCACATGGTAATTATTATTTATTTATGCCAACAAACTTACTGTTGGTGTTTTTAAACACACAAGCCGTGTGTGGGCAAAGTTTAAGAGGTAGAACTGGAACTTAAAAATTCAATGCCACAACTGGGATTTGAACCACAGATCTTCCAAACCAGGAGAAATACGAACTGGCTTGAGAATTTAATGCCATTCTGGCAGTTTGTCACAATAGCTCAGTGGTTAGAGCGTCTGCCCGGCAAGCGGAAGATCTGTGGTTCAAATCCCAGTTGTGGCATTGAATTTTTAAGTTCCAGTTCTACCTCTTAAACTATATGATTATGTTTGGCAACAACATATGCATTTCTACTTCTGCAGAATGCAAACAGCAGTTAAAGTATGTATGTACACAGTATGGCTCAAGCACATTCTTCATTTGTTCTGTTTGTCTTAGTGCATTAAGAGCTTTCTGAACCAAATGCTCTATTTTGAACCCATTTTACAATAGGAAGGAGTGGCATTTGAAACAAATGGATAGAATAAATTGATTCAGTATATTGGAATAGGGGGAATCTGTACCAAAAAGTGTCGGTCTGGGTGGCTTAGTTGGTTAGACACTGGACTACCAACACCAAGGTCACAGGTTCAAATCCAGCCCAGAGTGATAGTTTTTAAGTTTTTAATTCTGGCACACTGACGATGCTGACATGATCCTGGCAATTGACAGCATTGTTAAACAATAAAATAAATGTACCAAAAAGCATTTGATCCATGAATAAACTTATCAGTTTTTAAGAGGTAGAACTGGAACTTAAAAATTCAATGCCATAACTGGGATTTGAACCACAGACCTTCCGCTTGCCAGGCGGACGCTCTAACCACTGAGCTATTGTGACAAACTGCCAGAATGGCATTAAATTCTCAAGCCAGTTCGTATTTCTTAAAAACTTTGCCCACACACGGCTTGTGTGTTTAAAAACACCAACAGTAAGTTTGTTGGCATAAATAAATAATAATTATCGGTTTTTGTTCCAATACACCTCAAATGTACTGTAGTGAATATTTTTCTGTATGTGAGGATAATAAGGAAGCAAGATAGTGTCCACTGTTACAGTTATAGTAATAGTTAAAACATTTTACAGCTCTCATATGGCGGTGGGGGGAGGGAGATGTAGATTTAAGGGTGTTCAACTGCATGGTCTGTGCCCTTAAAAAACAATTCATGGCAAAAGCTAAATATAAACATCAATAAACAATAAAATTACTAGTAAAAACGAAAATAAATATACAAAACAGAGTGGCGAAAGCCAGAATTAAAACAAGTGATAAAGATGTCAAAAGAGTATAAAATCTCGATATCTAAAGTTTCAAATTCTCAAACTCATATTACTCTGCGCTAAAAACTTAAAAAGCCTTTCAACCACTTGTTTGTTATCCTCAAAGATCTCTGCAAGTCTGACAGGCAACTGCACAGTCTCGAAGGTGCGCTAAAGAGGAACACTCTAACAGCACGTGACAGACTTACAAAAGGTGTGCAATGGACAAAGAGGAGCAGGGTCCCATTTAAAAAGATAACCATGTGAAATATTGCAGTGGCCAATGCACCACCGAGCCAAGCTAACATCCTCGTGACGAGATATGCAAGAGGAAGTTACCCAGTTTATCAGAAGTTCTTTTACTTCTCTAAGCTTATTACCGCAGAGAGCTGACCACTCTTCGTGCCAGCATGACAGCACCGCTCTCCATACTTCAAGCCTAAAGTCTTCTGAAGTAACATGAAAGATGGTAATACTGGGTTCTGTGGTTGCCCCTTTACTGCCAAACCTGTCATTTCATTCCCCAGCAAACCTACATGCCCAGAAATCAATACATGCACCATGTTAATGCTAGAAGCGTGTAAAACATGGAGGTTATGTTGCATACATTGTACAATAGCATAGGAGTTGTACAGCTTGCGAAGGGTCTGAAGTGCGCTAAGAGAATCACTCAAAATCAGGCAATCACCTAATTTATGACACTGCACATATAAAATGGTTCGATATATTGCATACAGCTCTGCAGTATAAATGGAAATTCTATTATGAAAACCGAATGCATGTGCTTTGGTTCCATAAACATAAGCACATCCAATACCGTTGGTGCTCTTTGATCCATCGGTGTAAATAAAACGTGGGTCAGTGTAAACTGACAAAAATTCTAAAAAATAAGTCCGGATACTAGAGATAGGCATACTAGAGCTAGGCATTGCAGACTTCTGATGTACACTCATCCCAAGATCTTCATGGGGGGTGCCAGTTAACCATGATCTTCTCGCCCTTGGGAAACATGTTCGGCATTTCAATTGCAAACTTCCTTAGAAGCTCCTGGAAAGGAAAATCCGCTTGCTTAGGATTGAGGGTGCTTTTCCTATATTGTTCTCTTAGCATGGCGGTGAAAAATGAAGTGAACGTTGGGTGCTTAGGCATACATCTAAGCGCACAATTATAATTTGCTAAGAGAATATCACGCCAATATTGCAGAGGAGATTCTGCTGATTGTGCATAAAGGCTCACAACTGGGCTTGTTGGTAAAGTTCCTATTGCCATGTGTATGCCCCTACTATGGACTGCATCTAATCTTCTCAGCACAGATGGTCATGTTGCGAATAAATAATACACCCATAGTCTAGTTTGGATCGAACTAGTACGTGATACATTTACAGAAAAATTGTCCCATCCACTCCTCATGATTTGCTATTTAGTACCTCCAAGATATTCAAGGAACAATTACATCGTGCTCTTAGCTGTGCTATATGCGATGACCAACTAAGCTTCCTATCCAAGATCAACCCCAGCAAACACGTCTCATCTGTGAAGGGAAGTAAATCTGGACCAAAATGGAGCGAAGGTGGTGATAGTCTCCTACGGTGCCAGAAATTAACCTCGATTGACTTCTCAGTTGAAAAACAAAAGCTGTTTTTTGAGCTCCATTCTCAAAGAGTGTCCAAACATTGCTGAAGGCGCTGTTCCAAAAATGTAGCATGCTGAGAAGTACAATAGACGGTGAAGTCCACGAATGACAAAACTCTAGGTGGAACACATTTCCAGATGAAGTTAATTGCTATAGCAAACAGCATAATAGTACCGAACCCTGAGGTACTCCCTGCTCCTGAACAAAAGGATTAGAAAAAACAGAGCCAACCCTTACTCGGAAAATGCGGTCTTTCATAAACTCCTGAATGAACAGCGGTAGGCATCCATGCATTATACAGGGAACATAGAATCCCTGCTCACCAGCACGATTCATAAGCCTTCTTTAAAAATATACCAATGGCTTAACAGTTCTTCATAAATTTGTTCATTATCTTTGTTGATATCAACACAAGATGGTCTGAAGTCGAACGTCATCGTCGAAAACCACACTGGATGCTAGTTAGCAGATTATGAGCTTCTAACCACCATACCAATTGTCTGTTGATCATGCATTCCATCATCTTGCAAACGCAAGGAGAGGGAAATAGGGTGGTAGTTGGAGGGAAGATGACAATCCTTTCCAGCTTTCAAAATGGGTATAATGGTGGCCTCCCGCCAATTTTCTGGAACTGCACTGTCAGCCCAAATGCGATTATAGACCTTGAGCAGGAATGCCTTTCCTTTAGGAGAGAGCTGGTGTAACATTTGTATGTGAATACCATCTGGTACTGCTGCTGATAGTCGTGAAGATGAAAGAGAATGTTCTAACTCTGCTATGGTGAAATGGCAATTGTAATTTTCTACGTTTTTGGAACAAAATGCTAAGCCTTGATATTCCACCTAAATTTTAATTGGAAGGAAGTAGTTATCTGAGCTAGACCCTTGAGCGAAAGCATTGCCAAGCATGTTGGCCACCTCAAATGGATCAACAATAGCTGCTGTAGCTGTTTTCAAGTCCGCAATGGTATATGGGTCAATTTACTGGTTACGTACCTTAACTTATCCCATACAATTGAGGAAGGTGTGTATCAGTTAAATAAAGCTAAAAATTTGCTCCATGATGTCTTTTTGCTATCCTTAATGATTGTATGACCTGGTGTGCATATTCTTGTATTGAGTTAGGTTATCCAATGTAGGGTGACATTGAAAAGCCCTAAAAGCACACCTTCAAGCACAAATGGCATTCCAACATTCATTTGCCCACCAAGGGACAGGAAATCAACGGGGGTGAGAAGTCGACCGTGGAATAGATTGCTCAGCAGCAGAAAGAATCCTCTCGGTGAAATGCTGTGCCAAGTCATTCACTGAGTAGTGTTCATTGTAAATAAATACGGCCAATTGGGTGTAAAGGTTCAAGCTGGCATAGTCCAAATGCCATCTAGGCATGCAGGTGGAACATGTATCTTGCATTAAGAGACTAATAAGACATGGAAAGGGGTCACTCTAGCATAAATCAGAGATGATTTTCCATTGTAACAAGACTGATAACTGTGGAGAACAAACTGCAGTGTCAAGGTGTGAGATACTATTGAAAGAGCCAGAAAAAATGTAGGCTCTCCAGCATTGAGGAGAGCTAGGTTGTAAGTGTCCAAGAAATCAGCGATGAGCTTGCCTCTCCCAGAAGCAAGACCTGAACCCCAAAGTGGGTAGGGCGCATTAGTCTCTCACCAACAGAAACGATGCTGGTAACTGGGAAACTATATCTTTTAAATCAGTGTGCGAGAAGACTTGGGACAGAGGCAAATGAATATTACAAATGGTAAACTGGATGGTTGGCAGTAGAATCCTTATGGTGACTGTATATCAGAACATAAGGGTACAGATTTCATATATACATCTCTGACAAGCATCATAGCTCCGCCATGTGCTGGAACATCCTCTTCTGGTGTAATATCACATCGTACTGGGGAGTATCGCCTTAGCTGGAAAATATCTTGTGGGCACAGCTTACTCTCTTGCAGACTTGCGACCAAAAGTTTGTTCTTATTGAGCTAAAGCTCAAGTTCTGGTCGTTGTGTTCTAATTCCAGGTATATTCCATTGTAGGATAGCCAATAGTTAATATGGGATAAGTACTCTAAGGTAACTCTTCATTACTTAGGAGTAGGCACTGGTCAATTCAATTTAGCCCTTCTTATGTGTAGGGCTTGCACCTTTCCCTAAAGCCTTACCCTGCCTGTTTTCCCTGGGGTTCTCCCAGTGTGGACAGGATCTTCTTGCATCTCCTCTACAGAGGAGGTGTGTGTCCCCATAGGAACTTCAGTTCGATAACTTCGAACCGATTGCTAAAGGAGACTGGTGAAAATTAAAGTCGCCTGTCCAAGTCCACTCTGGAAGATTCCTCAGAAGAGGATCTCCGAAAGAAAATTTAAAAAATGATTTTTTTGTTTAATGACACTATCAATTGCTAGTATCACATTAGCATTGCTGGTGTGCCAAAATTTTGTTCTGCAGGAGTTATTTTACGTGCCAGTAAATCTACTGACATGGAGCTGTCATTTTTAAGCACATTTAAAAACCATCAGTCTGGGCTGGATTTGTACCCATGACCTTGGGAAACGATCTTTGAGTAGATGTTCGTAGACTCTTATATTCCTTTGATGTACTAGAATCAGACTTACTATCTTCTTAGGGGAAGTAATTTTTTGTGTAACCCTTTTTTAACTTTATTGGTCAGGCATCATATATCACGGACTTGCTAATCTTTTGTGTTGAGTTTGACGTTTTTTTGGGGGCTCTAACAGTCTATCGTTTTCACCTATTGTTTGTAGGCATTAATACAGATGTGCGCTTTGATGTTGAGGGCTTTGGAATGGAGCTACAAGCTACAAGTGTCTTTTCACAAATTTTTGTCACATTTAAAGCAATGGTCTGAGTTGCAATCTCTCACCTCGGTACTGGTTTAGCTGCAACTGAGCTATAGGTACCATACCTTGGAACAGAGGGTTGGCATATATGCAAGAGTTTCCAGGTTTCTGAGAAGGGCATCATCTCTATAACCCATTCCTCTTGGATCACTCTTTCCTCCAAAAAACATGGGCAATCTTGGGAACTGGGTGGATGTTCACCTTTGCAGTTCACACATGATGGAGTTGCAGTACATGCACATGCACTATCATGGAATTCGTCTCCACAGTTAGGACATGTAGCTAGTCCTTTACAAAACTTGCTTGTATGTCCAAAGTGTTGGCACTTGAAACATCTGAGTGGGTTCGGGTTGAAAGGCCTAACTTCAATGCATTCATTCCTTGCCTTAATCCTTTGCGGGAGGTCTACCCGATCAAAAGTCAGGAACAGGGTACAAGTTGGCTTTAATTCACCCCTTTCTGTGTGCTGAACCTGGTAAAAATTAGTAACGCCTTGCTCCATAAGATGTTCTTGAATCTCCTCATTGGTTAAACCGTCTAATGCACAAGTGTTTATGATACCATGTGAGGAGTTCAACGTCCTATGCATCTCAACAAGTATCAGATAACTTGCTAACATATTGGCTTTTAGTATTTTGGTTGCCTGGGTGGCTGAATGTGCTTCAACCAGGAACGTGCCATGGCAAGATCTACTGCATGACTCTACTGAGGCAGCAATCTTATCCAGACCCTTTTGAATTGTAAATGAGCTCACCAATATAAGCTTCTTACACTCCTCAGTTCTAGCTAGTACTAAGTGGTGAGGACCACTCAACTCTACTACTTCCGTTACACTAACCTTCTCTGTTTTATTAGGCGTTTTAGAATTAACCATGTCGACAATATCCTCCACCATTGCAAATGTCTCTGATGGTATACTCACTTCCTGGGCACCACCCTAACTTAGGTAAGAGTCCTGGTCTGGACTTTGCTCATTCTGGGGTCACACCTCCAAGTGTATAGATAGAGGGACCCAATTGCTTCAGGAGTGCATCAGCTCACTCAATGGTCCCACCCCAGGACCGACCTTTATCAGTGGATACAAATACAGGTTCTACAGGATAACCAAGGGCTGGGAATTATGTGGTTTCCCAGTCACCCCTTGCGTCACCCCATCCAACAATTTGCGCTTAGGTTATCCATCAGATTGTGCTCAGAAAGGTATAAGTTAGAAGGTCAAACACATATATGGACCACAGTTGATTGGACATTTAATATATGCCCTCTCAGCCCTCAGAAGGTGGTGGCGGTGGCGACAGCAGTAGTGGAACTTGGATGAATTCCATTCTTCTTCTGTGAAGTGTTATTTAAAACTGCTTTGCATACAAAAGGCACTGAAAAAACATATTGTAAGCAATTGTGATTTTAAACAGCTCTTACATTCTAGAAGAAACTTCTGGCTGATTTGCCATGATCTACTGGACTAACTGGATCCAGACGTTTTGTCCACAACTGCAGTGGACATCATCGGTAGTGCAGACAAAGTCTTCTCGGTGAAGGTTCAGTTGCATCTGAAGCGTTAACCATTGGGGATGCAGTATTTATGTAGAGAGGGTCTTCTCTGATTGGCTCTTGGCCAGCTGAGGTGGTATGGCTGATGGGAGGATCCTAGTTGCTTCTTGGTCACTACTAGTTCCTGATTGCTTCACATTGTTTTGCTGGACAGAATGTCTGGACTCCAGTAGACCATGGCAAATCTGCCTGGAAGTTACTTCTAGAATTATCAATTCTGGCCATGAAAGCCTACGCTTAGCTCTTATACTGTCCTCTTCAGACAATAAATACATGTAAGCTCAACCAAATCTAGAGTAAGGGAAGTTAGAGTAGTTGTTAGTGACCACTGTACACCACTTACCTACATTAGCACCTGTAAATGTGTTTTGAATATCAAATGTCTCCATTTTCAACCTCTATTATTGCAATTATTAAGCTTTGGAATATGTTTCTATTTATTAGTGCAAGATGTACAATGTGCACTAACAGACTCAAAAGTGACATTAAATTACACCACTGTCTTTAGTATCCGAAGACTGCTACATATTTCATTATTTATGACTACTGTAGAAAATCCTCTAGTCAGACACAATGATCTATTTTATGGCAATTTTCTCCTATCACCTGCTAACTAAATTCATAAATCTTGTATTAGGTCAGATACCAAAGAGTCACAGCAAAAAATTCAGCTTTACCTTATTTTTCTTATTCTTTGATCCTTATAAACTGTTGTTGTTGTTGTTTTCTAGTGCCTTGCATCTGGCAATGAAGCCATTAGCATTCGTGCTTTCCAATACTTTTGAACTGTAGTTTCTTCTGATCTTAATGCTTCACAGGTCTTCAAGTGGTCTTCATTCATTTCTGCTGGATCGTTACACAGGACACATATCGGTGAGGCTGAGATACCTATTCTGTAGAGATGACTTGCCAAGCAGTCATGATTTGTCAATAGTCGGAAGGCTGCAACAGCTGTTTTCCTTGGTCTCTGGGGGATTATATCTGGATTGGAAAGTAGTGTAATCCATTTTTTATCTTTGGCATTTGTTTCTATTTCTTGTAGGTATGAATGACAAAAATTTTTAATGATCAAGCGTTTTATTGAGGAATATGAGAAATTGAATTTAGACTTTTGTGTTATTGTTGTGGCTTTCTTTGCAAGTGAGTCTGCAGCTTCGTTCCCCATGACTCCACAGTGTGCTGGAATCCATTGGAGATGAACAGTCTTATTAACTTTTTGGAGTTGTGTTAACATTTTGTAGCATTCTCTAATTTTTGTTGACTTCTTTGTAGTATTTGAACATATTCCCTGAATTGCAGCTTTAGAATCTGAAAGAATTACTGCCTTGTTAAATTTATTTAAGGGAAGATTTAATAATTGTCGGAGAGCAATGTATATAGTCTCTATTTCTCCATCATAATTTGTTGTGTCTCTGCCAACAGAATGATAAAAGGAAAAATGTGAACATGTAACTCCAGCTCCAGTAAGGTTTTCCTTCGAGGATCCATCAGTATATATGTGCAGCCATTCTTCTGTGGGATACCTAGTATTGATTGTTTCCAGAGCTAGAAGTTTTTGTATTTCTTTTGGTGTGTCTGATTTACTTATTTCCTCTATTAATTCCAAATTGAAGGTAGGTTGCAATAATTCCAATGGATTTTCTCTAATAAGTAGATTTTCTCTGGTGTTAGGAATGTTCAATTTGGATTTAATCTGTGTTACCTTTTCTAGGAAACTACTATGAGTTTTAAGGATTGAAGGGGGGAGGTCCTCTTCTGTCCATTTAGAGTTTGGCAGTCGTAACGTTTTCTCGTGTTGGAGCAATGCTTGTTCTTCTATTTTTGTTGTTATTGATGGGGTCCGTGTTAAGGCAAGCATGGCATCAATAGGTGTGGATTTAACTGCTCCAGTGATTAGGCGAAGAGCCTGATTTTGTATTTGTTCAAGTTTATTGATGTTAGCATTTGCTGCTGTTATTAAAGCTTCAGAACAGTACAAGAGGTTTGGTTTAATATACATTTTGTATGTTGTGTTAAGGACTCTCCTTGAGCAGCCCCATTTAGCACCAGCTAACCTTTTCAGGATTTGCAATTTCTTTTCAACCTTTTCTGAGATGTTTGTTATATGTTTTTTCCAACTTAGCTTTCTGTCGAAAGTGATGCCTAAGTATTTGGCATCATCAACTGCTTTGAGTGGTTTACCATTATAATTTATGCTAATATTAACTGGTTTGTATTTTAGTGTAAATAATTCATAATTTGTTTTTTCCACATTGATAGTCATGAGGTTTTTGGAGCTCCATTCATGTACTTTGTTTAGGGCTGTTTCTATTCTGTCTTTAATTAATTCAGGTTTTTTTGAAGAGCCTGAAGTCCAAATGACTACATCGTCAGCAAATAGAGCAATTTTGGTTTCTAAAGTTTTTATTATTGATGGAAGGTCATTTATATATATGTTAAAGAGTGTTGTGCTCAGAACAGCACCTTGTGGAAGTCCTCGGTGTGTTTGTTTATATTTGGAAATGTATGTATTATATTTTGTGGCACAAAATCTTTGTGAAATAAACTGAGTTATCCACTTAAGCATGTTACTTTTCACACCTACTGATTGCAACTTCTCAACTAATTTATTTCTCCAGACTGAGTCATATGCTGATTTAAAATCAATGAATACTGCCAAGGTATCCTCCTTTCTATTGAAAGCTTCCTTGATGTCTTGGCTTAGTAGGAGTACATTTTCACTTGTACTATGATTCTGTCTGAAGCCGGTCTGTGAACTATTAATTAAGTTGTAATATTCTAGGAACCAGTTAAGTCTAGATGCCACCATTCTTTCCATCACTTTTGCAATAACACTGGTCAAAGATATTGGTCTGAAACTATTAATATTGTTTGAGGGTTTGTTTTTCTTTAAAATCGGGATGATAATGGCTTTTTTGCAGTCGGAAGGTACAGTCATTCTCCAACACGTGTTATACAGTTTAAGTAGGATTTCTTTTCCTTTCCTGCCAAGGTGTTTAATAAACTCTGGATGGATCTTGTCAGGTCCAGGAGATTTTTTGTTCTGTAATTGTTCTATTGCTAAATCCAGTTCTGTTTCATTAAAATCCCGAATAAAAATATCATTTCGTATACCTTTTGGCTTACTAGTTTCTCTGATAGTTTTTTGGATAGCCTTATCTTGTTTTTTATACGCTTGGGGTACTCTTTGTGACTGAGCATAAAACTTGTTAAGGGATTCTGCTATTTCCCTATCTGTAGTTAAGCTTTTGTTATTATATTTTAATGGTTCAGTTGTATTTTTTGATAATTTTGTTTTATTAAGGAATTTGTATATTTTATTTCCATCTTTCCTATAGTCCATATGTTCTACAAAATTTGTGAAACTGGCCCTTTTTGCTGTAATTAATTCTTTCTTAAAAATGGCTGCTTTTCTTCTCCAGTTTTGTACATCTTCTGGACACTTGGTTCTTTCGGCTTTGACTCTTGCTATATTTCTTTCGTGTTTTAACTTAGACAAAGATGGAGACCAAAAGTAGTTATATTTCTTTAACTTTCCTTTGGGGATATGTGTTTTGGCTGCTGTCAATAATATTTCACAAATTTTTTTATTCATTTCATCTGTTGACTTGAACTCTGATTCTAACAGTATATTACACTTCCCTTCTATCTCATTTTGGAAACTGGACCAATCTGCTTTTTTAAAATTCCAAGAAGTTTTAACTTTTGGTTTGTTACTTTTATTTATTAGACCTCTTATGGAGTTTATGGTGATTCTGTGGCCTGAACCTGGGTCTTCTATTATTTCTCTTTTTGTATTGTCAATTATGTCAGATGACACCATCAGAAGGTCAGGATTTGTACCCGAACCATTATAATGAAGGTAAGTGGGTGGATCATTTGGATTAAATATTAATTCCATTGTTGATGAGTTTAATAGGTCTTCTATGACTCTTCCTGCTGAATTTATATCTCTGTAGCCTTATAAACTGTAATTCTCTTCTTGTTAATCAGAAAGTAAATAATAGTGACATTTGTCTAACTTACCCTTACCCTTATTTATACCAAATATATGCAGTCATTATTTCATTTACATACGTAAGTCTTATTTCACCTTTTCCTGTGTACAAAATGTCTGATGTGTAACTTTGTGCTCTCTAGCATGCTTGGCTCCCTGACCATTTGCATCGCTGTGGGGTCCTTCATCTCTCTTATCCCTCTTAATCTGCAACTCTCTCTCCCCTCTTCTCTTTTTGTTTTTTTTGGTTCTTACTTTTCTGTTCCACTTTTCCGTAATCATACCTAAAGAGTTTCCTATTCCTTTGTTCCTTTTTTTTTTAATTTCCCTGTTAACATTTTTATTGCTACGATTTTCCTTCCATTATATCCCATTTATCTTACCTACCTTTTCTCCCCATTGATCCAGTTCCCCACATTCTGTTAAATAATGCACTACACTATTTTCACCTCTAAATTTTGCAGCTTCACTTGCTCTTAGGAAACATAGCTCCCATTCTCATCCATGCCATCCCTTCACTCTTCAGTCTACTCAGTAATCAACATACCCGCCACCCCTTTCTTATTCTCTTTTCAAGGTTCTACATGTAATACCTTCATGATGTCTTACCTATAATACTACTCCATATCTATTGTCTTTTTAAATCCTCCATTCTTTCTCTTACCTGTTTCCCAAAATCTCCCTTGTTTCTTTCTCCAAATTTCAATATCTCTCCCACTCCTATCTTTTCCATTTTTTCCCTTACCTCATTCCACCAACTTTTTCGATTTGCCATTTTTCTCTGTTGAACCACACGTATTTTTAAAATGTTTCCCTTCTCTTTTGTTAGACCTCTAAATCAGAATTGTAAGATTCTTTATAAATTTATTCCTTCTCTACTTGCTTTTCCAGCTTAAAATAATGCCACTTCCGCTGATGCTGATAAAGGGATACATTTCTGTATAAGTTTGTAACATATTTTTCATTTCACGAATTAATGCTTACTGTCCTCCAAATTTAAAACATTTCTTGAACAAGCAGCAGATCTTACACAAACATTGTGGTGACGTATGCAACAGGATTTTATATATTATCAATGTAAACAGGGCTTTTCTTGCCACCGGCCTTGGCTTAGCATCATATGACTCTTATTCATACATCTTGGGCATGGTACAGATTGATATTTAATTTTTGGCAGAATACGTCGTAAATGAGAACCGAAATCCTGAGCAACAACCAAGCACAATGAACATCTGTCCAAGGTCTATATTACTGTTCAAACTTAATAATCACTCTAATTTAAGCTATCACCACTTAAAACAGTGTTATTGAAGGATTATATTTTAATCTTGATCTTTTTTACTTCACAATATAGCATAAATTGTTGTTGTTGTTGTTGTTAGCTAATGCTGCATTTCTGACAATGAAGTCATTAATCCTCTTGGTCTCCAATATTTTTCACTGATGGATGGGGCATTAGAAGTGGCCGGGCATATTTGAAGGTGGTCTCGATCCATTTCCTCTTGCACATCACATAGAGGACAGAGTGGTGAAGAATATATCCCAATTCTGTTTAAATGTTTTGCCAGACAATCATGTCCTGTAATCAACCTGAAGGTTGCAACTGCTGTTTTTCGAGGATACTCAGGAATTACTGTTTGAATGTTTGGTAGTTCCCATCTTTTATTCTTTGATTTTTCATAGTAATATTTTTCAATAATTTTTTTGAATTCAGAGTTGACTAATCTTTTAGCTGCATAAAATGGTAGATTAAATATAGATTTTTGTACACCGCTGGTACCCTTTTTTGCAAGAAAATCAGCTTTCTCATTACCACTCAGTCCACAGTGAGCTGGTATCCATTGGAAGACTAGGTGTTTTTGAAGTGCTGTTAGATGGGTAAGGATTTTCCAACATTCTGTAATTGTTTGGTTTTTTGGTGACAACTTGGAAGTAATTGCTATAATTGCTGCCCTGGAATCTGAGAGAATAACTGCTTGCTGAAAATGTGAAATTCTGTACAAAAGATTTTGTAGGGCCATTCAAATTGCTTCAATTTCTCCATCAAAGTTAGTAGTTCCATAACTTAAAGATTTGTAATAGGAAAAGAGGTGATATGTGACTCCAGCACCTGCTCCATCTTGGTTTGATATCAGTGATCCATCAGTATAAATATGGAGCCATTCATGTTGCGGAAATCTAGTGTGGATTGTCTCTAATGCCAATAATTTTAGAACACTTGTTGGAGTATCACTTTTTTTAACTTCTTCTGTCAGGTGTAAATAATATGTGATGTCTAATGTATGTGTTGGATTGACTTTAGATATTGAGACAGAATATTATAAGACCCCAAAAGAAAATCATTTATGTAACTATTTATTGAAAATGTGATTTATTTTTGGTGTTGGTACGAGTTGGTTGAGTGATGAAAACTTGTTGCTATTGTTCATTGTTACAAAAAAATTAAGTTTGTTTAAAGACGTCATAAATATTTCCATATTTAAATTTAATATATATGTATAAATAAAAGAATTATATGTGTTCAATATTGAAAGCGAAGGGAGAATAGCTAAAGATCGCTTCCCTAACAATACGGGAACTATTTGATGAACGCATACGCGGATGTACACTAAAGAAAGGTAGCATCATGTAATGTGGCACTAGAATTCGTTAATAGCGTCTGTGTGCTTGATATGAGAAGACATGTTTTTATAGTGCTCTTGGATGTGAGTAGAAAATTGACTAAACTTTCATGAAGCTTTTGTTCTAAAGTTGTTGAAAAACTGGAAAGACTATCTATATAATATAAATTGGTGCGACGAAAAGTAATTTAAGTGTAGAGCCGAGAAAAAGTGTTAATAAAGTAATATATTACAGTGAAGTAACATCAAGTGTTTGTTCATTCCATCTAGTACCACGACCTGGGGTAGAAAAAGAATCTCATAGCTCAGCGCATACAAAGCAACATATTATAAAAACAGCACCAAATGGCTTGCCCAAACGTGGAGCACGAATTTCGGGTGGAATGAAAATCTACGGGAAATGAACTTACGCGAAATACCAAGTAATGCCAAATCTTCGCGCCAAAAAGGAAGAAGATGCAATTAGACAATCCTTTGAGAGTTACGACTTCGGAGACATCGCCTAGTTGGAAATCAACGAGGGAAGTGCCTAAAAGCACTGGTGAACGGATAATCAACGTGGGAAACAGAGATCGTCTAGCGAAGTCAACCGCCCAGGGGATGCACGTAACGAGATAAATCAACGAGAAAAAGTAGGACCAAAAATTTTTGTTTTTACATTCATTTTATTTTGATGTTACTACGAAGCGACAGAATAGTAGGACTTCTAAGCCCAAGTGAACTGAATCAAAAACGTGAATATCGCGAAAAGAGAGTGGTAGGAACAGGAATAGGGGAAGGGGCAGATAAGCCTAGTTATCAGATAGAAACAGGAAGTGAGGAAGAGGTAACAAAAGGAAAAGACCAAAGGTTACTCATGATCATGTTTGAGAAATTAGAACAAAGTTTAATTCAGAAACTAGAACAATAAAAAAGAAATAGGTGAGAAACTAGAACAGAATAAGGAAGAGATAGGTCAGAAAATGGAGGAAGTGAGACAGGACTTAGAGCAGAAAATAGAACTTAATAGGAAAGAATTAGAGCTAGATTTGGGAAAGAGAATAGAATTAGGAAGACAGGAGTGTAAAGAAAATATGAAAGTAATGGAAACAAATTTGAAATTAGTACATAAAAACACAAACGAGACAAAGGAAGCTTTAGAAGCTAGGATAGAAATCATAGGAGATAGGATGGGAAAAATAGAATCGGAAATGAAAGAAAATAAGATTGTATTAGAAGGAGAAATTGGTATAGATGTAGAGATCAAATAACAGAATGTAATGCAAGTGTGGACTGTAAGAGTACAAATGTAAAAGTAGAAATAACTGAGGAATTAAGGAAAGAAATTGAGGTAGTAAAGAAAGGAATTATTAATGAAACTGTAGAACAAATTGTAATTCCTAAAATTAAGACTATGGCTATTGTAGTACAATCACAACAAGATGCTGTGAATGATATGAAACAAAGTCACTTAGAAATAAAGAATGATTTAAAATCAATTTGTGAAGAAATGAGAAAAGGAAAAGAAAGTTTGGCTAATGTAAATGATGTTGTGATTGCACTACAAAGGCAAAATGATGATTTAGATGTACCAAATAATGTTCAAGATGAAAGTTATTTAAATAATGTACAAAATGTTGACTCACCATATAGAGAAAGAGGTTCACAATTAAACAATGACACAACACATGCTACACCAACAGCATACTACATGAAATCACACCACCTACATTTGACGAGGAGAAGGGAGACAATCCAAAACTCTTTGTTAAAGAGATGGAAGAGTATTTTAAAGTGAAAAGGATACCAAATGAGCTTAGGATGATGATAGTTAAGAAAAGCTTAAAAAACAAAGCATTAGAATGGCTAAGGTTAACACTAGCTGGTCATGAATCGTATAGCTTATTCAGAAATCTATTCCTATCAAGGTATTGGGGCCCAGCTAAGCAGAACCAGACAAGGGTAGAGTTAGCGATAGGAAGATATGATCCAACCAAAGGGTTATCGCTAGTCGATTATTTTATGAAAGTAGCCAACAAAGGGAAGCTATTAGACCCTAACCTGTCGGAAGCAGAGTTAATTACCAGCATAACTAGACATTTCCCAGACACAGTGAGAACAGGGTTAATTGTTGCAAGGCCAGTAGATTTTGCAGACATGATAGAATTACTAACAGCCTTCGAAATGCAAAATGGTCGGCCTAATGAGCATAGACATAGAAACGGTCACCCAAACCCACCTATCTTAAACAGAAGCACGATTAGAAACAACCGGAATGAGAGAGAAGATAGAAATACTAGGAGCACCCATGACAGGGGGAGTGGGGCACACCATTTCCCACAACCACACAATCATGGCGAAAGGATGGAGAACACGAGACAGCAGTACCACGACACGATACCAAGGGGTGAATCGAGATACCGAACACATAGGTATGATCGTGGGAGACCAGGAGACCGTACCCATCAAGTGAATCACATACGATTCTGTAGGGAATACTTAAACAGCCAAAGGTCGTCATACAATAGGGGTTCACACCAAAGGGGCAGAAACCAATGGAACACTGGCAACATAAGACAACAGGAACAGGATGAAAATGTGCCGAATAGGGCTGATGCTGCACAGAATACAGAAGCAGCAACCACCACTAACACCCAGAGAAATTACCACGACTAGGTTCGTCCCAATCGAGTGGATGACGAACACAAAATCTAAGCAATTGACAATTGACATCGACACCATGATGGCTGCACAAAGGGAAAATGGAACTACTGTACTCTGGACTGCTGGTCATAACAAAACAGCTGGGCGACCATACATATGAGCTACAGAATACAAATGGCAAGTTGGTAGGAAGATACCATAAAAACAAATTAAAACCATACAAAGAAAGGACCAAATAGTCTTTGCCAACAAACATGTAAGGTAGGAACAGTAGAGATGATGAAAAATAATAATTTATAATGGGTTTCTTATAGGAAATTATATACAGGTTGGAAAATACAACAAGAAAGAAAATCAACTTAGTCATTGGCTATAATGACCACTGAGAGCATTGTCAACAAGGACAGATGAGTGAGTGAGTGTGTTGGGTTTAAGGGCCCATCGACAACTTGGTCATTAGGGCCCCGAGGACAGATGAGAATACTGATTGTCATTAGAGAAGTGAATTATAACGACGAAAAAAATGTGTTTTTGACATAAGGATGTCAGGGACAAAAATAAAAAGGAATCAATTGTGGTGACAAAGAGAAAATATTTTTGACACAAGGGTGTCGAAGGTGAATTAAGAAGAAAAATAATATATTTGCAGAATAATTAGAAATATAGAAGTTTTCTCTTATAGAGATAAGAGATAAAGAGGTGACAATTAGTGAAGTAAGAAAAACCATAGTTAGAAAAGCAATGCCCATAAATTAAGATGGATATAGCCAATGTTAAGCTTGAAGAAATGTTGAACTAAAATAGTGAATAAGAACCCAATGGGTGGTATAAATAAAAGCAAGCAATAGCTTTTTCTCACTAATTCGGAGCAAGAGGTTGGTTTCGTATAAATAAAAACCTTCTCCTCCATCTCCTTGCAAGCTAAAGCTTCCAGACCTTGACCGCGGAGCTATTGCTCGCGAAATGGTATAAATAAAAACCTGCTTTCCTCGCTCCTACGAAGCTTTTGCTGGCTTTTTCTGAGGTAGCTATGTAGGTACCTCAGCTTGCTCAATCAGTTAGTACCATGGCCAGGATTTCCTGCTCTCACTGTTTTAAAACAACTGGCTTATTGCCAATTAGTTCCAAATCACTTTTGGACTTAATTCTTGTTCTTAAGTTGCTTTTTTTTTAGTATTTGCATCTCGCTGATGGATGTTTTAAACTCTTCCTCCAATTGTTGCTTTACTGTAGCTACTGCTAAACTTTTGCACTTACTTTCTGACAACTGTGCTTTTAATAGAACGTCTTGATTTTCCTTTAATAGATGAACAAAGTGCCTCATAAATACACTGATTTCTTCAACCATGGTGACTGAAATACATACATGTTGTAAAATATAATAAACTCTACTCTTGGAGATATTTGCTGCTATATCAGTTGCGATGATACAAGGACATTTCTCTGAGGTGTTGTGAACTTGCCTGGTTAGAATGTGAGTGATGTCATAGTGATCCACTTTCATTACTGGAAAGCTGATAATGGAATCAAAACATATACGAATGTGCTTATACAAACATGCAGCATGCTCGTACAAATTAATGTCGAATTATATCTATAAAATAAGCCTATATGAAACTCTTTCACAGAGTAGGTATAGCTTTAATTCAGATAACACTTTTAAAATCTTAGAATTGCCTATTTTGATGTTCCATAAATTGTAATTGCCCAGTTCTAGAGCAGATCAACAGAACACCAGTAAAAGTAATCTTTCAGTATATCACTTGTAATAGACGCAGGGCATCAAATTGTGGGAATCTGGGTTTAAATTGATAAAAGGATAATCGCCATGTGTTGGAAGTTCGGATCAATCCCAATTACTGTTTCATTTATCCCCCCCCCCCCCGCCAAAAAAAAAAAGAAATTGACGTAAACTGTGTGCTTTAATTAGATACACATGTTTTGTGTAGTAAGACTTCGTCTATCTCCTATAGTTTATCAGTTATACAAATGTGATTCAGAATGAAAAGGACTTCACAGGCTATTCCCCCGAAATTAAAGGTATATAGCTACATTTCAATTGTCATGTAAATATCTTAACATATGTCATTTTAATCAAAATACGAGTACAGTGGCCATTTTTGAGAAAACTAAAAATTAGGAATGTTTATCCATGTAAAAGTTAGTTTTGGATGGAGGGTTTCCATAAAGTCGCACTCTTGGTGGTTACTGGTCTTCAATACGAAATTTGGTTTTTAAAAGTGACTGCTTGGGTTTTGATGTTCACACTTACATACAGGCACGCACACATAGACTTCTCTCTCTCTCTCTCTCTCTCTTTCTCTCTCTCTCTCTCTCTCTCTCTCTTCAGAGAGGCTCAGAAGCTGTATTTCTGCTTTAATCTCGATATCAAATTATTGGGCGGAATGCAATAATTCCTCTACTATACGTTTCATGGTTGAGGAACTAAAAAATTACACAATATGTAGGGACTTGGATGCAGATAGAAACAATTATAATCACATTTAAAGAGAAAATGTAGACTTGCTTCCGCAGCATTTGCTTCCAGAGGGAAATGAAACATGAAGGGGACCTTTTAACAATCTGTATACATCCTAAGGTGTGGTCATCTTGCCTGCGTACGATAACGCTAAACATAATGTGAATGAGGTAATAGTGTTCCGCTCTCATTACCGATGATAATGTAATCAAAGCGATACATAGAGTAGAATATTGTGCAAATCAAAACAGGGTTATAACTGAAGACTTTCATATAAAACCGACCCTAAATTTAAATTTCCACGAAATGAAACTTCTTCATCCGGTATAGCTTTAATTTATGATAAAGTCATATAATCTTGGAATTAGTCCCCACAGACTCACTCTTGGAATTAGTTATTGATAGTTTATATGTATAGATGTAAAGGATATCAGTATAACGGTGCAAGCACACGAGTACAAATTATCTACTTCCATATGTTAGTTGATACAAGTTCTCAATACTATAAAATTAAGAAAATCACTGATGGAATTTAGAAAGTGTATGAACGTTATCGGTGGAATGCCAGGCGAATCTTAATTTCTATTTAAGATGCCAAATCTTTACTTACATTTTCGTTCTTTAAAATCAGTATCTCTATCATGTTTAACATGAATAAATATAGGGATTATTCTAAAGTAAGAACAAATTAGAAACTAAAAACTTCACTTATCTTAGTATTATTTGCTGACCCTGGGTTTCAAGCTGTGTCCAGCTCATTCTCAAAGCCATATAAACAAATTCGTTGCCAAGCTACAATCTTTTATTTTTTTCTGAAAAACAATTACTCTTATTCAATTTTTATTTACCAATCTCTGAAAACAAAAATTTATAAATACAATCTATAGATGGTAATTCGAAGTTCATGACACGGTTCCTGTTTTTTAAAATAAAATTTTTTTCCCAAACCATTAAATCTATTGGATCACTTAATTGTTTTAATAATTTAACTTCTGGATTAATTTCATGATTAAATGACCAAAAATGACCTGCCACAGCTGATTTATCAGTTTGTTTATATTTAATATTTCTAAAATGTTCTTTTATTCTGGTTTCTAGATGACGTTTAGTTTTACCAATATAAACTTTATCACAATCTAAACAGCTAAATTGATAAATGCCAGATTTTTTATAATTTGGTATTTTATCTTTTTTTGAAAAATTAAGTAAATTTTGTATATTAAATTTATTTTGAGGGACCAAATTTATTCCATATTCTTTAAAACTACTTGTAAATTTTTTATTAGCCCATGGATGGTAAGTAAACTTTTTAAAAATACAATTATCTTTTATTTTTTTAAGGGTTGAAACTTCTTTGACAGCGTTTTGATACTTAAATTCCTCTATCCTTTTATGTATAAAATCTGTATTAAAACCATTAATTACTGCAGTGTTAATAATGTGTTTAAATTCTATGTCAAATTCATCTTTATTAAGGGGTATATTTATTAACCTATAAATTAAACTATTAAAAACAGCAAATTTATGTGCAAAAGGATTAAAACTTTTATATTTTATGTAATTATCAGTATGAGTATATTTTCTGTAAATACCAAATTTCAATTTATTGTTATGTCTTTTAATTTTTAAGTCCAGAAATGAAAGGAATCCATTATTCTCAGTTTGCAAAGTGAATTGTATAGCTTTATCTTGTAAATTTAAAAGTTTTAAAGTATCATTTATCTGTTTTTTAGGGACAACAGCAAAAATGTCGTCCACATATCTATACCATATTTTAAAAATTAGAGGGAATGATTTTGTAATTTGAGTTTCAAAAAAACTCATGAAAAGATTAGCAAGAAATGGCAAAAGTGGACTACCCATTGCCAAGCCAGAAGTTTGTTGAAAAACATTAGCATTAAAACTAAAGAAATTTTGATCTAAACAAAGATTTGTAAGTTTTACAAAATCATCTATTAAGTCATTGTCTAATTCTAAAGAATTTAACCATTTTTTTAAAAAAAATCAAAAGCTTTTTTCTAGGAATGCTAGGAAATAAAGCAATAACATCAAAAGAAACGAGTTTATCATTATCAGACAATACTAGGTTATTAATCTTTTTTACTAGTTCAAAAGAATTTTTAATACTTAAACTCTCGTTTCAAAAGTACTAAATTTTTTAGTTAACCATTTAGCTAAATTATATGTAGGTGAATTTATAGAGTTTATAATGGGTCTCATTTTATTTCCTGGTTTATGTATTTTTGGAACCTGGGTAAAACAGGATTATTGACTTTTAAAATACTTTTTTCTTTTTTAGGTATCATTTTCAATTCATTGAGAGTTTTATTAAAAGTTGAAATACATGATTTTAAAGGATCATTATCAATTTTTAAATAATCTTTACTTTCAAGCAAAAGTTCTACTCTATTAATATAATCAGATTGATCTAAAATTACAATTTTGTTGCCTTTGTCGGCTTTAGTATAAATTACATCCTTTTCTTTCAATGATTTAATAATCTGATTATTATAATTACTTTTAGGATGATTTTTATTTATATCTTTCAAAATTTTAGAGCATTTCATTTTAATCAAAGATTTATTAATGTCATTTAAATCTTGACTGGCAATTTCAATATCTGCAACAAAATCATCTGTGTTTTTTGAAAAACTTACACAAGTTTTCATACCTTTGTTTAGAAAATTTATTTCTTTCTCGTTAAAGTTACAATTTGATAAATTAATTACATTATTTGTTTGATTATTTGGCTCATTTATATTCAATTTCTGTTGTTTTTGGCATAATCTATTTAACTTGTTTTTTAACCTATTAGTTTTTCTTTTCATGCTAAAATTTAGATACTCAAACAATTTTGATTCAAAATTAACCCAAATTAAGTTTCCTAAAATATGTGTTAATTTTAAATGTAAGTCATATAAGCTAAGTTCAATATTATTTAATTTTTTAAAATACAAATTTCTTTCAACCTCAATAACTTTCTTTTCTGCTGCCTTTTGATGAATACTATTATTATCTAGTTTAACATATCTTCTAACAAAAACAGGGGTTACTTTTCTTAAAAACAAATATTCAAAAACCTAATGTCTGCAAGAATATGTCTTTTCTTCTCTTGTAATTTTAAATATGATTTAATTTGATATTTAGTTCCATACAATTTTAAATTAAACAAATAACTATTACAACTACAAGTAAGTGATTGTCTACCTGAATATATAAAAGCAACTAAAAACCTTCACAATGATCAGGACATTACTATAAATAATGCTTCCTTTAATTTTAATCTTAAATAACTATTAAATTCTAAATTATTATCCATCATAGTTAAAATGGTAATTGTAGCCAGGAACAAATGCTTCAAACCAAATAAGTTAAATAAGGAAAAATTGAAGCTATTAACAGTGAAGCAACAAGATTCTAAAGTAAGAACAAATTAGAAACTAAAAACTTCACTTATCTTATTGTTTTGGTGCTAACCCTGGGGTTTCAAGCTGTGTCCAGCTTTCCTTATTTAACTTTTCGCAGAGTTCTTCCACGTCTTCCGTCACGCCAATCAGTTCGCCGAGTTGTTCCACGTCTTCCCTCACATCACCCAGTTTGCCAAGTACTTTCGCGCCTTCCGTCACGACGACGAGTCCCCCGTCAATCTTCGCCAATAGCTCCGTCTTCATCTCTTTCAGCTCGGCAGCGAGGTTGTCGTTTGCCGTCTTCATCTCTGCTTTCAGCTCTTGTAAAAAGCTCACCAATGTAGCCTCCATTGTCGTGTCCCACTTCTGACACCAGTGTGACTTAGGTGGGTGTAAGTAAAGAAGACAGATGTAGTCGGGATAAAGAAACACTTTTATTTCCGTAAACAGTAACTTTTTACACTCGTTGCAACAGCAAGAAAGTCTTTACCGATTCACCAACAGCACGGCTCCGAATTCGTAACACAAGAACTACTCCTTCTCACACTTTACCGCTATTTATATCTCCCAGGCACTATTCTGGAATCTTCAGGAAAGTTCAGCTATTATTGCGGTAAAATACAAAGCAGAGAATTCCAGAAGTCTCTATCCCTTTCTCTCTTTTGCGGTAGTGCCGACAATAATGCGATGGGTGACACTGCTCCCTCCTCAAGGCTGGTCGTTAGGCCAGGTAGGCGACTGGCTGGGTCCCCCCTCCCCAGTGCGGCAATCAGATGCGGCGGGCGCGGTGACAATACGTAACACTTACTTTAACTCAGAACATGTTTTAGAAGCTATTGCTTATATTCTTAGCTTTGGTCCAACTGGCAACACTGGAGACAGGATTATAGGTGGTGATTGCAGAAGTCATGTCTAGTTTCCTTGTGATGTAACTGTTGATAAAACTGTTATCATTACCAATAAACAAATAGAAAAATCAGATGTAGCAAACCATTTTTGTACTGCAAATCATGACACCAATCCTAAAGTGATTATTGAGAAATCTCACTATGTCTGCAGAACTAAAAGTCTGGGAAAACATCCATATCATTAAAAGGAAGGAACATATAATGAATTTTGAAATCCCATCATTGAGCAAACTCAGCAGTTTCATCACAAGGAAATTAGATGATGCCACTTCTGTAACCACCACATGTAATCCTGTCTCCAGGTTTCCAATCAGATCAAGGCTGAGAATGGAAGCAATAAATTCTGAAACATGTTCTGAACTTGAATTAAGTGATTTGGTCAATGTCACAAATGCAGCTCAACAATCTTTCAAGCTAGTTTTTCACTTCATTGTTTCCAACTTCTAAACACAAAACCAAGGTCGAAGAAGTAAAATCAATCAAAGATAATTGTTTTAAAGGAAGACATGAGTCTTATGCCAGTACTACCAATCATTCAACTTTGATATGAATGAATATAAGATTCTATTTGCTCTTGTTACATATACTAAAAATACTTATACAGTAATAAATCTGTTCTTTATTTTTTAATAGTTCTTTTTTTCTGTTACAACATGTTGGAGAAGTATTTTATAAAATAGTGGTATAACAAGTAGCTCACTGTGTGTATTCCTTAATAAATATTGTATAAATATATCATATCCAATTAAATTCCAACCAAATCACATGATTTTTCATACAGAGATTCCGCTAGAGCATCATTCTTGGCATTCTCGGATGGCTCTTGTATCTGGCAGTCCCTGAAAGCATTACATAATGAACAATAAGAGTTGGTTTAGTTTGATTGTTAATTAACTGTGTATATTTGATTTGGTGGGTCAATTAGTGTCATATAGATCTAAATTGAAGGTTGTTATTAATACTTCTTTTGTAATTCCATCTTTTGTAATAGTTGGTATAGCATGTAAGTGGTAAATCTAAGCATGCCTAGAAATTACATGAGAACGTCCTACTTTTAAGAATGTAAGATGTACTGGAATATTGTACTAAGTGTAGTAACACATATTAAACACTATCTACTATTTACATTTTTTGGAAATACTTACTCCAGTCATGCAAGTTTGGCATGAACTCATTTCTGCACTTGTTACTTTTAAATAGATAAATCTGCATATTTAATATCTGTTAGATTTAGAAATGTTCAAGAATTGAGGAATGTATTTGTCATTACAAAGGGACACTATGTGGGTGAGTGTGTCTGTGAGAGAGAGAGTGTTGTGTGTGTCATATGTTCAAACCTGGACCAGAACCAATGGTTTTTAAGTCTAAAGTGACAGGCCCATGTCAATAGATTTACTGGCATGTAAAAGAACTCGTTTTTTCCTTTACCTCTTACACTCCCCTTATGTGTTGATTACAGGACATGATTGTCTGGCAAAACATTTAAACAGATTGGGATATATTCTTCACCACTCTGTCCTCTATGTGATCTGCAAGAGGAAATGGACCGAGACCACCGGTCTTCAAATATGCCTGCCCACTTCTAGCACCCCATCCATCAGTGAAAAATATTGAAGAGCTAGAGGATTAATGACTTCATTGTCAGAAATCCAGCATTAGCTAACAACAACAACACTCCCCTTATGTAGAACTTACACCCCCTAGGAGTTACAAGCCAATGCTTCATTAGTTATGTAAATTTTCTTTGTATTGCATCTTTTAACTACTCTCTGTTATCTTAGCAACTATATCATTTTTGCAGTATCCATTTTCTCAGGAATAAAATATATTTACAACCAGAAAAGTTTACTTTATATGAGTATAAATTTTAGAGCTACCAAACGACTGAAGTTGTGCACGTTTTGTCTTTAGAGCAGACTGGCAGAACCGGTTCCCCACACTGTGCCATCACATACACCACAAACATGTATAACTTGATTCCTCTTTAATGTAGCTGGCCTCTAAGCCTAATGATAACATAGTAGTCAGCCATGATGTGTAAGCGCCCCAAAAATAACTATAAAACCACGCAATATGGTTTTGCAGGATCACTGACTCAAAGTGCAACAAATTACTGCTGTTCTAGGTATCATGTCAAAGTGCATATCACATTTTGACTGGACAATTGCTATGGAAAATTATCTTATAGGTGTTTGCCATGACTGTTAACACAGGATCACACTGGCAACAATGTTTGTCACATTTTCAAAAATAAGCTCCACTTATCTTGGTAGTACAGCAAGATTTTCCATAGCTGACATGTTTCGAGTTGTAATGCAACTTATTTTCAAAGCTATACAAACAAGTTACCATAGTTATTGATGCTCATTTTGGAACTCTATCTGTCACCAGTCTCTGAAAGCAAAGATCTATAAATGCAATTTATTGATGGTATTTGGAAATTCATAACGCGGTTCTTGTTTTTTAAAATAAATATCTTTTCCCAAAATATTAAATCTACACGTCCATTTAATTGTTTTAATAATTTGGCCAGTGGATTGGTTTCATGATTAAATGATCAAAAATGATCTGCCGCAGCTGATTTATCAATTTTTTTATATTTAATATTTATATAATGCTTTTTTATTCTGGTTTCTAAATGACTCTTAGTTTTACTGATATAAACCCTATCAAAATCCAAACAACTAAATTGATATATGTCAGATTTTTACTTTCTCTACTGGTAAATAGGGGAAGTATTGTATTCTATCCAAAAATTCGATGTCGAGATTTCACCGGAAATATATGTTTTGAGACCCCCTGAACCTAAAAAAGCATTTTTACAAAAAGGTCTGTGTATGTGTCTGTGTATCGAAACGAAACTTATGTTTTATATTTTTCACCATGGGTGTCATGAGGGGGGGGGGGGCTGAAAGGGAGGCTGTGGCCCCCGCTTGTAAATTAACGTGCAATTAATTACTGATAGACTATTATTACTTTCTCTACTGGTAAGTAGGAGAAGTATTGTATTCCACCCAAAAATTCGATGTCGAGATTTCACCGGAAATATATATTTTGAGACCCCTGAATCCCCCCCAAAAAAGCATTTTTAGAAAAACGTCCATGTGAGTGTGTGTGTGTGTCTGTGGACAGCATAACTCAAAAACGAAATGTCGGTTAAAAACCAAAGCTGGTATTTTAGTTTAATGTCTTTTAAGGATGCGACACGAAGATTTTGAAGAAAATAGCCCTACCCTAAACTACCTTTTAGATGGAAAATTTTGATGTTCTTGAAAATGGCTCTAACAATTTTGATTAAAATGTCATATATTTGAGATGTTTTTATGACAAATGAAATGTATATCTTGAACTTTCTGGCTATAGCCCCTGTAGTCGTATTTACTCTGGACTACTTTTGCATAACTGGTAAACCGTTAGAGATAGACAAAATCTTACTGTACAAAAAATGTAATCTTGCTAAAATACACAATTTATGTCTGAATAAATTTTCTTGTAGGGTGAACCATTTCGAAGATATTCCTTGTTATGTGTGTGAGTTTCTGAAAACTTAAAACTTTCATGAAATGGAACATCGTTAATTTTTTTATATGTTAGGTGTGCAAAGAGAACGGAATCTCAAAGCTTTAAAACATTTGACTATTGCACAAAGCCTAATGTATTCTAACATTCCCCTTGCACCTAAAAGTGAATAAGCAATAAGATCATATGTACAAATGTTTATCTTAACTAACACGAAGAAGATAGAGGAATAAGAGTTTGTAAGAATGGTTAGTACAATAGTAGAGAAAGTCATGTAAGTGCAACACATCAGATTTTTTATAATTATGAATTTTATCCTTTTTTGGTCATTTAATCATGAAATTGATCCAGGGTTAAATTTTTAAAACAATTAAATGGACCTTTAGATTTAATTAATTTAGTAAAACATTTAAATGCATTTCATGGTGTTCCAGACCATTTCAGAGCTGGGCAATTTTAACCCGTTACACCAGATATGTTAGCTTACATTAATGTTTCTTACTCAGGGGTCTCCGTCTAGGGGATATGTGAATAGCGACCACAAGGTACCCAAGCTGAGCAGAACATTACTTCCACTTACTGGTGTTTTGCTCCTCACTGTAACTTTTCTATCTGACCTTACCTTGGTCAACTCTTGTTCTCTTCCGACCCCGATGCTATTAGGGTTCCCGAAGGCTAGGGAGTCTTTATTTTTCCAACCTCTCCATTTCTCTAATTTCTCTATAAAACCTTAACCCCAAACATGCTGACCTGTCATGGCATGTATACGTCTTCTGATTGGTAATCAGAGGATATGGTCAGTGAATTTATTTTGATAAGTCTCCCGGTCAGGTCAGTGAGACCCGTAAACCAACGACAGGTGTAGTCCTCCAGACATTCTGGGGGTTGTGAGAGAGCGATGTGACTGCCAAAACATAAAAATATGGTGCTCTCTAAAAAGCGGTTACATTTATTGCTAAGTACATTATATTAATAGAAGATCTAACATCGGACTTCTACAATGGAATGAGGGTGGTCTCACACAAACAAAAAGAGTAGAACTGAATAAAATTGTATTTGACTATAATATCAATCTATTTTTCATACAGGAAGCAAATCTAACAAATGACCAACTTAAATACTTCAATTTTACTGGTTTTCTACTATACCTACTACCCAAAAATAGACAGATAAGTAGTGGAATATTAGTTGGAGTAAAAAAGGATATTAAATCCTGCTTTGAAATTGTTAAAGAAATGGATAACACAGATAAAAGTGAATTAATAAAGCTAAACTTTTGGGATAACAAAACACATCTACATTTATACAGTATTTACAATCCTCCCAGGAATGAACCAGATCTCTCTCTTATTGACCAATTAAATAAAACAATCGTAATTGGGGATTTCAATGCTCATTCCAAAAGATGGGGTTATGAAAAAGTGGATTCTACAGGGAAGATAGTGGAAGAATTTTTGAATACCACAACTTTTGAACTGTTTTATAGTAAAGAAGATCCCACAACCTTCATACACTACTCTGAAGCAGGCAGTAACCCAGACCTCTTGTTAGCTACAACAGATATTGCTTCAAAAATTAAAAAACAAGTTATAGAAGATCCAAGTTCTGGTCACAGAGCAGTAATTGCTGATATAAAACTAGATAATACAAATAACAGTCAATGTCACACGAATCTGTATTGGAACTTCAAAAAAGCAGATTGGATCAAATATAAAACTGAACTGGAACATAAATTTAAAGAACAAACAAACTCACAGCTACATGACCAACCAGATCATTTGAACAAAAATTTCTGTAAAGTCATCCTAGAAACCGCAAAAAAACATATTCCTTGGGGAAGAATAAAAAATTTCAAACCCTTTTGGAACCCCCAGTTAGAAGAACTGAAAAAGCAAAGAGATATAGCTAGAAATACCGCTGAACAAACAAAAAACATATTGGATACACAAATATGGCGGAAGAAATGTGCCTCACTAAAAAAAGAAATTAATACTGCTAAAAGGAATCACTTTAATAATTTCTTAGAAAAAATGGATTATAGGACAGATGGTAACAAAGCTCATAAGTTCATAAAAAACGTCAAGGGTCGGAAAGAAAACAACAGCACACCTATCATACACAACAATAAAATATTAACTAATGATGTAGCCATAGCTGAAACATTCAATAAATATTATGCTAATTCACATAAAGTAACAAGAAATAATAAAAAGGAACGTAAAGAATTTAAGAAAGATTTGAAACAAGAAAGAGAATGTAATCCTAACACTCAGTGCAATATCTTTTTTCAAAATTTTAATATGCAAGAATTGAACATTGCGCTTAATAATCTGAAAAACAAAAAGTCTCCTGGACCTGATCACATACATCCAGAGTTCATAAAAAACCTTGGAAAAACAGCAAAACAACAACTACTAAAACTCTACAATTTATCCTGGAAAACCACTGTACCTGCTGAATGGCGAAAGGCAATAATTGTCCCACTCTTGAAGAAAGACAAAACAGCGTCAGAAATAAAAAATTATAGACCAATAGCTCTTACTAGCATAATAGCAAAAGTGATGGAAAGAATGGTGTCAAACAGGTTAAATTGGTTTCTAGAATCAAAAAATTTAATTTCCCCATGTCAAGCTGGATTCAGAGAGTTCCACTCTACAAATGAACAAGTCTTACTTCTTAGTCAAGAAATCAAAGACTCCTTCAATAGAAAAGAAGATAATTTATCAGTTTTTATTTACTTCCAAAGTGCATATGCAGAACAAAACTACTAAAGAAAGTAAAAAAAATAGGGATACAAGGTCCAATGTTTTCATGGCTATGTCATTTCCTAACACAACGCTTTATTGCAACCAGATATGGAAGAAACATATCTAAATACAAACAAGTACACTGTGGCTTACCACAAAGCGCAGTGCTAAGCACAACACTTTTTAATATATTTATTAACGATCTGCCACAACAAATACAAGAATCAGGTGTGAAGTGTGCACTATTTGCTGATGACTTAGTAATGTGGACTTCAAAACCAAAAAGCAAAAGTACAGAACTAGAAAAAACCATGCAACAATCCTTAACCAAATTACAAAGGTGGACCAAAGAAAATTTAATGACTGTTAATACAACAAAATCAAACTACCAAATCTTTTCACTAAGAAAAAAGCCACTAAAAATAAAACTAAATTGTGAGGGTCAACAATTACCAGAAACAAAGGAAGCAAAGTATTTAGGAGTTACATTTGATACTAAACTTACATGGACCAAACAAATAGAAAATGTAATACAAAGAGCAGAGAGGTGCCTTTCACTGTTAAAACGTCTAACAGGAATGAAGTGGGGATGTTCCAGAGCCACTCTTAACACAACATACAATGTATATATAAAGCCATTATTTACTTACTGCAGCGAAGTTCTTGTAACAGCAAACACAAAAAAGATTCAAATCTTTCAAAACCAAAGTCTGAGATTAATTACAGGTGCTATCAAAACCACACCAATAGCAGCTATGGAAATACTAACCAACCAATGCCCCATTGAATATGAAATAGAAAAAGCGGCTCTTATTCAACATGAAAAGTTGATCAGACTCCCATTCAATACATGGCACAAGAGAAATTTTACACATACACTAAAGACTCAGGAGAGCTTTCTTTCCAAAATTCAAGACATCAAGAAGAATGTATACCTTCCTAATTCAAAGGAAAACTTCATATCTAAAGTCAATCCGACACAAACATTAGACATCACATATTATTTACACCTGACAGAAGAAGTTAAGAAAAGTGATACTCCAACTAGTGTTCTAAAATTATTGGCATTAGAGACAATCCATACTAGATTTCCAGAACATGAATGGCTCCATATTTATACTGATGGATCATTTATATCAAACAAAGATGGAGCAGGTGCTGGAGTCACATGTCACCTCTTTTCCTATTACAAATCTTTAAGTTATGGAACTACTAACTTTGATGGAGAAATTGAAGCAATTCGAATGGCCCTACAAAATCTTTTGTACAGAATTTCACATTTTCAGCAAGCAGTTATTCTCTCAGATTCCAGGGCAGCAATTATAGCAATTACTTCCAAGTTGTCACCAAAAAACCAAACAATTATAGAATGTTGGAAAATCCTTACCCATCTAACCGCACTTCAAAAACACCTAGTCTTCCAATGGATACCAGCTCACTGTAGACTGAGTGGTAATGAGAAAGCTGATTTTCTTGCAAAAAAGGGTACGGGCAATGTGCAGAAATCAATAGTTAATTTACCATTTTATGCAGCTAAAAGATTAGTCAACTCTGAATTCAAAAAAATTATTGAAAAATATTACTATGAAAAATCAAAGAATAAAAGATGGGAACTACCAAACATTCAAACAGTAATTCCTGAGTATCCTCGAAAAACAGCAGTTGCAACCTTCAGGTTGATTACAGGACATGATTGTCTGGCAAAACATTTAAACAGAATTGGGATATATTCTTCACCACTCTGTCTTCTATGTGATCTGCAAGAGGAAATGGATCGAGACCACCTTCAAATATGCCCGGCCACTTCTAATGCCCCATCCATCAGTGAAAAATATTGGAGAGCAAGAGGATTAATGACTTCATTGTCAGAAATCCAGCATTAGCTAACAACAACAACAACAACAAATTTTAGAGTCTTAAATAGTCCACATTTGGTGATCTCAATGTAATTTTTGTGCTCCTGACAATGGAACAAGCAGCTGCAGGCACTCTTTATCATGTAGTAGTGAAATTGCCTCCTTTCTGTGCTGACAAACCCGTTCTATGGTTTGCCCAAGCAGAAGGGCAATTCGAATTAAGTGGTATCACAACTGAGAACAAAATTCAATCACGTAATTGCTCAGCTGGACCACTGATAGGCTGTAGCAGTAAAGGACATCATAACCAATCCAACAGCCAATGATCCATGTGCAAAACTGAAAGTAGAGTTGGTATGCATTCCATCCACCTCAAGGAGCATGCCCAGTAGCTTCTCACACACAAGGAAACGGCGGACAACGAGCTATCAGAGTTTTAACACACCTCAAAAGTCTTGCACCAGACATTTTGGACAACTTCTTGTGGAGTATATAGTCGAGCAGACTGCCAACTCATATGCAAGTCATAATCACCTGCCAAATGGATGCCAGTCTTGTTGCCATTTTGCTGCTGGCAGACAAATTTCAGGAGGTGACAGCTACGCCACTCTGTGTGGTGACTGTCAACCCTGTGAAATCACCATGCTCCTAAAACGAGTTGAGCTATCCAAGCAAGTTGCAGCCTTGACCCATGAAGTATGATTTTTCACATTTGTGAAGCTTCTAACAAGGAAGTCAATTACCACACCCTTCGCATGACTTGTTGACAGTTCAGAGCCAATGTTGGTGCCACCATAGGTTTGGGAATACTGCCCAGAAATGTTCATTGCCTTGTTTCTACATCCCATAAAAATGACAGCAGCAGCTGTTACTAACGTCAAAAAACTGCACCTCTTTACTGCTGACACCACAAGTGAGCACAGATTCCTAACAGACACTGATTCAGATCTCTTTGTGTTTCCTAAAAAGTTAGTTCCTGGTAGGAGAGAGCACTAAGATTACCTACTGTTTGCTGCCAATGACATTCTATTCACATGTTCGGCTATATTCATTTAATCCTAAATTTTGGACTCTAGTGAACATTTGTCTAGTGCTTCGTGGTGGCTGATGTTAGCATTTCAATAATTGGTGTAAATTTTTTGTCCACTACAACCTTCTGGTCGACTCTGTCATGGTCGTCTACTGGACAGCATAATGAAACTGTTAATTTCCGGTCTTATGACACACACTGCAATCCTAGTGTTAAAACTAACTGCAACGGTACACCTCTTGACAAACTTCTTGCAAAGTTCTTACTAGAGTTCTTACTAGACTGTGCAACACCTGGTTGTTCACCATATTAAAACAATGATTGCCCACATGTCTCTTGCCATCCTCTGGACTCCCCTTGAACACTTCAAGATTGCTAAGACTGAGTTTGACAACATGCTGCAGGAATGTACAGCCTGCTGTCCTAAGAACCCTTGGTCTTCCGCACTATATCTGTTATCTAAGGAAGACCAGGTTTGTCACCCTTGAGGCAACTACTGTGCTCTCAAGCCCACATAATACCTGACCGATATCCTATACCATACACCACCATCTTTCCGGTTGCTCTGTTTTTTCTCATCCAAGCATACAACCAGATATGTGTACATCCAGATGATATATTTAAAATAGCAATAACCACTTCTTTTGACATATTTGAATCTCCTGTTATTTCATTTGACCTTACAAATACAGTTCAAGCTTTTCAAATGTTTATGGATGAAGTTCCCTGTGGATAGTATTTCTCTTTTTGCTACTTGGACAACATCCCACTCTTCTCCTAGACTTTGGAACAACATCTCCAGCACCTTCACCAGCTCTTCATTGGGTTACAGGAATCCAGAGTTATCATCAACCCTGTAAGGTGCATAGATTGGGAGGTTTTCTTCCTGGGCTATACCAGCTCAGATGAAGATTCTCATCCCTTGTCCAAGTGAATGGCTGACTTCAAACCCTATGCACCACCCCAGACATCTGATAACTGCAAAGATCCCTGAAAATTCTAGTTTTGCCATTGTTTCCTACCAAATGTTGCTACCATTCAAGCACCTCTCCTTGCCATTTTCTCAGGTTCTTGCATCAAAGGCTCTGATCCTGCAAACTGGACACCTGAGCTACTTCAGGTTTTAAGGATGGTCTCTCAAAAGCAACTCTTCTAGTTTATTCAGATAGTTCTGTCCCTCTTGCTGTAGTCATAGATGCTTCTGGCTCTGACCTCGGAGCCTTCTTCAGCAGCAGGCAAACAGGAACTGGAACCATTTGGCTTCTTTTCTAAGTAGCTTAGCTCCCAGGAACAGAAATACAGAGAGCTTCTGGTTATCTATGAAGCCATTAAATGCTTCCAGCACAAATTAGAAGCACAAATCTTTACCATCTTCACCAATTACTTATGCTTTCCAACAAAAGAGCGAAAGCTTCTCTTCTTATCAGCTCAATTATCTAGACCTAACTTCCCAATTCTGCACATACACTGAACACTTTTTTGGTTTAGATAAGACTGTTACTGATGTTCTTTCTGATATTGATGCCCTGTCTAACTCCATGGACTTGGTGGCACTTGCTAAGTCTCAGGAGCAAGATGATGAGCTCCACCAGCTACTTTAGAACAATTTTTCTCTCCTCTTACACCTTACAAAAGGTTCCTCTACCTGATACTACAGTGTCTTTATACTGAGACATCTCTAGTAGTAGACTGCAGCCTTCTGTCACTTGCTGACAAGTCTTTGTCTCCCTCCATAACCTTAGCAACAAGAAACAAAAGCTTCCTTCAAGTTGCAACCACCCATTGTGGGCACCATGTCTGTTTTCTGGACTATTTTAGACCCAGCATCTCTTTCTTAAGGGGGGTGATGTGGTGCTTCAACCTCCTCATAGCTGACGACATTAACATTCTTTGTATAGCTTCAGCGGTTACATAAATCTTCTTTGTATTGGTTCATATTTTAACTTGTCTCTGTTACCTTAGTAACTGTCATTGTTTTACAGGCATTCATTTTCTCTGGAATAAAGTAGATTTACAACCACAAACCATGAGTTCATAGAAAAGCAAAGGAAATGTACAAAATCTTACCCAAAATATTTTCCAGAGTATTGGGTCAGTTCTGGTGCTACAGCAGCATACACAGAAGTTTGGGCTCCTTCTTCTGGACTTTTCATAAATAGCCACATCCAGGGCCACATGGACAGCTTCATCATGTATGACTTATTAAATGGAGAGTGACGCATATGCTTAGTGCCACGCACAAGTCCAGGATGGACAGCATACACTTTTATATTTGTATCTGTGGAAAAAGAATTGCATAATTACTACTTTATGTCCATGGAATGTATACAGGGTGGGCACAAAGTCCTGTCACTCTCATAAATTAACTCTATATGTCAGAATTGTGATTTATAAACCCAAAGGGTTAAGGAGACATGTTGATTTTAGAAAGATAACTCCTCATTTTGCCATTTTGGTTTGAGAATATCTCAACAAGGTTGTTTCTAGAACACTATATTGGGCGAGGATTGCCTTCATTGCCAGCTAGACTTGACTGCTCACCTCAAAACCCTGACCTAACATCATGTACAGTTTGCTCTGGAGATTCATAAAGAACATTGTTGCAGAATGTTATAATACGATTGATGAAATGAAAGAAGCTGAGAGAGTTGATTTCAAATGATTATTCCCGCAGTGCTGAGAAGAATGTCACAGAAGCTGGAGACAGATTATTTTATGTTCTGAACATGATGGACTCCAAACTCTGTTTTAGACTTAATGAAAGTAGTGTACATTAAGACATAACACACTATTTAAAGTGGGTACATTATAGTTATAAATAAAGGTTGAGTATTTAATTAATATAATGTTAACTGATTACAAGTTACATGGAAGTGTTAGATGCTGGAAATAATCTTCTATTAATTCAATATCATCCAGCTGCTTCACAAATGTATTGAATATGCCTGTATAAACTGCAGTTCACAGTTGTATCAAAGAAAATAGGACCAACAATCCTGGAAGCTGACACCATGCACCTACTCCAAACTTTTCATCATGCAGTAGTATTTCATGAATAATATGGGGGTTTACAGCAGCCCAGTATCTGCTGTTTTATGTATTGACATAGCCTGATAGATGAAACCTAGCCTTATCTGTAAACCATGTTATGGAGAGAATATTAGCACAATGTCCACAGCAATGTCAACATTGTATATAATTGTCATTAAAATCAACAAAATGGGGAACAAGGGGCAGTGGTACTAATTTTCCTAGAGCCACTGAAATCTATAAAATAAATTTCACAAGCCTAAGACGTTTCAGAGGGAAATTATGGTCAATTAAAGTAGCTTGAGTTTATATGGATTGCATTGAATAATAAGACTAAGAAATTTTATGTTACAGGTTTCAGTGATTTTATTATCTTCATCTTTAATCCTTATTTCTGCAATGCCTTTTTTTCTGAATGAATATATTTAGTTTTCTCAAAATTTATATGAATTTTGTTACTGTAAAACCAATTATTTAGCACATTGAAAATTCTATTGGATAACTCTGAGAGGCAGCTAATTGTGTCCTTTTAATTATAATACTCGTATTTGAGAATTGGTTGGAGTTGTTTATTACTCTGGAAAGATCATTGATATATACTAGAAAGAATAATGGGCCTAGAACCAAATCCTGTAAAACAGATGTTTTACAATTATCTGTAGAATTTATTATGACATTTGCTGTCTGTTTGATAAGTATGATACAACCCATTGATGTGCTTTACCATTAATGCTATAATAGAATAATTTTGATAACAGTAAGTTATAATTTACATAGTAGAATGCTCTTGAGAGGTTGCAGAATGTTCCCAATGTGTTGTTACATTCATTATCAAGCAATTTCAGTGGCATCATTGGTTGACACATTTTTCCTAAATCCATACTGCTCCTTTGCTAAAATATTATTTTTATTTAGGTGGTGATGTATTCATTTGAACATTGATTTTTAAATACTTTGGAGAAGGTGATCAGTAATGATACTGATCTAAGTTCAACATTTGTGATTTTTGCCCTTTCTTTTATAGTGTTTTCATAATGGAATATCTTAACTGTCTGGAAATGTCCCTGTTAAAAAGTAGAAGTTACAATTATATGACTTAAGTCTGCTAATATTGTTAGCACATAGTTTTAATATTTTTGTAGTTATTTCATCATAACCTGATCAATTCTTGCATTAGAGCACTTTTTTTTTATTTATCCCTCAGGGGTCCCCGTCTGGGGGATATGTGGATAGCAGCCACAAGGTACCCAAGTTGAGCAGAACATTACTTCCACTTACTGGTGGTTTGCTCCTCACTGTATCTTTTCTATCTGACCTTATGACCTTACCTTGGTTATCTCTTGTTCTCTTCTGATCCAGATGCTATTAGAGTATCTGAGGGCTAAGGAGTCTTTATTTTTCCAACCTTTCCACTTCTCTAATTTTTCGATAACCTCTTAAGCCCTAACATGCTGACCTGTCAGGGCATATAATTTATATGCGATACGAGAGAGCGATGTGACCACCAAAACATAAAAATATGGTGCTCTCTAAAAGCAGTTACTTTTACTAATATTGTTGTTGTTGTTAGCTAATGCTGGATTTCTGACAATGAAGTCATTAATCCTCTTGCTCTCCAATATTTTTCACAATGATATTGAAGAGAGCAATAGCAGTAATAGTAACCGTTTTTTAGAGAGCACCATATTTTTATGTTTTGGCGGTCACATCACTCTCTCACAACCCCCAGAATGTCTGGAGGACCACACCTGTCGTTGGTTTACGGGTCTCACCGACCTGACCGGGAGACTTATCAAAATAAATTCACCGATCATATCCTCTGATTACCAATCAGAGGATGTATTACATGCCATGACAGGTCAGCATGTTGGGGTTAAGATTTTATAGAGAAATTAGAGAAATGGAGAGGTTGGAAAAATAAAGACTCCCTAGCCCTCGGGAACCCTAATAGCATCGGGGTCGGAAGAGAACAAGAGATGACCAAGGTAAGGTGAGATAGAAAAGATACAGTGAGGAGCAAAACACCAGTAAGTGGAAGTAATGTTCTGCTCAGCTTGGGTACCTTGTGGTCGCTATTCACATATCCCCTAGACGGAGACCCCTGAGGCAACTTTTACTAATATATAGTTCTCCAAAATGTTGAAGAGCAAGAGGACTAATGACTTCATTGTCAAAAATCCAGCATTAGCCAACAGTAACAGCTGCTAAGTTTGTGGGTACTATTTGTATCCAAGTAAACTTTTCTAAGCTTCTAAAATAAGAACAAATTAGAAACTAAAAACTTCACTTATCTTAGTATGTTGATATTCTTTTTCTATTTTTCTGACCCAGGGGCTTCAAGCTATATCCAGCTCATTCTCAAAGTCATATATGTCACTTATCTTAGTATGTTGATATTCTTTTTCTATTTTTCTGACCCAGGGGCTTCAAGCTATATCCAGCTCATTCTCAAAGTCATATATCAACATACTAAGATAAGTGAAGTTTTTAGTTTCTAATTTGTTCTTATTTTAGAATCTTGTTGCTTCACTGTTAATAGCTTCAATTTTTACTTAATTTTCTAAGCTTGTTTTCTTTAAATATGAAATATGGTCTTCCATATGTAGTTTGGACTGTAAGAGTAAATTTTCTGCTGAGTATAATACTCAATAAATAATATAGCTATCTGTTATGGTTCTTTTGTAGTGACTTGATTTACTGTAATTTCTTTTATTTCATATTTTTAGTTAGTGCTTACAGTCTCTTTCTTTATAATTTTCCATATTTCATTAGGCTTCTTATGTGAGGATTATACTTGTCTTTCACAGCAGAGTAATTTAGCCATGTTTTTAACCTTTTTTAGAATTTTACAATAATTTTTATAATGTTGTCTATATTTAGCACAGTGGCTTTCTGCAGTAGCTATGTAGAGTTCTCTTATGTGTGTGTGGGATATTTTTATATCTCTTGTGCTAACCAGTCATTTCTAGTTATATTATTAATTTTCTTTATATGAGATGGAAAACTTGTGTTGTGAATCCTTATGAAAGTATTTATTAACATTGTTGTTCTTGTATATTTCTTCCCATGATTGTTGTGAAAGTTGGTCCTTAAATAATTTTATGCTTTCACTGTTAATGATTCACTATTTTGAAATAGGAAACATAATAATTAATTTTAGGTAGGGGATAATCCATCATGGTCTAAAAGTCCATTAATTATGAGTTGGATTTCATGGTACACCTCATTAGACTTATCTATGAAAATATTGTCAATAGTTGTTTTGGAATTTTTTAAAATTCTAGTTGGAAAATTGACTGTATACTTAAGATTGTATATTCTCAGTACTGAACAACTTCGTCCCTTTTCATGAAGTTTGCATTTAAGTCACCACAGAGCATAAATTCATCTTAAATTTGACTAGGCATTTCAGAACAGGTTCTAGAAAGATTTCAAAATTTGTAGCTAGAGTTCTGTGTACTGTTAGTATAATTAGTTCACCTGATTTTTTTATATGAGCGCACAGCACTCAAGCATTTATTCTAGACAGTATTATCCAGATCCATGTCACATTCAATGTTTTTCTTAACAAAAATACACATTGTTTAGACAGTTTTGGCCTATAATAATAAACTGCTTTGTTATAACCATACATTGAAATATGTAACATTTCCTGTTTGTACATGTGATTTTTGTTATGAATGAGACATCTGGATATATACTTTCATTTTTGCAACTAATTAAGAATTCAGTGTGTACTTTTTAAAATTTGAATATTTTGACAAAATGCTTACTGTTAATGAGTGTTGTCCTTTTGTAGACCTTGTGCAATATTCTTTGTTTCAATTGTAATGTCTTTCTAAATTTCTGATTTAGTCTAAAAAAGGGGATACTCTATTGTTAGCAATTTCAACAATATTACTGGTACATGCATGTACATAAAGTGCTCTCAGCAATGAAATGCATCAGCATATCTTTACCAGGAGCACATAAATGCAATCTTTGTGTAGTGTAACTGCGTCTCTTATTACTAAATGATGTAATAGAAGAAGAGACAACTACACAATATGTGGAGGAACAAACTCAAATGAATGAAAGAAATAGAGGTGTTAGAAGAAGTAAGAAATACAAAGTCTCTCAAAATTGATATCATTAATATGTAGCTGAGGAAATACAGAATAAAAAAATCTGATGTGTTGCACTCACATGACTTTCTCTACTCTTGTACTAAACATTCTTACAAACTTTTATCCCTATATCTTCTTCGTGTTTGTTGAGATAAACATTTGCAGAAATTATCTTATTGTTTATTTTCTTGTGGGTGTAAGAGGAATATGGGAACATAGTAGGCTTTGAGCGATAGTCAAATCTTTTAAAGCTTTCAAATTCTGTTCTCTCTGCACTGTTAACATATAAAAAATCTTATGTGCTGCACTCACATGACTTTCTCTACTTTTGTACTAACCATTCTTACAAACTCCTATGTCTTATTCGACATGTGTGCAAATTTTCAAGTTAATCAAATGGCTCAAGTAGCTGAAAATCGCGTTATATTGATAAATTTAGCCAAGTCACTTTTTTAACCTGATGATCCTGGACAGGACATTAGGACAAAGCCATGATATTGTTACATTGTCATCGTCCATGACATGTGTGCAAATTGTCAAGTTAATCAGGCGACTCAAGTTGGTGAAAATTACATTACATTGTTAAATTTAGTCAAGTCACTTTTTCATCCTGATGATCCTGGTCAGGATATTAAGACAAAGTCATGATATTGTTACATTGTCATTAGTCCTTGACACACGTACAAATTTTCAAGTTAATCAGGCGACTCAACTAGCTGAAAATTATGTTACTTTGATAAATTTAGGTAAGTCCCTTTTTATCTTGATGATCCTGGTCAGGATCTTAGGACAAGGTTATAATATTATTGTATTGTCATTGGTCCTTGAATGTATGCACATTTTCATGTTATCAGACGAATGTAAGTTCATGAAAATTACGTCCAAAAATTCCATTAAATTGATAAATTTAGCTAATTAATTTGGTTTTTCCTGATGACCCTAGTAAGGACCTTAGGATAAAGTTATGATACTATTGTAATGTCATTGGTCCTTGACACGTGTGCAAATTTTCATGCCAATCAGACGAATGTAAGTTGGTGAAAATTACGTGGAAAGACTCCATTACATTGATAAATTTAGTTGATTAACTTTGTTTATCCTGATGATCCTTGTAGGATAAAATTACAATATTATTGTATTATCATTGACGCTGGGCATGTGTGCAAAGTTTTAAGTCAATCAGACGAGTCTTAAGTGGGTGAAAATTACGTCGAAAGATTCTGTCACATACATACATACATACATACACACATACATACAGGTGAAGCTAATATAAAGCGTGTAAAATGAAAAAATGACAAGTGTAACTTCTCCAAAACTTACACAAATAACAAGGAATATCTCCAAAATTGTTCATTCTACAAAAAAATTTACTTAGACATAAATTGTGTGTTTTAGCAAGATATACATTTTTGTATAGTAAGATTTGGTCTATCTCTTACGGTTTACCAGTTATGCAAAAGTCATCCAGAGTAAATAGGACTTCATGGTCTATAGCCAGAAAATTCAAGATATACTTTCATTTGTTATAAAAATATCTTAAATTGTATATGACATTTTAATCAAAATTGTTAGAGCCATTTGCAAGAAAATCAACATTTTCAAAAAATTTTCCTTGTAAAGGGTAGCTTAGGGTGGAGCACTTTCCTTGAAAATCTTCATGTTGCATCCTTGAAAGACATTAAACTTAAATACCAACTTTAGTTTTTAACTAACTTTTCCTTTTTGAGTTATGCTATTCACAGGCTGACACACACACAAAAATGCTTTATTTGGATTCAGGGGGCCTCAAAACATATTTCTGGTGAAATCTTGACATCAAAGTTTTGGGTGGAATACAATACTTCGTCTACTTTGTCAAACAGTAGATAAAGTTGTTGTTTTCTAGTGCCTTGCATCTGGCAATGAAGCCATTAGCAGATAAAGTAAAAATAAAAATTAGAGTTATAGAACACTTCAGTTTAATTTGTAATGAAGGAAGGGTACCAGAGGAATGAGCACAGCTGTGATATTAAATATGCAGGATGTTAATGGACTATACCGCAATATGGAGAGTCTTAAACAAGTAATTTGAATGGGAGACTTATGGCCTGTTTGTTCAAATTTCGAAGTTATGGCCACAATTTTCTAAAGCATCAATATGCTACTGACTTACCATTCAAGAGTACAACAGGGGGCTTTTTAGAGTGACATCTCTGGCACAACAATTATTACTTATGACATAAGCTCTTGAATAAAAGGTGGTTTTCAGCTTTGAGTTCAAGTCTCATTCACTATGCTGTACTTGAAAATGGGAAATGGTTTAAAAGATGAAAGAATGTATAAAACATAAGCACATCTAAGTCTTTACGTTGCTGAAATGATGACTTAAATTTTTACAGCAAAGATGGCAGTGGCGAAGGAACAATTGTCGTGCCTTATCTAAGATTTCTGGTGTGAGTGAATCAAGGAACTGATAGTAGTGTTAATGCTCTTCATTATATGGAATAAAAAAGAAATAAAAAACAGTAATTGGATGACAAGAAACAAACCCAAGACTTTCAGGACAACAGCTTTTGGCATTACTAATTAACCCACCAAAGCAGTTAAACATATTTCTCTAGAACAGGCTACATAATGCAAGAAAGCAAGTAATTGTTCATTGTTGCATTCTCAAGTGCTTAGTTTGATATTTGAGAGATTCTTATTGCATTAGAATCTTAAGAATGCTGATAACAGCTTGCTGAAAATTAATATTTCTATACTCAGGTTTAAAGATATTCTAAGCCAATTTTTCACCCGGCTTTGCTATAACACCAATTTGTCAGCATCTGATACTAATACATTTAATACCACATAACTGTGTTATGTATAACTGCAGGTCATGCATTATCTATCTCAAATTATGTATGTTAGTCACATCTACAATCTTGGAAGCTATTTGAATGTAGTTGGTTAATATCCTGTATATATACAAGAAAGGAAATAGAAATGAATGTTAAAGCTAAAGAGACCTCTAATGATAATAGCATATTATAAGTTATGTATTCTCAATGATTTTAGATTAGAAATTATATCTCATAGCAGAGACTATTTTAGGAGAGGAAGAGAGTGGGTTTAGAGAAGGGAGATCTTGCATTGATGCAATCTTTATAGTAAAACAGATCTTTTAGAAGAGATTTGAATAAAATCAACAAACCTGTTTATTGTTCATAAACAGCATTAAAAGATATGATACAATACATTGAAATAAATTATGGACCATGATGGAGGATTATACAATACCTCAAATTTTATTAATGCTGCCAAATCACTATGTTTAAAACAAAAGTAATAATATTCAGTAACAAATGGGTAGAAGTCACTAAAGGGCTGAGACAGGAATGTTCACTGCCACCATAATATTTGATTTATATTTGAATAAAGCAATTTCAGTTTGGATGGAGATATATGTATTTATAAACCCAAAGAAGTAGCAAAAGAAGAACAAACAGCAATAAACAACAATATGTGTAGATACAATGTCTGCAGATGACCAAGTATGACTAGCAGAAATTCAAACAGAATACAAAAGCAGCCATGAATTCAATATAAATAGGTAAAAATATAATACGGAGAGTACTGGAAGTAAAGAAAAAATTGAAAACTTAGAAACGTTACAAAGAAAAGTGCAAGAATAAAAGTAGTTATTGAGGAAGAAGTAATTGAACAGACAGAGCCGCACACAGGGAGGGATCATTGCACAAGAGTTGCACCATTAGGAAAAATTTTGGTGGTTAATTCAGAATTTGGGCAGGTGGGCCAGGGGAGGGGGATACAGTAAATATTGAAGTATTTGTAAAAATGAAAATTTACTGTGTGTTTTGAGTTATTTGAGTACATAAACTAAAAAGGACTAAACTATAAAATTGTTGTTGTTTTCTAGTGCCTTGCATCTGGCAATGAAGCCATTAGCATTCATGCTTTCCAATACTTTTGAACTGTAGTTTCTTCTGATCTTAATGCTTCACAGGTCTTCAAGTGGTCTTCGTTCATTTCTGCTGGAGCGTTACACAGGACACATATTGGTGAAGCTGAGATACCTATTCTGTAGAGATGACTTGCTAAGCAGTCGTGATTTGTCAGTAGTTAGAAGGCTGCAACCGCTGTTTTCCTTGGTCTCTGGGGGATTATATCTGGGTTGGAAAGTAGTGTAATCCATTTTTTTATCTTTGGCATTTGTTTCTATTTCTTGTAGGTATGAATGAGAAAATTTTTTAATAATCAGGAGTTTTATTGAGGAATATGAGAAATTGAATTTAGACTTGTTTTATTGTTGTGCCTTTCTTTGTAAGTGAGTCTGCAGCTTCATTCCCCATGACTCCACAGTGTGCTGGAATCCATTGGAGATGAACAGTCTTATTAACTTTTTGGAGTTGTGTTAACATTTTGTAGCATTCTCTAATTTTTGTGGACTTCTTTGTAGTATTTGAACATATTCCCTGAATTGCAGCTTTAGAATCTGAAAGAATTACTGCCTTGTTAAATTTATTAAAGGGAAGATTTAATAATTGTCGGAGAGCAATGTGTATAGCCTCTATTTCTCCATCATAATTTGTTGTGTCTCTGCCAACAGAATGATAAAAGGAAAAATGTGAACACGTAACTCCAACTCCAGAAAGGTTTTCCTTGGAGGATCCATCAGTATATATGTGCAGCCATTCTTCTGTGGGATACCTAGTATTGATTGTTTCCAGAGCTAGAAGTTTTTGTATTTCTTTTGGTGTGTCTGATTTACTTATTTCCTCTATTAATTCCAAACTGAAGGTAGGTTGCAATAATTCCAATGGATTTTCTCTTATAAGTAGATTTTCTCTGGTGTTAGGAATGTTCAATTTGGATTTAATCTGTGTTACCCTTTCTAGGAAGCTACTATGAGTTTTAAGGATTGAAGGGGGGAGGTTCTCTTCTGTCCATTTAGAGTTTGGCAGTCGTAACATTTTCTCGTGTTGGAGCAATGCTTGTTCTTCTATTTTTGTTGTTATTGATGGGGTCCATGTTAAGGCAAGCATGGCATCAATAGGTGTGGATTTAACTGCTCCAGTGATTAGGCGAAGAGCCTGATTTTGTATTTGTTCAAGTTTATTGAAGTCAGCATTTGCTGCCATTATTAAAGCTTCAGAACAGTACAAGAGATTTGGTTTAATGTACATTTTGTATGTTGTGTTAAGGACTCTCCTTGAGCAGCCCCATTTAGCACCAGCTAACCTTTTCAGGATTTGCAGTTTCTTTTCAACCTTTTCTGAGATGTTTGTTATATGTTTTTTCCAACTTAGCTTTCTGTTGAAAGTGATGCCTAAGTATTTGGCATCATCAACTGCTTTGAGTGGTTTACCATTATAATTTATGTTAATATTAACTGGTTTGTATTTTATTGTAAATAATTCATAATTTGTTTTTTCCACATTGATAGTCATGAGGTTTCTGGAGCTCCATTCATGTACTTTGTTTAGGGCTGTTTCTATTCTGTCTTTAATTAATTCAGGTTTTTTTGGAGAGCCTGGAGTCCAAATGACTACATTGTCAGCAAATAAAGCAATTTTGGTTTCTGAAGTTTTTATTGTTGATGGAAGGTCATTTATATAGATATATGTTAAAGAGTGTTGTGCTCAGAACAGCACCTTGTGGAAGTCCTCGGTGTGTTTGTTTATATTTGGAAATGTATGTATTATATTTTGTGGCACAAAATCTTTGTGAAATAAACTGAGTTATCCATTTAAGCATATTACTTTTCACACCTATTGATTGCAACTTCTCAATTAATTTGTTTCTCCAGACTGAGTCATATGCTGATTTAAAATCAATAAATACTGCCAAGGTATCCTCCTTTCTATTGAAAGCGTCCTTGATGTCTTGGCTTAGTAGGAGTACATTTTCACTTGTACTATGATTCTGTCTGAAGCCGGTCTGTGAACTATTAATTAAGTTGTAATATTCTAGGAACCAGTTAAGTCTAGATGCCACCATTCTTTCCATCACTTTTCCAATAATACTGGTCAAAGATATTGGCCTGAACCTATTAATATTGTTTGAGGGTTTGTTTTTCTTTAAAATCGGGATGATAATGGCTTTTTTCCAGTCGGAAGGCACAGCCATTCTCCAACATGTGTTATACAGTTTAAGTAGGATTTCTTTTCCTTTCCTGCCAAGGTGTTTAATAAACTCTGGGTGTATCTTGTCAGGTCCTGGAGATTTTTTGTTTTGTAATTGTTCTATTGCTAAATCTAGTTATGTTTTGTTAAAATCCTGAATAAAAATATCTTTTGGTTTATTAGTTTCTCTGATAGTTTTTTGGATAGTTTTATCTTGTTTTTTATACGCTTGGGGTATTCTTTGTGACTGAACATAAAACTTGTTAAGGGATTCTGCTATTTCCCTATCTGTAGTTAAGCTTTTGTTATTATGTTTTAATGGTTCAGTTGTAGTTTTTGATAATTTTGTTTTATTAAGCAATTTGTATATTTTATTTCCATCTTTCCTATGGTCCATATGTTCTACAAAATTTGTGAAACTGGTCCTCTTTGCTGTAACTAATTCTTTCTTAAAAATGGCTGCTTTTCTTCTCCAGTTTTGTACATCTTCTGGACACTTGGTTCTTTCGGCTTTGGCTCTTGCTATATTTCTTTCGTGTTTTAACTTAGATAAAGATGGAGACCAAAAGTAGCTATATTTCTTTAACTTTCCTTTGGGGATATGTGTTTTGGCTGCTGTCAATAATATTTCACAAATTTTTTTTATTACACTTCCCTTCTATCTCATTTTGGAAACTGGACCAATCTGCTTTTTTAAAATTCCCAGAAGTTTTAATTTTTGGTTTGTTACTTTTATTTATTAGACCTCTTATGGAGTTTATGGTGATTCTGTGGCCTGAACCTGGGTCTTCTATTATTTCTCTTTTTGTATTGTCAATTATGTCAGATGACACCATCAGAAGATCAGGATTTGTACCCGAACCATTATAATGAAGGTAAGTGTGATACCGAAATTTAGATTTCAAATCGAATGGGATTGATAAAGACACATTTTAATTTAATTGCCGGATATGAGATTTGCGATAAGTGTTGAGTAATAACATAGGTAGATAATAGAGTAGGAAGTGTTTTAAGGTGAGCAAGATATGAGTAAATAATAGTCGTTAAATTTGTAGGAAAAATGCATTATTGGTTTGAAATTAACGAGTCATGACGTCATATCACATAATTTGAAATTCAGGTCTGCCAACCTTAAAAGTCGCGCGATATGTTTAATAAAATATAAAGAAAACATCGTTTAATCATAGAAAGGTAACTATATATTCAGAATTCAAAAAAAGAACATGTTTTAATAGAAAGAGACATTTCTAAATTGTGAAAAGGAATGAAATAGCATTTTGGATGCGAGGCTTTCTTTTGATGACGTCATGAAATTTAAAATCGGAAAGAACGTTTTCCTAGCGTGGGGACGCCAGGAAGCGTGACCACTCGCCCCAGATCGGTAGCAGACTTAGAGGTGTACACGTGTGATTTGCTGATGCTCTGCGAGAATATATGTATTGGAAGTCGGCATAACTCCCGAAAGTGTCAAAGAATTAAGAATAAATAGTAACACCAAAGTTATTCTGGGTGATCTATAAAATATACTCGCGCATACCCTGGATTATAGAAATCTCATGTTGAGCTAGTCGGTGACGAACTTCAAGTATCGACAACGGTCGTTAAGCTACAGCGAAGCAACACCTATTTCGCTTCAAATGGCGATCCACAGCGAATCAACCAACTTCATTCCACATCAAATGGCGATCCAACGTGTGGCGTCGAGAGAAAAATAAAGTATAGACCAACCCCAAGAATGAACTAGACCAGCATTGAACCAGTGATTAATAAGAAGGACGACCAAGCCATCATCGAACCAGCAAACAAGAAAGGAGGTGCCCAGCGTGTCAACATCGTCAGAGAACATCGTGTGAAACGTGTGGTGAATAAGTTGAAGTGCAGTTAAAAAAAAAAAAAAAAAAAAATCATAATAGTGAAATTGTGAAATATTGGTGAGTTAAATGTATGTAAATAGTTAAAAAAAATGGAAGGAGAATTAGAAATACAAGCTAGTAGAAAAACACATGCAAATAGCTTAGAAATGGAAGACAGTGATAGCGATTTTCTAGGTTTTGAGAGTCCGGAAATTAATAAAAGTGTAGTTAGGATGGAAGAATATAGTCAAAATATAATCGGTAGCAGAATATGCCAAGAAGTAGAAGTTCAGAACATTAGAGAAACACCTAGAGGTAGCTCAGAAATGTTTGGTAGTAATTCAGAAAGGCCAGCGATTATGTCAGAAATAGAGAATATGTTTCAAAAGATAATGAAAAAGATGAGTACAGAGTTAAGTCAAAAGATAGATGAAACTAGCATAGAGTTAGGACAGAAATTAGAGAAGGGACAACAGGAATTGGGAATGCAATTGGAAAATCAGAAGAGAGCTTTAGAAACCTTTAGGGAAGAAGTTAGGGAGGAAATTAATAAAGTTAGTAGTGAAGTAAAAGAAAATAGAGAACAGGTTAAGGGAGAATTAGAGACAATAAGGCAAGAAGTAAAGAATTCTGAAAAGAAATTAGGTCAACAAGTGAGTGAAAAATTAGATAAAGAAAGGGAAAGAGTAACATATAGATTAGACAGACAAAGGGATGAGGTAGTACAAAGGTTAGATAAAGACAGGATAGAAATTAGAGAAGAGCTACAGGGGTGTAAAGTTAGAATGGAAAGATCTGATGTAGAAAGTGAAAGGCAGGCTAGAAATTTGGAGGATGTTACAGACCAAATAAAAGGGGTAGTAACAGAAATTACTCAGGTAAAAGAGGCCTTAGAAAATTTGAAATTAAATGAAAATGCATGTAATCACCACAATCTTAATAATGAAGCTGCAAGAAACGAGGCAATACCAGGTGTATCAGCTGACATTTCGATGCAAAATAGGGGTAACAGTAATTCCCATTCTGATCTCAGAAATAGCTCAGGGACAAGTGACAATTCAAATTTACATTGGCCTAACCATGTCTTAAATGAAATGACACCTCCAGTTTTTGAAAATGAAGATTCAGATGATCCTAAAGCCTTTATAGAAGGGTTACAAGAGTACTTCACGGTGAAACGTATACCGGAGGAGTACAAGATGGTGATAGTAAGAAAGTGCCTAAAGGGTAATGCTGCCAATTGGCTAGGCCTTTCTATGGGTAACAATAATGATTACGGGACCTTTATGAACATCTTTTTAACCAGATATTGGGGAGCTAGTAGGCAGGCTAATATTAGAGTCGAATTAAGCAATGGAAAGTTTAATCCTAGATCGGAGGAATCGATGGTCAACTATTTTATGAGAATAGCGAGAAAGTCGAAGATGTTGGATCCTCCCATGGATGAAAAGGATCTAATAAATATAGTTACTCCACATTTTCCGGAAACGCTTCAACACTACCTAATCATAGCCCGACCCGGTAGCATTGCAGCTATGATTGAATTATTATCAGCCTTAGAAGTCAATAAGCCAAAACACGCATTTGGAAATAAATATGAAGAAAAAGAAACTGTAAATTCTTTCGGGCAAGGGGCACAGTATTATTAGAATAGAAGCGAGGTTAGGGAAAGATATAAAGGACCAGTACCAAGGATGGAATCATTCCGGTGGGAAAATCAAGGTAGATGTAACCAGGAAGGGCATCACCAAAATAGAAATGGTAATCTAAGGGGAAGAAATATAAGGGTGAATTATATGAATACAAATAGATTTGATCGAGGTAGACGGGGTCATTATTTTGGACATAGTAGAAATTCAAATGATGGGTATTGGACAAACAGAGATAATGAGTTTAGACCGAGGTCACCAAGACAGGGAGAAAGATGTTATAATGGACGAGATTCCCCTGAAAATGCAGAAATGGTTGAGGCCATTAACACGGTCAAAAACATGGTAGGAAGTAACCCCGATTTAATGCAGGAAAACAGAAGTAACAATTCGGGAAATAGTACAGGAGCCATACATAAAAATCAGGGAAACGCCAGACCCAGTCAAACGCGCCTTCAGTGAGAACTGGGTATCCTAGTAATGATTGTGATAAGTACTCGGAAATAAATAGTCCTGGAAGGCAAATGATGATACAAAAGAAAAGAGAATTGACAAATAGAATCGACGAAAACGAAAAAGTAGGAGATCCACCTAAAATCAAAATTGGAGTAAATGGAAAACAATACAATGCAATTATAGATACGGGATCAAATAGCACAGTATGCTCACAAAATTTTTATGATAATTTACAAAGTAGTGGTTTTAAAGTAATGTCTTTACCAGTTAATGGGATATATTGCTCGCTAGCTGTGGGAAAACGAAAAGAGAGAGTAAAATTTCAAGCAATGATAAATATTGAAATAAATGGGAGAATACTAGGAATTTTATTTCTGATTGTAGGAAGACTTGTGACAGATATTATAATAGGTTGTGATTGTCTTTATGCCTGGGAAGCTGTGGTGAATTTTAAAAACATGATTGTAGAAATGAAAGTTGAAGATGAGACCATTATAGTGCCATTTGTGGAAGATAGTAGTTCAGAAACTATTGTAAGAGAAAAAGAGGAAGAAGAAATCCAAGGGGATACATTCTTTGTAGAATATGTTAAAGTAGGAGCTATGGAATTAACTGAAGTAAATGTCAAAGAGTACAGTGTCGATAATAAAGAAAATGTAGAATGGGATAAAAATGATTTCATAGACAATTTGAGGTTTTCTGACGCAACTAGGTACTATGATAGGGAGAGTAGTGAAGACTTAGAAGAATTGTTGCGGGAAAAGGTAACTCAGGCTGATCAACTAAATGAACAACAGAGGGATAAACTGTTTAAAATATTAATCCGAAATAAAGAAGTATTCTCTGAGAAACCTGGTAAATGTAATATTTATACTCATTCGTTTGAGATGATGCCCATCAAACCTTTTACACATAAAGCGAGAGCTATCCCTAGTACCATAAGAGAAGAGGTAGATGCAGTTATAAAGTCAATGTTAGAAGATGAGGTTATTGAGATTTCAAATTCAGAATTTGTGAATCCCCTATGTATTGTAAATAAGGCCAATGGAAAGATTAGGGTGACATTAGACGCGAGAAAACTAAATCATTGTTCCTCATACTTTCCATCAGGGAATCCAACAGAACGTGTCCTCCAAGATACCGAATTTATTTACGTGTACTTACACATCATAATCACAAGGATTGGGTGAAATATTGTCCATTGATAGAAAAGATTATTAATCACACCATTAATGTAACTACTGGGTTTGCCCCAATAAAATTAATGTTAGGAATTGAACCAGAACCAATATTGATCGGGGTACCAAAAATACTCAAAATTAATGACATTCAGTTAAGTGAAGAAGAAAGAGCGAAAATTGCTTTTGAACGAATCAAGAAAAAGGCAGAGAAGCGAAAATTAAAGAAAAAGAGTAGAAAACATAAATGGGAACCTAAGATAGGCGATTGGGTACTAGTTAAAGACCATAAGTTATCAAGTGCGTTGCGAGGTAGGAGCAAAAGGATGGAATTGTTATATAAAGGTCCTGCAGAAATTATATCAAAATTCGGTTATCATACCTATGAAGTAAAAGATGTTAAAAATGAAAAATGTCTGGGAAGGTGGCATAAACAACTCCTTCGACCATACAAGAAACCGTGTAGTACCTTGGAACCTTGATTTCATGTAAAATTCGAAGTGTCATTTGTTCTATTGGCGCTCAATCAGCTTTTAGATAAAATTTAAATTTTAGCTTACTTGAAAACCATATATTGGTCAGATACTTATGTATTCATGACAAATGCAGAATGTGAATTTCTATATACTACAAAGAGCTTAAGAATATATTGTATAGAGCTCACAATAACAGCTTCAGAAAGATTGTTAAAATGTTCATCTCCGCATAGAGAGAAAACAGAATATTTAATTTGTAAACATTAAAAAAAAAAAAAAAAAAAAAATTAGATGTATAGATAGTTTTCACAGCAAGACAAAGAAAGAACTTGTCTGAAGAGTGTAATGGATTTATATAAATATATGTACATTTTTAGTGCTTAAAGGATCTAGTAAAGATATGTGTTACAATAACAAAAGTGCAAATTCACAGTGCAAGTGATAGTGAGAGCGAAGTGAGCAAACATGAACTAACTAAAAGAAGGAAGTATAAAGAAAGACTCTTGAAATTTAACCTTTATATAAAAATGTTCACAGAAGAAACCATAACATATTGTAATTAGTATTTAAGGATTAATGTTAAGTCAAGTGTATAATTGTTTGTCATGTTATAAAGATTAATGAGAAGATGTGTTAATAACCAATTTCAAAACAGTGTAATTGAAAATTGTATATAATGGGAGTGTTGCCGATTATTCAACATTCAGGAGTAATTTTTAATTTTTCTTTCGGGCAAGACATTTACATTATTTTATTATGAAATAATAAAATAACATAAATGGGGGCATTTGATACTGAAATTTAGATTTCAAATCGAATGGGATTGATAAAGACACGTTTTAATTTAATTGCCGGATATGAGATTTGCGATAAGTGTTGAGTAATAACATAGGTAGATAATAGAGTAGGAAGTGTTTTAAGGTGAGCAAGATATGAGTAAATAATAGTCGTTAAATTTGTAGGAAAAATGCATTATTGGTTTGAAATTAACGAGTCATGACGTCATATCACATAATTTGAAATTCAGGTCTGCCAACCTTAAAAGTCGTGCGATATGTTTAATAAAATATAAAGAAAACATCGTTTAATCATAGAAAGGTAACTATATATTCGGAATTCAAAAAAAGAACATGTTTTAATAGAAAGAGACATTTCTAAATTGTGAAAAGGAATGAAATAGCATTTTGGATGCGAGGCTTTCTTTTGATGACGTCATGAAATTTAAAATCGGAAAGAACGTTTTCCTAGCGTGGGGACGCCAGGAAGCGTGACCACTCGCCCCAGATCGGTAGCGGACTTAGAGGTGTACACATGTGATTTGCTGATGCTCTGCGAGAATATATGTATTGGAAGTCGGCATAACTCCCGAAAGTGTCAAAGAATTAAGAATAAATAGTAACACCAAAGTTATTCTGGGTGATCTATAAAATATACTCGCGCATACCCTGGATTATAGAAATCTCATGTTGAGCTAGTCGGTGATGAACTTCAAGTATCGACAACGGTCGTTAAGCTACAGCGAAGCAACACCTATTTCGCTTCAAATGGCGATCCACAGCGAATCAACCAACACCATTCGCAACAAGTGGGTGGATCATTTGGATTAAATATTAATTCCATTGTTGATGAGTTTAATAGGTCTTCTATGGCTCTTCCTGCTGAATTTATATCTCTGTAGCCCCACCAAGGGGAGTGTGCATTAAAATCACCTATTAAAATACTTTTGGGTTCTATGGGAATAGAATTTAGATCTAGTGTATTGTCTGGAGGATTGTAGATACTGTAAATTCTATAGTGGTAGTTACTTTTCCATACTTCAATTTTAACTATTTCTGATTTATCTTGTTCTTCCATTGTTTTTTGGATTTGAATAGTAGCTTTCATATTTCTTTTAATTCCTGTAAGAATACCACTTGCTATTTGACGAGCTTTTGGAAGTATATGTGTAGTGTACTGATCCATTTCAAAGTATATTTCCTGTTCTTGTGATATATTGGCTTCTTGTACTGTGAAGACATCTATATCTTGGTCTTTTAATATTTTCATTAGCTCTTGTTTTTTAGGGTGGGACATGCCTCCTGCATTCCATTGTAGAATTCTTAAAGTATTGGAATTGTTGTGATGAAATTTGCCTAAAGATGTCCCCACCCGGAGATCCGATTGGGGGACAGTTTTAACTCCGGAATGTTTATCTTTAGGACTCATACTCATGTACGTGGCTTTCATGTAACTGTTTTCTTAACGGGCACCAGTTTTACAATGTGGCAGTTACATCACCCAACTTAAACCCCCATTTTGCAAGGGGGACCACACCTATCATTGGTCAACGGGTCCATTGGACCTAGCCGGGAGGACTAAATAGGTGGTATTTAGATCCACCGACCTTCCCCTCATGTGCCTCTGAGGGACGCTGTTGTGCTGTGATAGGCCAGCACATATGTAAATGCAGTGGCGGCTGGTGAACAAAATAAGGTGTGTGCTACAGTACCGCACAATGATTACACATTTTATATAATTAGTCTTACCTAATGGCAAAATATAAAGTCCATACGGCGCTCCTTCCGGCTGCAGAACTTATCGATCACCCTGGTATTAAACCCCTCCATGTTAGAAGCGATGCTTTTCTCCATGGACAGCATTGCCAGAGCATAAAGACGATCCTGTGACATAGTGTTTCTTAAGAACGTTTTTACGCGTTTTAAGCATGAAAAGCATCTTTCTGGCTCAGAAGTGGTCATTGGCGTTGTGATCAAAATTTTTAGTAAAGTTGTAACTTCAGAAAACGAATCTTGCAGACTGTTAGAAATTATGTATTGCAATAGTTGCACAGCCCCGTCAATGTTTCTAAAGTCAGGTCTTGCATACAGAACTCTAAGTTGTGTCTTTAGCATTTTCTTGTTCAGTGTTGTATACATAGTCACAGCAGTTTGAAGTTCATCCTCAGGAAACCGACTTAAAAAGCTGCCAAAGAATTTAGAGTTTAACAGCTTTGCTGCATCGAGATGACTAAGCGACTGAAAACGACGTCTAGCTTCCTCGATAATGCGGTCACACACTTCTTTGGCTTCTATTCTTATACATTCTACCTTCTGACATTTGCTCATTGATTCAGATGGAATCACAAATATATCATCGGCTGCCTCTCGAATGTCACAGATGCACTGAATGAATGAAGACACAGCATTTTGTACTTTAACAGCCTCAGTTGATCTTGATTGCAGTTGATTATAAAGTACATCAACATGAGGCATTACTCGGTGAAAGAATTTCAACCATGAAAGGAATTTGCTGTCTTCTAAATAACGCCAAAGCCCATTTGCTTCCAGACAAGTTTTATCATGGGCAGAATTTTCCAACTCCGAAAAGCACTGCAGCAATTCTTCCTGATTTTCATAAATGACATTAACAGTTCTGGATCTAAAATTCCACCAGGTTGCAGAACCACCAGGAACTCTTCTAGCCACCGCAGAATCCAGAGCTGCCAAGCGCTGTGGGGATCTTGAGAAAAAGGCAGGAAAAGCAGAGAGATTAAGAAAAAATATTCTGGCAGACTTATTCTGCGAAGCTGCATGTTCCATCACTAAGTTCAGTTGATGCGCATAGCAGTGAATATACTGCACATTTGGAAACTGAGATTGTACTTTGGCTTGTACTCCACCAACTGCACCACTCATTACTGAATTTCCATCGTAAGTTTGGGCAATAAGTTTATGACGTTTATCTCTGAATAGTTCATTAAGCACTTTTAATATGCTTTCAGAAATTGCTTCTGCGTTTTGTCCCTCTGATTGCAAAAAACCCCAAAATCTCTCATATGGAACACCCGTTTTCTCATATCTAAATACTAATACAAGCTGGTTCTGATGCGAAACATCTGTGGTTTCATCTGCCATAACAGCCACAAAATCAGCTTCTTGCATTTCCTCCAGAATCACCTCACGACAGACTTCTAACATACAATCTAAGAGTTCATTTTGAATGGTTTTAGAGGTCCCTTTGAATATATGGTTTGAGTCCATGTGTTCCTTCACAGCACTATCAATGTTACTTACTAAATCTATAAGTCCTAAAAACACGCCAAGATTTTCAGAAGATTCAGTCTCATCATGTCCTCTCAAAGCAAGCTCAAATGCACCACAAAACTTTATACAGTCAATTATGCGGGACAACACATACCTGTTTTTCTCTACTTGTAGATTATGCTTCAGCTTCGCCTCTTGATAAGCACGGCTTAACTGAGTCACAATATTTGTACTACCTAAAGCACTTATATCTAGTACATTGTTTAAATGTTTTACATTTTGTTTGTGTTTGTTAATAAGAACATTAATATGTCCCCCAAAAAGCAAACATGGAAAACAGAAAAGAGCATTTCTTTCCTGACATCCACATATCCATGCATGCTCATAAATTTTGAGGTTAAATCGCCTGGTGTAAGAATTATTTCTCCCTCCTTTTGCTGGTTGCATGATGTTTAAATTTGGTGTTTGCCTTCCTAACTGCTTCACTTGAACTTTTTCTTCTAGAGTCCTCCTAGAGAAAGGATAATTTATTAGGCTGTCCACAGAATTCATTTTAGCGTACACAACACAGATATTGCTCAGCATACGAAACTAACGTTCATAACCTGAGTTTATGGAGTATTTCGCGGTTATTTGTTGCTGCCAAAAATAAGTAGTGCCAACAGTAATTGCTCCACATGTCCAACTTCCGAGAGTTTTATTCTCTCTGTTGCGTGCAAGGTCTATCACCGGCAACAGATAGTTGTCTCAACACCACATAGATGGCAGAAGTTGCATAACAGCAAGCAAAGTCGTTAGATGACATTGCAATCCTGCTATCTAGCGACTTTGTACAGAAGCAGTATGAATTCATGTGCTCCACTTTATGAGAGCACAACGCTAGGTAAATTCAACCAATAGGAGAACAGATTTCAAAATCGTACACCTATGTTTCGCATGCGTGGATTGGTCTACATTCCCTGCAAAGGACTGAAGAATTTTGTAGCACCCAACGCATCACCTATGTCGTGTATGTGAGGCGTGCATCATTTTCGCACACAATGAGCAAAGAACACTAGCGCGCGGCATATAAAATAGTGAAAGTGAAAGAAAATGTGCAATAATAATTGAGTATATGTTTAACACAAAGAAGAAACTATTTTCTGCAAAATAATCATTGTGCTGTAGCACTGTAGCACATATTGACGAGGCGCGCCTGTGTAAATGGCATTTCCTCCATTTTAGATGAAACAGTTATACCACTGTGATTCGGTCCCCAGAGCCTCATCTGTTAAAAGCAGGGTGCACCACGGGCAGGATGAGGATGGGAATTGGGTAGGAGAGGCTATAGGAGGCGCATCACTACCCCCTATATTATAAAATAAAAGTTGTATTTTGCAAAGAAATAATTTATTAAGGACTCCTTGTTTTTGACACCTGGTCATCATTTTGCTTACACAATCTGGCTCAATGGAATTTTGGAATGCAGCCCCTGAAACACTGGCAAATGCAGGCAGAAGTCGACTTGTATAATTTCAACTATCAAGGTGATAAGGTCCTTCAACTCAATCCATATTTTCTTTCCTAATTTCTGCCTCAGCTCTTGTTTTGATTTGCATGTACCAATTTGTGCAAATTAACTTATGAGTAAGTATGTGTATGACATTGTGCAGAATGGTTTTCGTTTGGGTTGTTTAGTTATGTTGTCTTATTAAAACTGACTCAGTAGTTTTCTGTGTATCAACACATGTAACCAATTTTGCTTTTGCTCATCATTTTCAAATGTTGCAGCATCATGTTATGATAGTGACAGGAAACTCATACATTGATTTTTCAAGATCTGGTACTGGTTCAATCCAAATGTGTTGCTCTGGTACTGTACTGCCAATTTTAATATGGATACATCTATCCTGCACAGCACAATACTACTGCTAGAATTTAAAAGCAGTACTTTTATTGGTACCCCCAGCTAAAACCTTATCATATGCAAAGATGACAGATAGTTTTCACTCATATCTTGGTTGATATGTGCCTCTCAAGGCCAAGCAAGGTATCAAGGGATATCATAAATAGGACATAATTACACTGTTGTCCACTAACAGTCTTTCAGTTTGTATTAAACTGCTGAAGTGTACATATTTGGACGTCTGTGCTGTCAGTTTCTTTCAGAATTTCAAAACTCACTCCTGTTTAGTTGAGTGAGAGATCAAATTGAGGTCTATAGGTGTGATTTCATTAATTCTGACAATAATTGTGAAAGTTTGAGAGGTAGAATCGGCTTACACGGAGAAATATGAATTAGTTGGAGAATTCAATGTCATTCTGACAGGCTGTCACAGTGGCTTAATGGTTAGAGCACCTGCCTGCTGAGTGGAGGGTCTGTGGTTCAAATCCTATTCCATTCTACCTCTCAAACCTTGCCCACACATGGCTTGCATGTTTATAAAAAACACCAACAGCAACTTTGTTGGCATAAACAAATAATAACTGTGAAAGTTTCTTAACATGTGAGTATATATAGTCACCCTACCATACAAATTCAACCTCACTTGTCCTCATCAATATTCACTTTGACAAACATATAATCAATGAGACATCTGTATGCAGTAGCACTAAACATGCAATAGGAAATGTGCCAATGTGCCTCAAAATTTACTGACACCTTTCCAATGGCTAGTAGAACTTTTGGCTTTGTCTGAAGGTTTTGTAGCTCTCAGGATTGATTGCATACATATGGTAGAACCCCACTAATCCGAGTCCTATTAATCTGAAATTTTGGATAATCCAAACACAAAATCCATAATTTACAAAAAAAATCACCAATAAGAAGCTTATTTGTAGTGTAAAGGAAGCATTTTTATTATAGAACTGTCAAACTCATTAAAACTACACATATCGGAACGAAATGCAGGTGCTGTTCCTCTGTACATGCTACTGTGCTACAGCACACTAAACAATTTCAGAAATAACCAACTTTAAATATTTTACAACACTTTAGTTTTAAACGAGCTTTGATAATGTATAATATGAGTTACAGTGTGCTAGACAGATGCAGCGTGCATCGTCCACAGCAGCACGGAAGAGCATTGCAAGATAACAATGTTACAGGTTCGCCCCTCCTCTCCCTTTCCCCGCCTACTCTTCTTTCACAGCACTGTACAATGCTGCAGTCAGTGACGCACATTTGCAGTGTTATTCTTCTCTCAAGCACCCGTGTTAAATAAAACTTGCAGAAATGAATTCAGTGGACTCTCTGTTAAAGAATCCATTGTCTACTCGATCCTTTGAAGAAAAAATGAATGTTAAAACATTTGGAAGACCTATTCCTGATATTAGTATTGTTCAGACAGCCAAGGGAAGAAAAGCTACTGGTACTTACACAAGACATTTTTGTGAAATATTCATGGATATGCAGATATGAAATTCGAAATACCCTTTTCTGCTTTCCTAGCCTGTTGTTTGGAAGTAATGATTCCTGGTAAAAAAGTGGCATAAAGTTCCTAGGCCATTTAAATGAATATGCAAATAAGCTATATCGAGTAGGAAACACTTGACTAACATTCTGGGTCTCACTACTCTTGGTGCAGTAAACATCGGTGTACACCTCAGTCTGAATATAGTGAGTCTCTTAAACTAAAAAGGAGGAAATCGAAAGAAATAGGTATACTTTATTGAAAATAATAGACTGCATTAAGCTGCGTGGTGCATTTGAATTGGCATTAAGGGGACACGATGAAACAAAAGAATCTGAAAATTCTGGAATACTTTTAGGACTTATTAGCTTACTAGCTAGTGTCGACAGTGCTGTAAAAAAATCACATAGAGACAAGTACCATTGCTAAATAATCTGTTAAAATGTATGCTGGACGTCTGCCACAGCAAAATAAAAGAACTGAAGGAGACAAAATTTGTAGCCTTATTGGCAGATGAGCATACAGATATGTCAGAACATCACCAATTGGTTCTCACGTATTGATACGAGTTTAACAGTGATATCTACGAAAGGTGTTGGTTCTTTTTTTAGCCTACTGGACAGACTATCATAGAATTATCCGAGTGTGTGCTTACAGAGTTAAATAGTCATTTGAAGTCAACAAAATTATTGCACAAACATTTGATGCTGCTACTGTCATGAGGGGAATAACAAATGGTGTACAATCTAAAATAAGAGAACATTATCCTCTGGGACACTATGTACACTGTTATGCCCATCAGTTAAGTCTCTTAATGGAGAAACCTGCTTTGCAAACCAAATCAGCAAGTGTTTTTCTCCATTCTGTCAGGATTTTCTGTTTTCTTCTCATGCTCACCCCAGTGTATATCAGTTATTAAAAAAATATGTGAAGGTTGTATTGCTACCGGTTCTGCCACTAAATGGAATTTTAAGTCCCGGACAGCGAGTTGTGTTTTTGAAAATAGAAAAGCACTTAATGAATGTCTTCTTGTACTTGAGGCTTCTTTTTCAAAAGACACAGGAAGAAAAGCAAGAGAGATAAGACACACCTTGCAAGATGGTGAATTTCTGTTCTGGTGAGATTTCTTTCACCGTTTAATGCCTCATAATATCCTCTATAACTACAGATGAGGAAAACTGACTGCATTAAAGTTAGCCATTCAGAGCTCTCAATCATTTATGAAAGGCCAGAATTTCATCATGGGAGTGGGGCATTACCACTATCTCAAGTGCTCTATTCAAACCATCTGGTTGAAGCTTTTAATGAAATAGCAAATCTCCTGAGGATTATCTTCACGATCCCTATGATTATGGCAGAACCATAGTTGCATCTCTTCACTAAAGCTTCCTAAGGAACACAATGAAGCAGGACTGACTCTCAGCAGTCGCCATGCTCTCTGTAGAAAAGAATCTAATTTCGAGCATCAAAGACTTCAATACCAAGGTCATCAACATGTTTGACGGCATTTACTGAGAATCAGAAACAGGTGAGTACACTTACATTACCACTGTATGAGCATGCAGCACGCTATCAATTTAATCCACAAGCCACCACTGATGAAATGCTTTTTGCACAAAAATGTTCTCTGAATAAGAGATAGAACTGGAACTTAAAAATTCAATGCTACAACTGGGATTTGAACCACAGACCTTCCGCTTGCCGGGCAGACGCTCTAACCACTGAGCTATTGTGACAAACTGCCAGAATGGCATTAAATTCTCAAGCCAGTTCGTATTTCTCCTGGTAAACCACAAAGGCAGTCTCACATCAGAGACAATTACCCCAATGGTGACTTACTATTGCAAGTACTTTATATCCCAGGATTAAATAACCTTCACATGGTAATTATTATTTATTTATGCCAACAAACTTACTGTTGGTGTTTTTAAACACACAAGCCGTGTGTGGGCAAAGTTTAAGAGGTAGAACTGGAACTTAAAAATTCAATGCCACAACTGGGATTTGAACCACAGACCTTCCGCTCGCCGGGCAGACGCTCTAACCACTGAGCTATTGTGACAAACTGCCAGAATGGCATTAAATTCTCAAGCCAGTTCGTATTTCTCCTGGTAAACCACAAAGGCAGTCTCACATCAGAGACAATTACCCCAATGGTGACTTACTATTGCAAGTACTTTATATCCCAGGATTAAATAACCTTCACATGGTAATTATTATTTATTTATGCCAACAAACTTACTGTTGGTGTTTTTAAACACACAAGCCGTGTGTGGGCAAAGTTTAAGAGGTAGTAATGCCATTCTGGCAGTTTGTCACAATAGCTCAGTGGTTAGAGCGTCCGCCCGGCAAGCGGAAGGTCTGTAGTTCAAATCCCAGTTGTGGCATTGAATTTTTAAGTTCCAGTTCTACCTCTTAAACTTTGCCCACACATGGCTTGTGTGTTTAAAAACACCAACAGTAAGTTTGTTGGCATAAATAAATAATGTTCTCTGAAATTTGCTATAGGCAATGTGCCTGTATATAATGCATTTTGTCACTGTTAAACAACATTTTCACATTTACTTAGGTACCATACCAATAACTATCAATGCTTATGAAGTTGTAATTTTCACTTAACTTGCAAAATCGTTAATCTTCTGCAGTAAAGAACTGCTTGAAGATGTAATTGTCCACCAGCATTGCATGTACATCATGTCGTTTAGTGTGGCACCACTGTGCTGTTCTGTGTAGTGCAATGCCAATTCAAGAGCATCTGCAGCATCAGAATGTGACACAATATCCTTCGGAAAGTCTTCTCCTTCATTAACTGAGAGTTGTTATTGGGTTGATTTTGGACCATAGAGACAGTGACTTCATCACTGATGTCTTGATGACCATTATCATCAACAATCCATTCAAGAAAGCAATTTCCCCCTGATTTTCACACCCGGGAGCTCTTTAATAAGTTGAAAGACATTTTTTTGTTTTTTGGATAATCCGAACATTTCTGAATCCAAACAGACCACACCGCTAATTAATTCAGATTAGCAGGTTTCCAATGTATATCAATGGAACTGTTACCTTTCAACAGCTTTGCCATATGATGTGCCATCAGGATGAGTGCCAGCTTGCTCTGAGCAAAGGCTTCTCTGGGAGCATAACTGGAGCTAAGGTTGAGGTCATCAAAGTGTATGTTGCTGGCATGATGAGCTTGTGCTGCCACATTAATAACACGAGCTGCTTGGGATGCTTTCAACTTTGGCAGTAACAGATGTGTCAGGTAGAAATGCCCTGTGAAATAGACAATGAAACCTTAATTGAAAAATGTGTATGCCAAAGGAATAAATTAACTTAAGCTTCTGTACAGTTAAAGTTTGAAATTTATTTAAAGGTTCTAATTGGATTTCCCTCACCCAATATCTTTATCTTAAACTCACCAAGGTAATTTGACACAAAGTGCATTTCAAAGCCTTCCTCGGATTTTTCATATGGATAAAATGCAATGCCAGCATTGTTGATTAATATGTCTACAGAGCACATGTCTGAAATAAAAATAATAATTTAAGACATTTTAAAACAGTTCACATGTTCAAGAATACAAAAATGGCAATGTTATAAAGATTATCTTACCAAGCTCCTGAACAAACTGCTGCACTGACTTTAAGGAGGACAAATCTAAGAATTTTGCTTCTACACATGCTCCTTTTACTTTCTGTTGTATAGCTATAACAGTCCTTTTGGCAGCTTCAGTATCTCTACATGCCAAAATTAATCTTCCACCTGGAACAACTACAAAATGTGATTTAGGCAAAAACAGCCATATGTTGTAAGTTAATTTCAGATGTAGTGTATCAGATTAGATTAGATTGCGTTCAGCGAGTTCACAAGTAGCCATGGAGGCTGGTGAACATTGATCATATCAATTGAGATGTACAAAACATTGTCAATAAATATACAGAATGAGCTCGTAAATCTCATTATATACAGGAACAAAAAAGAAACAAACAAACACAGCAAAGGGGATAATGGAAACACAATCAAAACTTACCTGAAATTTGTCAGATAAGAATTGAATTTTGTGAGAGGTAGAACTGGAACTTATAAATTCAATGCCACAACTGGGATTTGAACCACAGACCTTCCGCTTACCGGGTGGCTGCTCTAACCACTGAGCTATTGTGGCATCAAATTTTTAAGTTCCAGTTCTACCTCTCAAACTTTGCCCACACACGGCTTGTGTGTTTAAAAACACCAACAGTAAGTTTGTTGGCATAAATAAATAATAGCTGAATTTTGTGTTAAATTTACACTAGGCATTTCCAGCCATATTCTACAGTTTAGTGATATCTGTTGCAATTTCTACCTAATTAATGTTAATGGAGATAAACATATGCATAGAACATCTTATTACAATTAGAATAATAGATAACATAAAAGAAGACAAAAGTGTAGATCAATGTTCAAATAATTTGGTATATTTGCTTCCACATATGTAAATCTACAAGATGATAAAACATATTTGAGAAGAAAATGATCCAAAAAATGACTATATTCACACATACAACTTAAGAAATAATGATGATTATTTCAGATCAGTACTTAAGGGCACATTAAGCAGACAATGTATAAAAGCATGGGTAAAGAACTTTATAACAAGCTACCTAAAAAAATTTAATTGATTAAAAATGCTGATCTAAAAATGAAAGAAATAAAGAGTAATAGAAAATGTTTTTTATAGTCTAGAGGAATTTGAGTGCGGGGCTTTAATGAGGCATTGTAAATAAATTGTATTTGTAAATATTGTGCTTTAAATAGAGTAGTACCTGGGAGACTGAGCTTTGCTTGGCAATTTTTCTTTCTTTTTTTTCTTCTCTTTTGTAAAATCATGTTTGTTTTTTTTTTTTTTTTTGCGAAAAGATACATATTTAGATATAGTTAAAAAGTAAAGTGTTAACTAAATATACCTTTTCGTCACAATCATTACAGCCATTTCTGAGATACAAGAGATATAAAGATACATATATTTCATCAGCATCATTATTTCAGCTGTAAGACATCCATTGCTGGACATAGGTTTTTCCCATAGTCATCCAAGTTTGACCTTTTCATTGGGCATTTGTTCCACCATGGAATTCAGTTCTTGGGTGCTGCTGTCCACTCTGTCATCCAGGACGTTAACATATTGCTCAAGGTCCTTCATCTTTCCGCCAAGTTCTTCCATGTCTTAGCTTCACCCCGGCCAGTTGTTCATTAATCTTCTCTGATAGCTCTAATCTTCATATCAGACATTCCCATCTTCATCTTTTCCATCCCGGAATTTACATTTTTCAATTTGACTTCCATTTTTGTTTCCATTCGCCGCTTTCTGGAATTAATTTAATTCCCCATTATGTCCATATTGGCTAATATTTGTTTCATCAACTGCACCATATCGTGGTTCTCATCGAACTCCTAACACCAATTGTGACTATGTTACTTTTTAACAATTTCTTAATTTTTTAATATATCTTTTACAAAAACACTAGAATGTTACTGCGAAAGCACTGTTGTACAATAACAAATACTATAGGATGAAAATCTAGTAGACAAAGCCATGTGAACGCATTTCTATTTCAATCATATAGAAAATTGTATGAATTGCTCCTCGAAGTTGTATAAATTTAAGACGTTACGTTTCTATTTTAATCATATAGAACATTGTATGAATTCTTTGTAGAAAAGGGAGTAGAGAAGGATGTGATTGTGTTTCATAAAAGAAAAGTGAGTAAAGATAACTGTGTGAATGTAATATGTTGCATTTCAATTTCAAAAATATAGAAAATTGTGTGAATTGTTTGTAGAAGAGAGAGTAGAGAAAGGAATGCATTTGTATTTCATGAAAGAAAACTGAGTAGAGAAAATTGTGTAAATGTTGTTGTTGTTGTTTTCTAGTGCCTTGCATCTGGCAATGAAGCCATTAGCATTCGTGCTTTCCAATACTTTTGAACTGTAGTTTCTTCTGATCTTAATGCTTCACAGGTCTTCAAGTGGTCTTCATTCATTTCTGCTGGATCGTTACACAGGACACATATTGAGGGGAAGGTCGGTGGATCTAAATACCACCTATGTAGTCCTCCTGGCTAGGTCCGATGGACCCGTTGACCAACGATAGGTGTGGTCCCCCTTGCAAAATGGGGGTTTAAGTCGGGTGATGTAACTGCCACATTGTAAAACTGGTGCCCGTTAAGAAAACAGTTACATGAAAGCCAATGAGTCCTAAAGATAAATATTCCGGAGTTAAAACTGTCCCCCAATCGGATCTCCGGGTGGGGACATCTTTAGGCGAATTTCATCACAATTCCAATTGTGTAAATGTGTTGTTGTTAGCTAATGCTGGATTTCTGACAATGAAGTCATTAATCCTCTTGCTCTCCAATATTTTTCACTGATGGATGGGGCACTAGAAGTGGCCGGGCATATTTGAAGGTGGTCTCGGTCCATTTCCTCTTGCAGATCACATAGAGGACAGAGTGGTGAAGAATATATCCCAATTCTGTTTAAATGTTTTGCCAGGCAATCATGTCCTGTAATCAACCTGAAGGTTGCAACTGCTGTTTTTCGAGGATACTCAGGAATCACTGTTTGAATGTTTGGTAGTTCCCATCTTTTATTCTTTGATTTTTCATAGTAATATTTTGCAATAATTTTTTTTAATTCAGAGTTGACTAATCTTTTAGCTGCATAAAATGGTAAATTAACTATAGATTTTTGTACACCGCTGGTACCCTTTTTTGCAAGAAAATCAGCTTTCTCATTACCACTCAGTCCACAGTGAGCCGGTATCCATTGGAAGACTAGGTGTTTTTGAAGTGCTGTTAGATGGCTAAGCATCTTCCAACATTCTATAATAGTTTGGTTTTTTGGTGACAACTTGGAAGTAATTGCTATAATTGCTGCCCTGGAATCTGAGAGAATAACTGCTTGCTGAAAATGTGAAATTCTGTACAAAAGATTTTGTAGGGCCATTCGAATTGCTTCAATTTCTCCATCAAAGTTAGTAGTTCCATAACTTAAAGATTTGTAATAGGAAAAGAGGTGACACGTGACTCCAGCACCTGCTCCATCTTTGTTTGATATAAATGATCCATCAGTATAAATATGGAGCCACTCATGTTCTGGAAATCTAGTATGGATTGTCTCTAATGCCAATAATTTTAGAACACTAGTTGGAGTATCACTTTTTTTAACTTCTTCTGTCAGGTGTAAATAATATGTGATGTCTAATGTATGTGTTGGATTGACTTTAGATATGAAGTTTTCCTTTGAATTAGGAAGGTGTACATCCTTCTTGATGTCTTGAATTTTGGAAAGAAAGCTCTCCTGAGTCTTTAGTGTATGTGTAAAATTTCTCTTGTGCCATGTATTGAATGGGAGTCTGATCAACTTTTCGTGTTGAATAAGAGCCGCTTTTTCTATTTCATATTCAATGGGATATTGGTTGGTTAGTATTTCCATAGCTGCTATTGGTGTGGTTTTGATAGCACCTGTAATTAATCTCAGACTTTGGTTTTGAAAGATTTGAATTTTTTTTTGTGTTTGCTGTTACAAGAACTTCGCTGCAGTAAGTAAACAATGGTTTTATATATATATATATTATATGTTGTCTTAAGTGTTGCTCTGGAACATCCCCACTTCATTCCTGATAAACGTTTTAACAGTGAAAGGCGCCTCTCTGCTCTTTGTATTACATTTTCTATTTGTTTGGTCCATGTAAGTTTGGTATCAAATGTAACTCCTAAATACTTTGCTTCCTTTGTTTCTGGTAATTGTTGACCCTCAAAATTTAGTTTTATTTTTAGTGGGTTTTTTCTTAGTGAAAAGATTTGGTAGTTTGATTTTGTTGTATTAACAGTCATTAAATTTTCTTTGGTCCACCTCTGTAAGTTGGTTAAGGATTGTTGCATGGTTTTTTCCAGTTCTGTACTTTTGCTTTTTGGTTTTGAAGTCCACATTACCAAGTCATCAGCAAATAGTGCACACTTCACGCCTGATTCTTGTATTTGTTGTGGTAGATCATTAATAAATATATTAAAAAGTGTAGTGCTGAGCACTGCACCTTGTGGCAAGCCACGGTGTATTTGTTTATATTTAGATATATTTCTTCCATATCTGGTTGCAATAAAGCGTTGTGTTAGTAAATGACATAGCCATGAAAACATTGGACCTTGTATCCCTATTTTTTTTACTTTCTTTAGTAGTTTTGTTCTGCATATAGAATCATATGCACTTTGAAAATCAATAAAAACTGATAAATTATCTTCTTTTCTATTGAAGGAGTCTTTGATTTCTTGACTGAGAAGTAAGACTTGTTCATTTGTAGAGTGGAACTCTCTGAATCCAGCTTGACATGGGGATATTAAATTTTGTGATTCTAGAAACCAATTTAACCTGTTTGACACCATTCTTTCCATCACTTTTGCTATTATGCTGGTAAGAGCTATTGGTCTATAATTTTTTATTTCTGATGCTGTTTTGTCTTTCTTCAAGAGTGGGACAATTATTGCTTTTCGCCATTCAGCAGGTACAGTGGTTTTCCAGGATAGATTGTAGAGTTTCAGTAGTTGTTGTTTTGCTATTTTTCCAAGGTTTTTTATGAACTCTGGATGTATGTGATCTGGTCCAGGAGACTTTTTGTTTTTTAGATTATTTATTGCAATGTTCAATTCTTGCATATTAAAATTTTGAAAAAAGATATTGCACTGAGTGTTAGGATTACATTCTCTCTCTTGTTTCGAATCTTTCTTAAATTCTTTACGTTCCTTTTTATTATTTCTTGTTACTTTCTGTGCATTAGCATAATATTTATTGAATGTTTCGGCTATGACTGCATCATTTACTAACATTTTATTGTTGTGTATGATAGGTGTGCTGTTGTTTTCTTTCCTGTCCTTGACATTTTTTATGAACTTATGAGCTTTGTTACCATCTGTCCTATAATCCATTTTTTCTAAGAAATTATTAAAGTGATTCCTTTTAGCAGTATTAATTTCTTTTTTTAGTGAGGCACATTTCTTCCGCCATATTTGTGTATCTGATATGTTTTTTGTTTGTTCAGCTGTATTTCTAACTATATCCCTTTGCTTTTTCAGTTCTTCTAACTGGGGGTTCCAAAAGGGTTTGAAATTTTTAATTCTTCCACGAGGAATATGTTTTTTTGCAGTTTCTAGGATGACTTTACAGAATTCTTTGTTCATATGATCTGGTTGGTCATGCAGCTGTGAGTTTGTTTGTTCTTTAAATTTATGTTCTAATTCAGTTTTATATTTGTTCCAATCTGCTTTTTTGAAGTTCCAATACAGATTCGTAAGACCTTGACTGTTATTTGTATTCTCTAGTTTTATATCAGCAATTACCGCTCTGTGACCAGAACTTGGATCTTCTATAACTTGTTTTTTAATTTTTGAAACAATATCTGTTGTAGCTAACAAGAGGTCTGGGTTACTGCCCGCTCCAGAATAATGTATGAAGGTTGTGGGATCTTCTTTACTATAAATCAGTTCAAAAGTTGTGGTATTCAAAAGTTCTTCCGCTATCTTCCCTGTAGAATCCACTTTTTCATAACCCCATCTTTTGGAATGTGCATTGAAATCCCCAATTACGATTGTTTTATTTAATTGGTCAATAAGTGAGAGATCCGGTACATTCCTGGGAGGATTGTAAATACTGTATAAATGTAGATGTGTTTTGTTATCCCAAAAATTTAGCTTTATTAATTCGCTTTTATCTGTGTTATCCATTTCTTTAACAATTTCAAAGGAGGTTTTAATATCCTTTTTGACTCCAACTAATATTCCACTACTTATCTGTCTATTTTTGGGTAGTAAGTGCAGTAAAAATCCAGTAAAATTGAAGTATTTAAGTTGGTCATTTGTTAGATTTGCTTCTTGTATTACAAATATATCAATGTTATAATCAAATACAATTTTATTCAGTTCTACTTTTTTTGTTTGTGTGAGACCACCCGCATTCCATTGTAGAAGTCTGATGTTAGATCTTCTATTAGTATAATGTTTTGGTTCTCGAGAAGTAGTCCCCGCCCGGAGATCCGAATGGGGGACTATTTTAACTCCGGAACATTTTACCCCTCGAGTCATATTTCATAAAAAAAGAGAGCAATAGCAGTAATAGTAACCGTTTTTTAGAGAGCACCATATTTTTATGTTTTGGCGGTCACATCGCTCTCTCATAACCCCCAGAATGTCTGGGGGACCACACCTGTCGTTGGTTTACGGGTCTCACCGACCTGACCGGGAGAATTATCAAAATAAATTCACCGACCATATCCTCTGATTACCAATCAGAAGACGTATTACATGCCATGACAGGTCAGCATGTTAGGGGTTAAGGTTTTATAGAAAAATTAGAGAAATGGAGAGGTTGGAAAAATAAAGACTCCCTAGCCCTCAGGAACCCTAATAGCATCGGGGTCGGAAGAGAACAAGAGATGACCAAGGTAAGGTCAGATAGGAAAGTTACAGTGAGGAGCAAAACAGCAGTAAGTGGAAGTAATGTTCTGCTCAGCTTGGGTACCTTGTGGTTGCCATTCACATATCCCCTAGACGGAGACCCCTGAGGGTAATTGTGTAAATGTAACATGCTGCATTTCTGTTCCAAACATATAAAAATTGTATGAACTGTTTGTAGAAGAGGGAATAGGGAATAGAAGTGTTATTGTGTTTTGTAAAAGAAAAATGAGTGGTAATAGCCGAGTGAATGTTATACGTTGCATTCATATTTCAAGCCCATGGAAATATGTATGAATCTTTTTTAGAAGAGGGAGTAGAGAAGGACATGTGAATTTTTCATCTAACAGAAAAGCCGGTGGAGAAAACCACATGAATGTATTACGTTGTGTGGTAAAATTGATTGCATAAAAACCTTCTCCATTAAACATGTTGTTGGTGATCGTGTATGTTGCAGAGAGAATGGAGAATAACATTGAATTGCTACATGAAACAAAAGTGTGTAGAGAAACAAGTGTGATTGTGTCTTTTAAAAGAAGAATGAGTGAGGAAAACCATATGAAATGTAATACATTGAATTTATATTTCAATCATAGAATATTGTATGAATTTTATGTTGAAAGGTGAGTAGAGAAGGATATATGAATGCACTACATAAAAGAAAAGCGAGTAGAGAAAACCACGCGAAAGTAATATATTGTATAGTAAAATGGATAGCATAAAAACCGTGTCCATGAAAAAATACATATATATGCCGAATTTCATGGCGATTGGTCAAGCAGTTTTCGAGATTAAGAGTTACATATGTACAAACATATACATAGAGATGAGTAGAGAAAGAGTTGTGAATGTGTTACCTAAAAGTGAGTAGAGAACACAGTGTGATTGTAATAGCATTTCTATTTCAAACCTACAGAAAATTGTATGACTTATTTTAGAAGAGGGAATAAAAAATTGTTTTTTGTTGTTGTTAGCTAATGCTGGATTTCTGACAATGAAGTCATTAATCCTCCTGCTCTCCAATATTTTTCAATAAATATTGAAGGGACTTAGCAATAAATGTAACCGCTTTTTAGAGAGCACCATATTTTTATGTTTTGGCAGTCAAATCGCTCTCTCACAACCCTCAGAATGTCTGGAGGACCACACCTGTCGTTGGTTTACGGGTCTCACTGACCTGACCGGGAGAGTTATCAAAATAAATTCACCGACCATATCCTCTGATTACCAATCAGAGGACGTATTACATGCCATGACAGGTCAGCATGTTAGGGGTTAAGGTTTTATAGAGAAATTAGAGAAATGGAGAGGTTGGAAAAATAAAGACTCCCTAGCCCTCAGGAACCCTAATAGCATCGGGGTCGGAAGGGAACAAGAGATGACCAAGGTAAGGTCAGATAGAAAAGTTACAGTGAGGAGCAAAACACCAGTAAGTGGAAATAATGTTCTGCACAGCTTGGGTACCTTGTGGTCGCTATTCACATATCCCCTAGATGGAGACCCCTGAGTAACCTTTTTAAATATAAAAGGTGTGTAAATATAGCACCCAAAGTTTTTAAAGATACACTGTGCCATTTACACGTAACTTTCTCCTAAAAAAATGTTAATTTATAATAAAAAATCAGTCGACGATTTTCTTATTTGCAAAATGTGTAGTTAGTAACCATTTGAGAGCAGATAATGATGGAGGGAGAGTCAAGTTCAAGAGGGAAGGAATAGGGGTACACATCCCAAGAAACAGTGTAATAATGCAAGCAGAGCTATGGATACTACTTCAACTTCCCTGTTCTACCACTATCATGGCATCAGGGCCTTACCTCCGATCTTGAGGCTCACATTTTCCTTTTGAATCAGACTTTACTTAATGTGGAGGATTAACCCAACACTTAAGGTCCCTGTTTTATCCCCAGGGTTTTCCTATCTATACTCGGGAGGCTGTTTGTAGTGGTTTTCCACTGGGCAATGGGGTTGCCACTTCCCTGTGCAATAGCTATGGATACTGCTGTTTGAAAATAAGATATAAGCTAGAATAAAAAATTAGCAAGTTTCGCTAGCTGAGGTATGACAAAGTATACCAGTGCAACAACACCCAAATTATGGACATTGCATGTCAATACGTAAAAGCTACAACTACTGATAGTGAAGTAATATAATAAGTATTTTGTAAAACAACTTTGCTCAAAATTATGAAAAAATTGTTTTTTGTGTAACATTGCATTTTTCAGAAATTTTTTTTAGAAGAGTAACTACAGAAAGAGATGTGAATGTATTACCTAAAAGTGAGTAGAGAAAACAGTGTGACTGTCATATGTAGCATTTTTATTTCAAACACACCCAAAAGTGTGTGACTTATTTGTAGAAGAGGGAATACATTTTTTTGGATGAGAAATTGCATTTTTTCAGGAAAATTATTATAGAAGAGTGAGTACAAAAAAAAAGTGGAATGTGTTACCTAAAAGTGAGTAGATAAAACAGTGTGAATGTAACAGGCAGCATTTCTGTTTCAAAATTACAGAAAATTGGATGACTTATTTGTAGAAGAGGGAACAAAAAATGCCTTTTTTGGTATAAATTCGTATAGTTTCCGGATGCACACCTATATATAAGCATACTTAAAAACCATCAGTCTGGGCCAGATTTGAACTGCGGCCTTGAGATCAATAGACCAATGTCTAACCAACCGAGCCACTCAGACCGATTATAATAATTGTTGTCTTGAAGAATCCATAACATATGGATGTTTTCATGGATGAAATAAATTGAACTTTGAACTACACATTTCCTTGTAAATAAAATAGGAATATTGGAATTCAGTAGGGTTTAAGCAGTAGTCAAATCAAAGAGCTGGTTGCTATATGGTGACTCAGAAATTCTGTTATCTTTACATGGTCAAGAGATAAAAAGAAATCCATAACATATAGACGAAATATATATATATATATATATATTCTTTGTAAGTGTAATGGGAATATTGGAATTCAGTAAGCTTTAAGCAGTAGTCAAATCAAAGAGCTGGTTGCTATGTGATGACTCAGAAATTCTGTTGTCTTTACATGGCCAAGAGGTAAAAAAAATGAATAATGAATTCCTGTTTTAGAAAAGGATAAGTATTTGGAAACTCAAACTAATAACAGGAATATATAGGTAATGATTAGATACAAAAAATTATTTGACATAAATTGCATGGTTTAATAAGTTCTGAATTCTTTATGTAAAATTGTAGTTTACCAGTTATGCAAAAGTCATTCAGAATGAAGAGAACTTCATATGCTATTCCAAGAAAATTATAGATACACATTTCATTTGTCATAAAAATATCTAAAACACTTAGTATTCTAATCAAAATTGATAGAACCATTTTTGAGAAAATCAAAACTTATGGTTGGGGGATTTTATTGAAAATCATGTCGTATCTATATGATCTAGAGATCTATATAAATGTGTGCATAACTCAAAAATAAAAAGTCTGTTAAACATCAAATTTGTATTTAAGTTGAGCACCTTCCAAGGATACGACATGCACACATCTATATGGATTTTTTTTTCTAAAATGACCATTTTTTAATTCAGTGAGTCTCAAAATGTGTATTTCTGGTAAAATCTTGACATTTTTAATGGAATGCAATACTTGCTGTAAGTATGGAGAAGAGAAAGTAATGAGTGTCTTGTGGGTTATAAATATGTGATGAGTAGGCAACATTTTTATCAGAGCTTCAAGATGATGGTCAGATAAACTGAAACCAAAATCAAAGAAGGCAAGAAATACCAGATTAGTTTAAGTACTAAAGGTCTCCAATTTTGTATTGGTCATGAGTCCCTGGTAATAAGGAGGGACATGGCTTCTTCTATTTTCTTCTTCTTGTGTTCACCATCACCACCGCCACTGCCACTGCCACCACCACCGCCACCTCCACCACCACCGCCACCACTACCACTGCCGCCACCGCCACCACCACCACCACCACCACCACCACCACCATCACCATCACCATCACCATCACCATCACCATCAGTGGTGATGTAGCATTCTGTCTGGAAGACTATGAAATGTTTAAACAAACTTCTGTTAACTTAAAACACTGCCAAAACTTGCAGAAGATAAACTTTGCACAATTCAATTCCAAACCATTCATTAATAAAGGAAATGAAGCATAAGTGTCACAAAAATGCCACCATCTAATGTCACTGCAAACAAGTGCCTGTGCATGTTTTCTTCATGAATAAAATTTATGAACTCATCTCCACTCACCTCTTCGTGCAAGTTCAAGGGCAGTTTCATATCCAATACCACTTGATGCTCCAGTCACAATAACAGTCTTGCCATCAATTCTTTGTTTACTGGGACAATGCTGTCCTGCCATATAATTTCTAAAATAGAGTTGGAAATGTTTAAGCATGTAATTAAAACCACTTCCTATTAATTTTATTCTACTTTCACAATAATAAAACTGCAAATAATTTTCCTGAGAATATAACAATACAATAAATGCCTTATAATTAGCTGTTATTATTATTATTATTATTATTATTATTATTATTATTATTATTATTATTATTATTATTATTATTATTATTATTATTATTATTATTATTATTATTATTATTATTATTATTATTATTATTATTATTATTATTATTATTATTATTATTATTATTATTATTATTATTATTATTATTATTATTATTATTATTATTATTATTATTATTATTATTATTATTATTATTATTATTATTATTATTATTATTATTATTATTATTATTATCATTATTATTATTATTATTATCATCATCATCATCATCATCATTATCATTATCATTATTATTATTATTTATTTATTTATTAGTTATTAATTATTATTATTATTATTATTATTATTATTATTATTATTATTATTATTATTATTATTATTATTATTATTATTATTATTATTATTATTATTATTATTCATTATTATTCATTATTATTCATTATCATCATCCAAACAAATATACTGTTTACAAACGTAAAAGAAAACATGAATGACATTACATATTTATATGTAGCTACATATATCCAAATTAACAGCAACTATGCCATTGTTGTTTTTTAAAACTGTAGCATTCTTGTTAATTAAGTCTTACCAAATAACTTACTTAATGCAAGTAATGATGCCAACTATAAGAGCGACGATATAAGGCAACCAACTATCACGCAAAGGGTCTGATAATTCAGGAAATGCCATTTTAAGTTAGACCGTAGATGTTAAAACAGATATAGAGCTAAACAGAAGAATCAATCTATAGTGTCTAAGCTACTGCTATACAGTGGCACACCCTCTCCTGTTTGTACCCTCGTAATAAATTAACTTAAATTGACATTTAAATTAGGCGGAAATTAAGCAAATGAAGCGTCAAAAAATTTAAGTATAGATGGCGCAGCAAACAAGTGTGGCTAGGTACCTATAACATTCAAATTTCAAAAAAGTGGTAGGTTTCAAATTTTACTACCAGGTATTGGTTTACTGATGTACTCGGCCATTAATACAACCGTAGTTACAATGTAGGAGTCTGCAATAATATTGTAACGGTTTTATTTACACATTCTCGTATGTGGAAGTTTTGACGGTAGGGCATGGTAGATTTGTAGAAAACGCTCTCAGGTTGGCTGTTCGTATTGTGATATTGGATAACACATGTGTAGCTTGTGCTGTAGGAATGAATGGGTAACTTTTAAAGAAAATGTAAACATCAAGTATTCTGGCGTAACGTAACCCTTTGCAGTTACATATATAGCTGTGCGATTGGAGTATTAGACAGGTTAGTGGATGTATCTATGCTCTTTTGGGTTTTGTTAAATGATGAAACAAAGCTATGCCAATGAAGGTATTCTTTTCTAAAGAATATCCGAATTTCGGATATGGGAACTTGTTGCGCCAAATGTCGATATGAAACCATTAACTTGTTTAAGTTTATTCATCGATAGATTCAGTCCCATGGAAGCACGAGATTCACAGTTTTTCGTATTCCTTTTCAGGACTACGGGTTTGTGTTGCAGTTGCTCATATACTTAAAAGAAGCAATATATTAAATAAGTTATACAGCGCTTATACACGATAGACAATGCTAATTTGTGGTAATACACGCAAATTGTCTGTATTCAGGATATGGTTATGTGTTTGATATAAAGCAGTAACGCCGTAAACATTGCTTATTACGCGCGTATAGCATTATATTGCACTCCTAGTAATACACATAATTGACAATAATTCACACACCAGATACGGTAGTTACAATTATATGTGTGCTGTTAGCTAATGCTGGATTTCTGACAATGAAGTCATTAATCCTCTTGCTCTACAACATTTTTCACTCATAGAGCAATAGCAGTGTAGTAACCGCTTTTAAGAGAGCACTATATTTTAATGTTTTGGCGGTCACATCGCTCTCTCACAACCCCCAGAATGTCTGGAGGACCACACCTGTCGTTGGTTTACGGGTCTCACCGACCTGACCGGGAGAATTATCAAAATAAATTCACTGACCATATCCTCTGATTACCAGTCAGAGTACGTATTACATGCCACGACAGGTCAGCATGTTAGGGGTTATATATGTAGTTATAGATATAGCTGTATATGCTTAAAATAAAACCATAAGTGAGGTCGCTTATAAGAGGATGGGTGGTGCTGACTTTAACAAGGTAGCATCAAGACAGGTTTGACATGCTTACCCTAAGGCGCAAAGTGTAGCCAAAAATATTTATTTCCCTAAGCGGCAAAGGATGCTTTTTTAAAGAGGAGTGGAGCAGTTGTGGCCGCAACTGTGAAGTGATCACAAAACATTGCCGAAACATTGGCATATCTAAAACCTAATGATTGCCAAACTAACAGATTTCACTCTGACGCTCATAGGTATTTATATTGGCAACCACTCTCTTCCTTCCCTCTGAAAATTGTAGTTTCTGGCATATAAGCAGGGACATAGCTTCAATGGATGTGAGAGGTGTATTACATACCCTGTAAATGATTGCCAAATTGGTGTTCATTATAATTTTGTGGTCCATAATTGTTTTAATATCATTAAAAATCAAGCTTTTTTAAACATGATTTGAATTTGCACCACTCTACAATAACTTGGTGGCAGTATGTTTCGAAACAAAGCTTAGATCAGCGGTATCTGTAGTCAGCTGAAGGAAACCGGTGTTGTGTGCTCAATCCATGGATGTACTATGTTATTGTGCATCTTAAGTCAAGAATCGTGCTAACATTATTACATTTATAGTTGTGAATAGAGTAATTTGCGATTTGTTTTACTTCTTGTATGGTCTCTTCAATTGAGGACATTTGAACATGATTTGGACACTTGGTTACTTACTGTTAAGCAAAGTGTAGGTTAAGACCTGCATGGATTTTGGGACGAAGATATGCACACAGGCAGTGTACCTCCGAGTGGTCATGAAATGAATCAAAGCTATAGCAGTGAACAAAACTTTGTTTCAGTGCCATTGTCGCAATGAAAATCAAAATAAATTGTTGTGTTATCGACAAACTCAACACAAGAAGCTTCCAAACATTAAAATTTCTGTAAAAAGCAATATGTAATTAAAATACATCCTCCAAAGCCTGCACTCAGTACCATGAACATTATAAGACATTTCAACATCAAGGTTTATGAAAGTGAGTCCTGACTATGTTGTAATTCTTTAAACAAGTGTTTTGCAAATTTTTTCAAAAGAAAGGTGAATTTGGAATTTAGTGTTACGAAGATCTAAATAAAACTTATAAGGCAGCCATAAAACATAACTATTCTTATAATCACGTAATATGCAAAATACACTAAAATGTTCAGGATAACTCCATGAATAAAGTTTTCATTGAATAATCAGTATAAGCTCTCAGTTGAACAGCATAACAATGGAGTGAAAAAGAACAGAGCTTTACTTACTTATGTTGTACAGGATGTATGTTTTGTAGGAAAGCAGGCACTTGCTTTTAATGGTCACAATGAGAATGAAGGATCTTCAAACACAGGCAATTATATTGAATATTTAAATGAATAGCAATATATGACATCTTTTTGAAAGAACACTTGGAAAAATAGTTTTTTGTGCAACTTCACCAGATATTCAGAATGACTTAATTTCAAGTGTGAGTACTGTCGTGACATGTGGAATTAAGAAATTTGTGATGTCTTCTTTGTTCAGTTGGTGTTAAATGAAACTAACAGAAGAACAACTGTGTAACATTCGTTACATAAATGTTGAGAGGTTTATTTGATTTACAGAGAAAGTTCTGAAAGAAATATCAGATGTTCTTTTGAATCATGCGCACAGTATTATCAAACATTTCTTTCAGATGATTATTAAGGAGGAAAACTGAAATACAATTATTTTTAGGTTGGGTCATATTTTAATGAATTTTACAATATTCGTTGGGCTACATATCCAAGTCTGTTAGTGGGGTGTTTTTTAAGTCAGGCTATATCACTGTATATAAGTGAGGTCACTTAAACGGGAGGATGGGTGGGCATAGTGATTTCAAAGATGCATCGTCATGCCTTTAAACCATTAACTGAGGATAATTAGGCACCCAGGCGGAATGCACTGCCCTAAGTATTTCTCATGAAACACTGTTTTTCCTGTATATGCAACTGGAACCAGTATAGCCCAGGTTTTGAGGATCCTAAGCCACAAACTGTACCTAGATTAAGGGTTTTAAGTCAAAAGCATAGCTGAAACATGTGTAGCTAACTGCAATGTTCCAGGATAGGGGGACAGGGGAAGAAGGCAAACTTGAATAACTTCACACACATTTAACTGTATCACAACTCATATATTACCACTAGCACAAATGAGAAGGTGACGTGCAAACGTGAACTTGTCCAAAATGTAAAAACGGAATTAGAGTATGAAACGTGACATTGAGGATGAGTGGAATGTTTATACATTGTGAAGTTCAAGCAAACTCAATCCTGTCTGCCGAAATAAGCTTACAAAAATACAGGTTACAGAGCAAATGCAAACATGTCCATGTATGCATATCGAGGAAAGAATAAGTCCATATGGCCAAGAGGAAGTGTGTGTTCAAGTCAACGTGATACTTGAGTAAGGGTATTCTTCCACATAACTTATTACAGCACACGTCTTGTTCTCCAGATTGCCATCATTGTTAATCGTAGCAGTAATAAGCAAAAAATGTATGAGGAAGGAGATGTATTGTGAAATCTCTGTCTAAAGGTCTTAAGAAATTTAGAACAGATTAGTGAAATGAAGTGAATTTTCATTCGTAAAAAGGAAATAATGTGAAACATGACCCTATCAAGATCGGGAAGAGTGGAAGTCTCTTCTGAAACTAGGGGACCATAAAGAAGTTCAATTAACCAATTGGAAATTTGCCACACCGCTCACCTACCACCTAGGTGGGACCCACATATGGTATTTTAGGTGGATGAAGTGGTGTCTGGGCAGGTTTTTTCCAGGTTCTCCAGTTTTCCCCGCCATTCATTCCACCAGTTGCTCCATTATCACCTTTCCAATCATCCATTTCGCCTGCATTTCATATCATCCTCTTGCTCACTATCATATCTGGTGCTTGGCTGACAACCTGCTTCCAGGTCTTCACTCTGTCTGGTCCAGAGGCCCCTCTGCTCCCTGACAGGCATCTGACCCTAGGCTGGCTTGTAAGTCCTACATAAGGGGAGGGTAATCAGGGAAAGAAAGAAATTTGCCACTCCGTGCGTAACATTATTTTACAACAGGGATGTTAATGAATCTGCTTTTTCTCATCAATTATTTAATTTTTTAAAAATTTTATTAGTGATGCTGTTTTTATAAAAGACTTGGCTTCGGGTTGGGCAATGAGACTACTATTTCTCTCAGAGCATGGTACTAGGCGGAATGAATAAACATGCGATGTAACTTCACTATATTTAACACTTTATTAGCACCTTTCTCGTCTCTTTTTACACTTGTTATAATTGATTAACTTTTGTTACACCTTTTGTATTATTTTGATTGTCTTTACACTTTTACACAGTTTTTTAGATCCACATCCACACGCGTTACAAAAATACGTCTTCACATCTCAAACATACAGACACTATTAACAGTTTTAGCACTACTTTACATGATGCTATCTTTCTTTTTGTATACATCCGCATATGCCTTCATTTTATATTTTTCTGCATTAAATAGTTCCTGTATTGTTAGGGAAGCGATCTCTAGCTATTCTCCCTTCACTTTTAATATTAAATATATATGATTCTTTTATTTATACATATTAAATTTAAACGTGAAACTTAACATTTATGACGTTTTTGAACAACTTTACTTTTCTTAACAATGAAAAATAACAACACGTTTTCGTTACTCAACTAATTCGTATCAACACCAAAAATAAATTACATTTGCAGTAAATATTTACATATCATTTATAAATGATTTCCTTTTGGGGTCTTACAATATTCTGTCTCAACAGGAAGGGCTCATGTTAGTATGTCATACTTCTATAAAAACTAAAATTTAATATGAACATTTTGGTAAATTATTGAATATATATTTGTTAAAATATCATACAAAAGATAAAATGTAAAAGAGCTTTGTTACATAGTTCCTGAATGTTTATGATATCATCATCCGGACCAGCTGCCTGTAAAACTTGTACTCTTATAAAATACATCAAATATATAACATCAAAACTGAGTATATTAAGAATAAACCAGATATTGACTTCCTGAAAATTGTTCAGATCTGAAAGTGTTAAGTTATTCATGCAAAAGCAAACATGTCCATACTTAATTGTGAATTTTAATGAAATATTTTCTTTCTAGATTTAATTAGAGTCAAAGTGACTTTTATATACCAACATTAAGTGGTTCCATTTTAACAGCTTGTTTCCATACTCAAATATAGACCAGATAAGTTTTATGCCAAGTTTGAAAATTCATATTTGATGGACATGTTCGCTTTGGCATGTCAACTCCTCAAATAACATTCACTTTCTTTAATCCTTTTTCTTTTCCTCTATTACTCTCTGACTTTTTTTTTACTACATTGTTTAAAAGAAAGTATTACACTTGGGAAGGAAAGTCTTTTGCTGCTTCTAAGATCAAATGTAGTCTGTCACCTCAAGCATAAGTTTTTTTAAACACATACTTGATGAAATGGCCTGCAAAGTGTTCCTATTTTTGCCCAAATACAGGGGTTGGATACTTAAAAAGCAGGGACGTTTTGCAGGTTATTATGCTGAGTACGTCTGTTGGTGCTGTTAAAGTAGTAAAAGTTTTTCCTCCCCATGTGTAGTATTGTGTTTGAAGCAATGTAGAAAATAAGGAAAAAATTGAAAGAGTGTAATACATGTGAAAAGGTGTATTGCACTCACATGACTTTCTCTACTCTCATGTACAAATATTCTTACAAATGCTTATTCTTCTAAGTCATGTTAATTGAGATAAACCTTTGTAGAAATGTTTTATTACATATTTTCCTTGTAGGTACAATGAAAATGAGGAAATACAGTAATCTTAACCGTGCTGTTCTGTTCGGGTCAATATGACCCGAAATGAATCTAAATTTAATTTCTAACTTACTAATTTCCAATATATATTTACAAAACTTGGTGACTTTGTCTGAAAATGCAAGAACAGCGTGTGTTTAAAAGCATTTTAATATACTCCAAACACTTTTTTCGCGAAATGTAAGAGTTACGTATATAGCGTTCGGGTCATTATGACCCGACATAAATATGACTGTTCATATGTCAATACTTACATTGGTATTGAAGTGCTGAACATGTAACAATGTATGAGAACAACAATATATCCCATTCTATCAATAATGAGGGGTTACAACAATGGGCTTGATTGTTGCTTTTTCTGGGAAAGAAATAGAAGTTCTCGACAATTGTATGCTATGTTGTTTTTGCTCAGTTTGAATTGTGACACCATGGCAGTTAGACCATTACCTGATGCTGGATTGGAGGAATTAGCAAATACCTCAGTAGATGAATAACAGTTTCGGAGTTCAAAGATCGTGTCAGCACTGAATACGAAAGTGGGTGTTCTGATTACAGCTACGAGAGTTCACAGACTTTACAAACAAATATAAAGAATTTTCTTTCTAAAAATGGGAATATAGAATGACATTTGAATCCACCAGCACAACTTGGCCGTCTCTCAGCTTAGAACATAATCAAGAGTACACCTGGAATTACAAGATATGCAATCACTAGAATAAGTGATATAAAAAGTTCATTTGAAGCAGGACTTTTTTCAGCACTTCTAAATGAAATAATTGGGATGACAAACATCGAGGACATCGAGGGACAGAGGGCATATGGTCAACAGTGGACAAGTATTGATTATTCTGTTTTTCAAGCATACTTAGGACTTACTACTTGCGGGTGTATATAGATCTCATGGGGAATCTACTAAAAGCTTGTAGGATAAGGATGCTGGGTAAAACATATTTCAAGCAACTAGGTCTCATGAAACATTCTGTAAGATATCACATGTCTTATGATTTGATAAGAAATGTACAAGAGAAGAAAGACGACGTACTGATAAACTTGCAGCAATTCGTAGTAGGTATTTGGTAAAAATGGGTAGAAGTGCTTCCAAAATTGTATAATCCAGGAGAAAATGTGACTGTATATGAGCAGTTAGTAGCATTTAGAGGCCACTGTCCATTCAAGCAGTATATCCCAAGTAAACCGACAAAATATAGAATCAAAATTTGGACCCTGTGTGACATCAAATCTTCATAGATATTGAAAGCCCAAATTTATTCCGGAAAGGAGAGCGGAGCTGCACCAGAAAAAAAATCAGGGCATGAGAGTGGTAGCTGATCTCACTGCTGAGATTCGAGGGCAGAATATCACACGTGAAAATTTTTTTACATCATACAGTTTGGGGCAACTGCTTTTGAAACGGAAATTGACAATGTTGGGAACTATATGGAAGAATAAGCCTGAGCTTCCACAAAACATGACCGACAAGGAGGTACACAGCTCTTCATTTTACTTCACTCCTGTGGTCGATTATGTTCCCATGAGAAATAAAAATGTACTTATGAGCACTCTCCACCACAATAAGCAAATCAGTCACAGAGCTGATAAGAAACCAAAAATGATTTTGGACTATAATCCAACAAAAGGGGCGTTAGACACACTTGATCAGCTAACAGCTACATATACATGCAAACGCAAAACCAATAGGTGGCCCATGATAGTCTTTTACAATATGCTTGATGTTTCTGCTTATAGTGTATACATACTGTGGACTTCAATTGACCCTAATTGGAATACAAGGAAATTGACCAGAAGAAGAATATTTTTGGAAGAGCTTGCAAAATCACTGGTAAGACAGCACATTCCCAAGAACAGAAGATTCTTTGAGACTGGTCAGACGCATCCAAAATCCTGAAGACATGATTAGGGTATCAAAATCAGCAACAACAAAAACTGTGAAACGAGCTCGTTGCAAGTTCTGTCCATCAAACAATGATAAAACAAACATGTTGTGTAGAAAATGTAATAAACATATTTGTAAAACACATACAAAATATTTGTGCCCAAACTGTCGTAAGTAAGAAGAAAAACGGCTAAAAGAAGATAAAAAGAGCTGTATTGCTTTCAAAGTGAATGTTTGCACTGAAAACTGCCTGTTGTTTCAAATATGTATTAGGTACTGTTTTATCAGGGATATTCTTTAATGGTCTTTAATAAAGTGTTGTGTACAATTATCATCGTCATCATCATCTACAAAACATGGCAAGAGAAAATCAATGTGAATTGTTACCAGCTGTACAAAAGCGCATGTATTTCAAATGTTCTACAGCATTTTGACACGTCGGGTCATATTGACCCGAACAGTACATTTGTCAAGTATTATTGAACAGAACAGCAGAGTTAAGCAATAGTCAAGTCTTTTAAGAGGTGAAAAAGGATGACGAGAAAAGTATAACTGTTTGAAAATACAAACAAATAACAAGGAATATTTCTGAAGTGGTTCACCCCACCAGAAAAAAAAAGTATTTGACATAAATTGTATGTTTTAACAAGACCAATAATTATTGTCTATCTGTTGTGGTTTACCAGTTATACAGAAGTCTTTCAGAATGAAGTTCAGGAAACTAGAAAACTCATGATATTCATTTCATTTTTTATGAAATAGATATACATACAAGAGAGACAGGTACACACATACACGGACCTTTTTCTTAAAATGCTTTTTTTTTTTTTTTTTTTTTAATTCAAAGAGTCTGAAAACATGCATTTCTGCTGAAAATTTGGTTTCAAATTTTTGGGTGTAATACAATACATGCCCTACATACGTATGTACCTATGTACGTATGTAGGTATGTTGTAGAGAAAGCATAAAATCTGACGTTTGTGCTCATATGACTCTAGTCACTCTTGGACAAAATATTCTCAAAAGTGCTTGTTCTCCAGATCAAGCTGAATAAATTTTTTTATTTTTTCTACTTTATTAAAAATAATGTTTATTTAGGCATGTAGAACTACGTATTGGTTTCTATTACACTGGTCAGCAACATTTAAGTTGTTTAATGTTAAAAGAAGTATAAAGGGTGATTCTTACTGAACTTTGTGTGCTGATTTCAAATCTTTTTGCAGAACTTTTCCATCAGCCACAGTTTTCGAGTAATTGCATTAACAAGATTTCTTCTAATTATGCAGTTAATATGTGTAACACCTTAGCTTGAGTACCTTTTGCATACCTAAAATGTATGTGAATTAGACTTTCGACTGTACTTTACTTCAGGAACATCTCTCATCTCCAGCATTAGTCTGCCAACTTATTTGGAGTCCATTTTCCCTGGTAGCGTCTTTCCATTTCAGCGATGTCCTGATGGAAACGCTTGCCATGTTCGTCGCTGACAGCACCGAGGTTCTCAGGAAAGAAGTCAAGATGGGAGTCCAACATGTGTATTTTCAAGGACATATTACATCCCATGAGCTTGTAGTTCTCAATCAGCTCACTGACAAGTTTTGCGGATCTTGAATATATTTGGAAACTTAGTTTTCAGGAACAGAAATGCACTCCCATCATGATCCATTGCTTTCACAAAGTTCTTAAACAAACCTATTTTGATGTGTAATGGAGGTAATAAGATTTTGTCAGCACTTGCAAGTGGTTGGTGAACAACATTTGCCTGTCCTGGGTTGAATGACTCTCTCTTTGGCCAATTTTTTTCAACATAATGATTGCTTTTGTCTCTAATACCCCACATACACAAGAAACAGCAAAATTTTGTATAACCAAGTTGTCATCCAAGTAAGATAGCTATCACTTTAAAATCTGCACATGAGTAGTCATCATATTTGATGCTGCATAGCAAGAGTTGCATGTTCACATAACTCTCCTTCATACCAACTGCATAGGCTATAGGAATGGATGGAAACTTGTTTCCATTATGTAGCAAGACTCCTTCCAAGCGAAGAAGAGTCAATGAACAAATGCCAATCTTCAGGCTTATGTTGAACACTCGGGGACTCCATCAAAGAATCGACATCATTACAGAACACTAGGTCCTCCTGTTTAGAAAATACGTGCTCCAATTCCTTTTGGCGTCGACGAAAAGAAGTTATTTTGGTGCCATCCTGCAGGAGATACCAGCCTTTTAATCTTGAAGCAAGTAACTCGGCTTTACTTTTAGATAACCCAAGATCATGAACCAAATCATTTAGCTCAAAGCCTCCTGTAGGCCATATTTGATTTTCACAATACTGCTATTTCTTGGTGACATAAATACATATTTCTTGTTTTGCATAAGTTTAGAAGATATATACCAGTTTGTGGAAGTATTAGTAAGAAGATTTTTATATCCAAGAATAATTATTTACAATTTACTAAAAGTATACATTGTGATAGTTTCAGAATGGCAATATTTATGTTGGCAACCATTTTTTAACCTTATTTTTATGAAAGAATAGCCGTAATTGTCATTGACAGGCAACAAAATAGGTAATTAATTCTTGACCCTACAATCTAATTTGAACAAAATGTAGACCAAGTTAAGGAGGTTGATAGGGAAAAAAACTACATTATGAGCCTTGCATTCCTTATTTAATAGACAAATACAAAATTTGAAATTGGGAACTGAATTGGTCCACTTTTTGGTACTCAAGTGATTACTAAATTAACTGTTAATTTGTTCTGACGTTTTGAATTGCAATTACGTTTTTTAGAAGCTATTGATTTACAAATGATCTATGATTCTTTGTACTTTTACACAATCATCTGTGTACTATACTAAATTAAATACAGTAAAACCTGCCTAAAACAGATTGTTATTGTTCCAGTAATATTTTTCTGTTTTCACCGGTTTCTGTCTTACAAAGAGTTGTACATATTTTAGCAAAACAAAGCACAAAAGACATAATCACATAGAATTAAATTGAAGGAATAATTTAAAATAAAATTCTGTAAATAAAAAATATGTGCAATTGTATGTTTTGTTGTATTTTCAATTTACATGTCAAACATAATTGCAGTTTCTCCATTAGTTTCTTTTCCCCCACATATCTGTCAAAGTGTGCTATCGCAACTTCTTCACAAGAGAATGCTCTATGACCTCCCTTGCTTCCTGTGACGCTTCCAGGAGTTCTGGAACATTCTTGGAAGCTGCAAATTCCTAAAGGTGACTCACAACAGATAATGCTTCTGTAAAAGTGCATATTTTTTGTTCCCTTTCATTGGTTTCGTCTTCAACCATTCCTTCCATGACTTCACAACTGCTGTTTCCAGCAGCAATATCTGCACTTTGAATGTCTTCAGTCGTGGCAAGTTCGTTATCAAAGCACGTAACTATGTATTAAGCATAATGAAAATTCGTCTTAGGTTATTTATGCAAACAGTTCCGGAAAAACTATTCCATTTCCATAGGCAGTTTTCCGGTTTGTAGGAAATAGCTCCGTTGTGAGATTTATTTGCAGCTGTCCAGGTTTCCAGTATATGGTGGGTCCGGTTTAGTCAGGTTTTACTGTAATTAAAATAATTCTATAATAGCAGCCCTATTTCCAAATTTTATAGTAATTTTGGGCATTATTACACTTCATCGATCAAATATTTTTATCCATTATCATTTATATTTAAAATTGCCTTTTTCTACAGATTAATTAGTAGGCGTTTCTTTATGACAACTCTAAAATAGGACAGCTAACCAACCACTGGATTTTCTCTCATATTCTCCTTGCACCTACAAGAATACTAGCAATAATTTCTACAAATGTTTTATTGTGACTGACATGAAGATAAGAGGGATAAGTGGTTGTAGGGATAGTTAGCACAAGAGTAGAGAAAGTCATGTGAGTGTAACACATCAGATTTGGCTTGTTTTGAAGTGTAATGTCTTTTGTTGTAATTACACATTTTAAAAAGTATATGTACTTTCTCTACTCTTGCTAACTATTCCTACAAACATTTATTCCTATATCTTCTTCATGTCAGTCGAGATAAACATTTACATAAATTATTGCTAGTATTCTTGTAGATGCAAGTGGAATATGAGAGAAAATCCAGTAGTTGGATAGCTGTCCTCTTTTAGGGTTATAATAAAGCCACACCTGGATGATGATGGATAAAAATCCATAATGTAAAAATATTTTATAGATAAAGTGTAATAATATACCAAGAATCACTGATAGTAAACCAATATCTTCTAAAACACTTAATTGCAATTCAAAATGTCAAAACAAATTAGACCACGAGCACAAAAAGTAGACCAATTACTTCCCAATGTAACATTTTATATAAGGGTGGGTCAATAAATAATGCCTCCTATTTTTTTTTCCTTAAATAAGTTAGTTATGTGAAAAATTTGAATTTGGTACAAATCCTCAAACCTTCTCCAATCCCCTGCAGTAGTAACTTCCTAAGTCAACAGGTGGTAGCACTGCATCCTCTTGCAAAATGGCTGACATCGACATTCGTATTAGGCAGCGTTCTGTTATTGAATTTTTGACTGCAGAAGCTGAAACGCCAATTCGCATTCACAAAAGGCTAAAAAATGTGTATGGTGATGCAACGGTGGATGTCAGCACTGTTAGACAATGGGTTCATCGCTGTAACGAAGCTGAAGGGCAAACACCATTACCAGATGAAACGCGAAGCGGCAGGCTGGTGACTGCAGTGACTCCATGCAACATTCAGCAAGTCGATGAGATCATTCGTGGTGATTGCCGGATAACAACAGATGAATTGTGTTGCATTACCTCCCTCAGTAAAGGCAGTGTGATGATTATTAAACAACTGGGTTACTCAAAAGTTTGTTCACGTTGGGTACCAAGAATGTTAACTGCCCAAAACAAAGAAACAAGGAAAACAATAACCTCCAAACACTTGCAGCACTTCAATTTGGAGGGAGAGGAGCTTCTGGAAAAAGTTGTTACTGGAGACGAAACTTGGGTTCATTTTTTTGAACCTGAATCAAAGCGGCAGTCAGTGGAATGGCATCACTGTGAATCACAGAACGCTGTCTAATACGAATGTCGATGTCAGCCATTTTGTAAGAGGATGCAGTGCTGACACCTGTTGACTTAGGAAGTTACTACTACAGGGGATTGGAGAAGAAGGTTTGAGGATTTGCGCCAAATTCAAATTTTTCACATAACTAACTTATTTAAGGGAAAAAAAATAGGAGACATTACTTATTGACCCACCCTCATATTTTTCTCTTAAATAAGGAATGCAAGGCTCATAATGTAGTTTTCTTCCCTTATCAACCTCCTTAATTTGGTCTACAATTTTTTTCGAATCAGATTGCATTAATTCCCTATTTTGTTGCCTGTCAGTGACAATTACATCCGTTCTTTCATAAAAATTAGGTTAGAAAATGTGTTGTCAATGTAAATATTGCCATTTTGAAACCAACATGGTGTATACATTTCAATAAGTCATAATTAACTATTGCTGGATATAAAAATCTTCTTACTAATACAGTAAAACACAATCTGAATTACACAATTCAGATGCTGTTTAACCTCACTTAATTTCACTTTCAGCTTTCTGAAATCCACATCCTCAGCCTCAGACTTGCTACTAGAGTCCCTTGCATTGTCTACACTTTCCACAATTTCTTTGTCAGTTATGATGTGATAGCCTGAATCATCTTTATCTCTATCAAGCCAGTCCTCGGTGTCGTCTACTGTGGCAGCTTTCTCGCCACCCGCAACGAGTGTTTGGTGAAAGTCATTTAATTCAATTGCATTGGTGTCTAATTCAACACTGTCATCATACAAAAGTTTCTTCCTGCATTAATCAATGTAGAGTCCTAAATGCTGTTTACTGCAGTTACAAAATTTAAAAACATGGATCAGAAATCATATGATTTTATATTCTGGAGTGTTTTTTCTGCCCGTTTATCTTCTCTGTCCAGAGGCTCCATAACTTTGAAAACTTCAAACAGGAATTTCTTTCTGTTCAACCGCTTTGCAATGTGGTTAACACCTTGGTCCATCGGCTGTATCAGGAAGTTGTGGTAGGTGGCAAAAACACACATTTGATCTTACCATCAGAACTACACAGTTTCTTTGCATCTGGATGCACAGGTGCATTATCTAATAGGATTATGGCTTTCACATCATTTTGGTTTTTATTTTCTTGATGCCTTCTTATTGCATGTACAGCATAGTTGTGAAACCAATCATGGGTGATGTCTGCCGTAAACCACATACGTTTGGAATTGTAGTAATGCACAGGCAATGTGGGTATTACATTCTTAATAGCCCTTGGTTATTTACTTTTATCTATGACAACTGGCTTTAAAATATGGCTTCCATCTGCATTAGCACATAATAATGCAGAAATGGGTTCTTGACAAATTTTTCATCCAGGCATATTTTTTTGGGATTTAGAGGCTGCATGCTCTCGGGCAAGGTGCACCAAAATAGACCTGTCTCATCGACATTATACACTTCAGCCAAATCTAACTTTTCTTCTTGAATGATAGAGTTTAGTTTATGGGTCAACAATAAATTATGATGGAGAAATAGAGGCTATACACATTGCTCTCCGACAATTATTAAATCTTCCCTTAAATAAATTTAACAAGGCAGTAATTCTTTTGGATTCTAAAGCTGCAATTCAGGGAATATGTTCAAATACTACAAAGAAGTCAACAAAAATTAGAGAATGCTACAAAATGTTAACACAACTCCAAAAAGTTAATAAGACTGTTCATCTCCATTGGATTCCAGCACACTGTGGAGTCATGGGGAACGAAACTGCAGACTCACTTGCAAAGAAAGGCACAACAATAAAACAAAAGTCTAAATTCAATTTCTCATATTCCTCAATAAAATGCTTGATCATTAAAAATTTTTCTCATTCATACCTACAAGAAATAGAAACAAATGCCAAAGATAAAAAATGGATTACACTACTTTCCAACCCAGATATAATCCCCCAGAGACCAAGGAAAACAGCGGTTGCAGCCTTCCGACTATTGACAAATCACGACTGCTTAGCAAGTCATCTCTACAGAATAGGTATCTCAGCCTCACCAATATGTGTCCTGTGTAACGATCCAGCAGAAATGAACAAAGACCACTTGAAGACCTGTGAAGCATTAAGATCAGAAGGAACTACAGTTCGAAAGTATTGGAAAGCAATAATGCTAATGGCTTCATTGCCAGATGCAAGGCACTAGAAAACAACAACAACAGTTTATGGGTCAACAACTGACGCATCAGCAGTTAAGCTCTCTCCACACGTTTTTTTGTTCACCATGTTATGATGCTAATGGAATCTGTATAATCATGTTGAACTAGCCAAATATCCATTGATACCAAGTTGTTTCGCAAGACGTTTGGATTTCAACATCTCTCACTGCAATTCTACTTGCACAAAATTGTTTGTACCACATGTATGTTGCATCTTCTAACTTTTGTTCAGCCAGCTGTTGCATTTGTTTCTTGACAATTTTCCTCATTTACATCACATTTAATCAAAAATGATAAGAGCTCACCCTTTTTCTTTTTTATGTCTGAAACTGTTTTGCAATTTTCGATATTCTGCACATACACACACAACAGTTTCACCATTTTCAAGCCTTTCAATAATTTTCAGTTTCTCATGTATTGTAAGTGATTTATGCTTATTTTTCTCCGGTGATATTGTAGGTTTACCAAACAACATTATGCACTCGATTGTTTTGTTTAGCTTAATGACAGAGAAAGGCAAGTGTTAAACTAACTCTTCTGACAAGAGTTGGAAGCCCTAAGCAGGTACAGCAAGGATGTGGGAAGGAGGACAGCCTAATGTGCCATTGTCTCTAATGTATTCCTAAGAAATTCCTATTGTAAAGTCTGTGCAAAATAAAATGAACAATTTCCTTAAGATTGTCTTAGTGCAGTACTATAAGTTAGCAATTCACAGATTTTTTTTAAAGGATGCTTGTCCTCCAGATTAAGCGAAATCTGATTTAAAGGGGGTCCAGATTAACAAGGTTTTAGTGTTAAATAAGGAAAAATTGAAGCTATTAACAGTGAAGCAACAAGATTCTAAAGTAAGAACAAATTAGAAACTAAAAACTTCACTTATCTTGGCTTTGAGAATGAGCTGGACACAGCTTGAAACCCAGGGTCAGCAAATAATACTAAGATAAGTGAAGTTTTTAGTTTCTAATTTGTTCTTACTTTAGAAGGTTTTAGTGTATTTCCACAAACTAATATGTATCTTCTAAACTCAAGCAAACAAGAAATATGCATACATGTCACCAAGTAATCAGTATAATTGCTAATTTCTTATGGTAGTATTGTGAAAATCATATGCTTTGTGTCGGTCTGGGTGGCTCTATTGGTTAGGCACTGGCCTACTGATCCCAAGGTCGCAGGTTCAAATCTGGCCCAGACCGATGGTTTTTAAGCATGCTTAAAAAGACACCTCCATGTCAGATTTACTGGCATGTAAAATAACTCCTGTGGGACGAAATGCCGACACACTGGCGACACTGATGTGATCCTGGAAATTGACAGTGTTGTTAAACAATAAAATAATTTTTTTAATCATATGCTTTGTTATAGCCTAGCCTTTGACTGATAGCCAAATCTTTTAAATCTGGTCACTATAGAAGGTTTTGAAATTACTTTCTCTTTTCACATATAAGATATGTACATTTCATTTGCCATAAAAATATCTTAAATATATGGCATCTTAATCAAAATCATTAGCCATTTTCGGGAAAATAAAAGTTTTTGAAAAGTTTTGCATGTAAAGGATAGTTTAGGGTGGAGGAATTTTCTTCAGTCTTTGTGTCCCATGCTTAAAAGATATTAAACTTAAATACTAACTTTGGTTTTTAACCGACTTTTCATTTTACAGTTATACTGTTCAGAGACATATTTAAGGACCTTTTTCTGGTGAAATTTCAATATTGATTTTTTGGATTGACTACAAACTTCCTCTACTTACTATACATAGTAGAGATAGTAAAAAAGTAATGTTACACAAATAATGAAATGAACATTCACGTTACAAACATATTTATTGAGGATCTTGTTCCCTCTGAATGCATTTGTTTTCAATGAGATTACCTCAAAGGATATAATAAAGCTCAATAACGGAAGCTATGAGAAGAATGCTGGGTATGCCGGGTGTAATAAATACCAGGAAAGAAACAGAGGGAAGTAGGTTAGGTTCCATGAGGTGGTGTTTCTCACATGCTTCTTGTGATGCTGACAATAAGCAAGACATAAGGCATCTAATTCAGAGAAAAAACACATTTAGTTCTCTTTCAACAGATACAATACATATAAAGTGTTTGTTTGCTGTTGAACTTGTTAAAGGACAACTTGAGTGTTTGTGCTGATTTATTTATCATACCAAAATTAAATTAATTGTTCAAAAGTAAATTAATGGCCTTGTTCACAAATTTGGCTCAGACACACTTTCTGTCAATGGAACAAATTACCAACATTATTTCGAAGTGGCTACGACAGTTTGTTCATTAGTAGTCACTTTGTTTTTAAGGGGATTTAAGGACTTACCCTGGGTTTATTTCACCCAGGGCAATTATTGTCCTAAGGCTGCTACAGAGCAAATCGCTCTCTTCAGCCGGGATGGGATTATCTTTATTTATTATTTATGAAAAATGAATAATTGGTCAGGAAGTGGTAGGTTGTGTACATCGTACATTTTCTTTGTATATTTATTTTTATTGAGTGTAGGTTTGTTGGTGCACATGACCATAGGCCGTGTGCAGAGGTCGTAGCAATCTTGTCCTTCATGGTTGAAGTAGAGTTGCCCTGGGAGTGTGTTGAGACGTCGTGGTGGTGAAAAGTCTGTCTGTGTGTCTTCTATTGCTGGTGTTCGTCGCGCGGGCGAGGAATGCTTCCCATGTTGCAACTTGGCTTGTTAGTGTCTGGATTTCGACATGTAGTTTTCTTAGTGCTGGTGTTCGTCGCGCGGGCGAGGAATGCTTCCCATGTTGCAACTTGGCTTGTTAGTGTCTGGATTTCGGCATGTAGTTTTCTTAGTGCTTCGGTGATGTCGTGGATTGAAGCTTGTAGATTACTTGTAGTCTTTTGTGGTTCGGCTGGTTGTCGGTTGTTTGGTCGGCGTTCGGTTGAGTTGGTCTTAGCGTTGGAGACTGCTTGCTGTGCCGGTTGAGGTCGAACTGCGGTCGGCTGGTGGCGGCGTGGGTTCATGGGACACTTTGCTTGGCCCGTGAAATGCCCAGCGCAGTTGCACGTGGCGCAATAGACGGGGCGGCGCGACAGGTCATGGCTGGTGCAAGTCATCATGAATGTTCCTGCGCCACAGTAATGGCATCGTGGGTCGAGTGTGCAGGCGTCGGTGGTGTGGCCGTATTGACAGCAGCGTCGGCATGGGACGGGGCGGGAGCTCCGGCTGGCCTCAACTGGGAGAACCTGCCCGAGGGCAGGGAACCCATCAGCCAGGGCAGCACGGTAGTCTCCCTCGTCCCAAAAATGCAGGCGAACTAGTGGTGACGGCCCTTTGGTTGTGTGGATGTGTGTCGCCTTGATGAGGGATGGCCAGCGGTGTCAGGCTGTGTTCAACAGGAGAGCGTCTGGCACATCTCGATGAACACCACGTATTACTGCGTTATGCCTCTGTAGTCTTGTGAGATTCGGCGGCTGGTATTCAGCTTCTGGTTGCGTTGCTAGTGTGTGCTCGGCGAAGAGGTGTCTTATAAAGGCAGGGACAGGGGCAGAGTCATCGTCTGCTGGTGGAGGCTGCTTGGTTGGCTGTGTGACTGGCGGTGAAGCTGGTTGTGTGGCCGGCGGCAGGTAGTCAATGACTTATTTGCTCGGCGGCGGGCTGGCGGTGTTGCTGGATGCGTGGCTGGCGGTCTGGACGGCGGTGTGATTGGCGGAGTTGCAGGCGTTGTGGCGTTGAGGTTTATGATCTTGAAGTTCCTCTTCGGCGAAGCAGGCGGTGTGGTCGGCGGGGTTGTAGACTTTAAGACGTTGGAGTTCGTGGTCTTGAGGTTCTTCTTGCGTGGCATGTCGGCGAAGGTTGGTTGGTCGGAGACTTCTTTGCTCGGCGGCGGTTGGTCGCCAACTGCTATTCACTTTCTGACTATGCTGTTTATATGGAAGAGTGAAACATCTGACCGAAAAACAGCATGGCATAGTGGAGTGATTGAGGGCTCTAAGCTGCCAAATGTAGTTGAGAGATGTTCTTTATATGAAAAGGAGTGATTTGGCCACAGCTATGAAACACCTAGGGGTGTAGGCATGAGATCAGTGAAGCTGACGTTGGTCTGGGTGGTTCAGTTGGTTTGACACTGGTCTACTGATCCCAAGGTTGCAGGTTCAAATCCAGCCCAGACTGATGGTTTTTAAGTGTGCTTAGAAACAACAGCTCCATGTAAGTAGATTTACTAAAGTGCATTCCACCCTTAGATGACAGTACACGTTAAATGGAGCGCAGTGTTGCAACATGTACTAGTTGCGAATCTTTCTCCGCGCGCGACCCCAAGGTGGCCTGAGTCCTTCACTTTTAACTTTGGTATCCCTCCATGCCTTTGTCACTGTACAGCCTAAACTTATAAATGACTCGTCTGTATAAACAATTGATTTCCCCTGGTCCCTAGACCTTTATGTCTTTTAGATATTTGTGTTGCCATCTGATGATATCGATATCATCTCTTTCTATTAATATGCACTTGTTACCCCTTCTTTCATATTCGAACCCCAAATCATGTAAGAACCGACTAAGAGTGGCCCTTGAGAAATTTGGTAGGGTCTCACCACTGTTGACCCGTGACAAAATTATATTCAGTGTGCGTGGAATATTTGCAAACAGTAAAGAATGAACAATTCGCCGCACTTCACTTTGCACTATTCCATTATATTGCGTTAACCTAGCATTTTTTTTTAATTTTACCGCCCTTTTTGCTTTCTTTTTCAATGGCATTCTTAGAGGTCCTTTCATTACTTCCTTTTAAATCCTATACACTACTGCTACTGAACACCCTATAGCCTTAGCTGTTTCTTTTACCGCCTTACACGTATTTTACTTGAAAAATAATCTAACACATTCATAATTCTACGTAGGCTTTCACGGCCGGCGTCTAAATTGTAGAAAGAATTATCTTCCGGGCTGTTATGCCGTGGTCTGCTGGAGATCTGTCTTCCAGACGTTTCGTTTACAACTGCGGTAAACATCCTCAGTGGCGTTGTCGAAGTCTCCTCGTGGAAGGTATCACTGTGACTGATGCGTTGACTGTCTGTGGGGCTCCATTTATACCATGCGCAACGTGCACTGATTGGCCCGGGGCATCCAGAGGTGTGGTGGCTGGTGGAGGGGGTTCTATCTCTTATGCTGCTGGTCTCTTCATATATATAAGCCAATCAGAAGAGACCAGGTGTTCCTTACTTCTTAATCTACCAACATATCGTCTCTTCCTAGCTTCCCCCTCCATAACTACAAATATTTACGAAAATATTAAATAACGCAATAACAGCTCATAGATTCCACACAGTTACACACACGACTTCTTTCGAACTAATGCTAGTGCTGCTCCTTAGAGTATCTTCTGTGTAAGGCCTGGCGCGAGAATACACTGAATAGATGAATATCCTTTGTTTGCCTTACTGGATAAAAGAAATAGGTTACGGCCTTTTGGTTTATTTTAAAATCTTTCTCCAACCCTCCTCAACATTTGTTCTCGCTTGGTCCCCGATGTAAACTCAAAAACAAAACAGTTTCACACTGCATAACTTTTGCAGTGCACAGACATAAAATTTTCCAAAAACATTTAATTTAAAAAATTATAACACTTAACTGAATAAACATAGAGAATTCAAAGTGAGCAGGTGGTAGCACCATGGTTTATTCTAGCTAAGAAAAAAATATAGACGTATTCTAGCAGTTAGTTTGTTAGTGCGTGATGATTATAGAAACAGCACATGAGTCATTCCAAGTCAAATCGAACAAAATATGGCAAAAAATGATCTTGATCTCTCAGATTTTCTTGAAAATTTTTTTTGGTGTTTTAGAACAAAATATATTTGACCCGTGTTTCTTCGTTTTGTATAAAAAAAAATTATTTTGGCAGATATTAATTTTTGAAATGTCCCAAAAATCGCACGCTCCTCACTCTTCGATCAATCATACCTCCGATTGTAATGAAGCAAATTACTTGATCTTTGGCTCAAATTAAAGTTATTAATTATTTCGTGAGGTATTTATTAGAAAATTTTATTAATTATTATTAATATTATATTTTATTCGATTAAAGTTTTAAAGTTAGATGATAACATAAAACTCGACTATTTAAAAATCTGGAAAAAAAAACTAAAAATACAATGAAGTTTATTCAATATTCTCAGAAAAAATCAAAATGGAGTCTCTTATAGTTCAGTTGTAATTAACTTTGCAAATCAGTGCAGCGAATTCCCGTGGCACGGTGACGGCTACAGTAACCTCACACTTATTGCCACCTTCCATTACGGCAACTGTCCACTGCTTGAGGTTCCATGAACGTTACAACAGTACAGTAAGGAGAACACTTCTAGCTGACACTATTACATGTACACTATTAGCATCTTCAAAATGTTTTTAAAATATGCATTTTAAGCTAATGTTTCCATACAACACACAGCTTTACCTCCTCCTTCGAAAGAAAATTGTTTCACTAAAGCTTCAGTTTTTGACAAAGGAATGGAGTGTAATATTAAAGCACAGCTGGACCCATCATTCTTGGCCCCTAACCTTGACTGGAAGTCCTGTTGGCAAATCCATAGCTTTCGTCTGTTTCATCAGCTTATATTGTATAATTCTGCGAATGAAACCATGCACAGGGGGAGGGAGGGGGAAGGTAGTGATGTCTGCATGATCTGAGACAGTCTTGCTAATTCACATGTGCTTTTTAGTGCAGCGTGAAGTTGAAGACATACATCTTTGAGATAAAGAGTGAATATAGTGAATTTGTGAGACATTGATCATAGCATAAATCAATTATGCCACCTGTAAGTTCTAAATTAGGGACCAAAACATTACACAGTCAGAGTAGAGAAATCATTTCAAATGTATGGACGTACATGAAGGAAGAAGCTAAAAGCAAAGAACTGTTTACATCAGAAGATTTTTTCAAAAAAATTCAAAAGTTCAAAAGCACATATGAGATGCCACAGGAGTATCAGAAAGAAGGTACATCGGGGAGACGTTTTTCTGCATGGACTGTACTGCCTTAGTAAGAAGAAGTTATCTGACTAGCATAGCTGACACAGCTATTCATAGGCTGTCTGCAGTCACCTGGCTTGTTACTCGTCCGTGTGCGCTTGTAAGCCTCCAGAAAAAAATTTGTAGCAAATGCACTAATGCAAGCTCCATAGTTTTTAACATCTATTTTATACATAAAATGTCAGGAAATACGTGTGTATTTTTTTTAGATTTTTAACACATCGATTTAAATTCTATTTTTGGTTTTACAAAATATACCATGAAAAAAACAGTCCAAAATTTATGTGTAATAATGATTGATCGAAAGTTGTTAAAAGTGTTATATTTAGGATTTCCAGTACGCCAAACGCCCAACTGTCAACTCTATATGAACTTAAGAGTAACAAGTGATTTTATATTACGGTGCGCGCAGAAATTGCTTAGTTTCTAATAGCCATAACTAAGCAAGTAATTTAAAAATACGGAAATAAAAAAACACGGGTCTCCTTATTTTATGCCTATTATTCATAAAAAAGTTTTGAACCTCCTACGAAAATCGTGTTTTACGGGTGTTCAATTTGACGTGGATTGACCCACATATCGGACTTCTATTGAAAAAAAGTTTTCTGAAGAAATCTGGGCCTATAGAAATGTATAATAACTCTAAAAAGGATATAACCTGATAGGGAAAAAAATTCTCCGTAGGATGTGTTCAAACCTGAAATTTGTAACAACTGAGTATTTATACCATGCTATTAGGAACCTGGCAACAGCGCGAGGGTAGAAAAGGACGGGGCTAATGGCAACTTGTATGCGCTAGATAGAGACAGATATATCCCATGTAACTCCATACTGTCATCTAAGAGTGGGACAAGGTATAGCATGTAAAAGAACTCCTCTGGGACAAAATTCTGGCACACTGGCAATGTTATGATCCTGGCAATTGACAGCATCGTTAAACAACAAAATATTTTATTTGTGAAGCTAAAGCTCAATGTTGGAAGAAGACCCCAAGCACTGCTATATTTTTGCAGATTCTGCTACTAATGAATTGACACTTTGCACTGTGCAGTTGTGACAAAATGAACTACTTTTTTGACATTTAGCAATTTATTTCTTACAAAAGAAAGTGTTTTAAAAAGGGAGGGTGGATGGGATACAGGCCCTCTTATTGGTCACAACTTCTTTTAAACTGTATAACATGTTTCTTTAAATTCCTCCATTTTTACATGTAAAAGTCAGTACAAAGCCTTTACACAATTATACATCATTTTTGTGTGTATTCATACATTTTATCATAAGATTTTGTTAGAAGAAAAAATGTGTTCTTTTTTGTGTTTTGTAACTTTTTATAAGGAATTCTAGTGATGATCTTTCTTATTGCAGTTTTTTAAAATATGCAGAGAGCTATTGTTCTGGGCTGTGCTGTTGCGGCTGCTGTGTATTTCACAAAGTAAGTAAAGAACAATTCAGGACCATAGTGGACCACAAAATGTTACTTCTAAGAATTTTATCTGGTGATTGGTTTTCAATTACATATCTTTTATTTGATGAGCTCAGAAAATTTGTATAACATATCACATATAGGAAATTGTGCAATGTGTTTGTAGCTTGGCTGGACCGCCCTGCGGCAGCATCAGACCAGGCGACCAGAGTACGCCCCACCAGAAGGTACCTGCAGTTAACGGGTACGGAGTGCTATCTATTCTGCTAGCTTACATTGGGCTTAGATGCATCACAACAGGTGTTGAAAATGACCTGCAGTGCAAATATTCCCTATATCTCCGGAAACAACTCTGGTTTACTCGTAATAGTTCAAGTTGACTGATTGCCTGTATTGATATTGATATTGTCTTTCAATTCTTGTGAGCTGTGCGAATTTGATACTTAACACATTCTTTAACTTTGCCCATAAATAAAAATCGTGTGGTGATAAATCAGGTGAACGAGATGTCACAATTCTCGACTGGTTATTCTGTCCCCATAAGCACTTCCTAATTCATGCATTGAATTTGCAGCAGTATGAAGTGTAGCTGAATCCTGCTGAAACCACCCACAGATCTTTTATTTTTTGTTAGTGATGGAAGAATTATTTAAAATAGAATTTACATTAACATGTGAATCAACTGTTGTGTTGTAAAATATGGGACCGATAATTCTACGCATACTCGCTTCATGCCAAGTCCCAACTTTTGCAGCATGGTGAGGAACTTCATGAATAATATGGGGATTTTCTGTAGCCCAATATCAATTGTTCTGAGTAGAAATGCGACTGAGGATAAAACCACACCTCATCGGTGAAGAATGTTAATAGTGGCTTCATGTCATTTTGAATGGACTGCAAAAACCAATTGTAATTAACCCAATGTACAGGATTTTGTGCTTGTAAAGCATGAACTACAGTTACCTTGTACAGCTTAAGTTTCAGAAGTTTGATTGCCACGAAAGCTGATGTCTTGGAAATGTTAAACCTCTTGTGTTAAACATCTCAATGGTTTGAGAGGTAGAACCGGAACTTAAAAATTCAATGCCACAGCTGGGACTTGAACCACAGATGTTCCGCTTACCAGGCGGCTGCTCTAACAATTGAGCTACTGTGACAATCTGCCAGAATGGCATTGAATTCTCAAACCAGTTCGTATTTCTCCTGGTAAACCACAAAGGCAGTCTCACATCAGACAATTACCCCAATGGTGACTTATTATTGTAAGTACTTTATGTCCCAGGATTAAATAACCTTCAGATGGTAATTATTATTTATTTATGCCAACAGTGGTATAACTGTTTCATCTAAAATGGAGGAAATGTCATTTATATATGTGCTGGCCTATCACAGCACAACAGCGTCCCTCAGAGGCACATGAGGGGAAGGTTGGTGGATCTAAATACCACCTATTTAGTCCTCCCGGCTAGGTCCGATGGACCCGTTGACCAACGATAGGTGTGGTCCCCCTTGCAAAATGGGGGTTTAAGTCGGGTGATGTAACTGCCACATTGTAAAACTGGTGCCCGTTAAGAAAATAGTTACATGAAAGCCACATACATGAATATGAGTCCTAAAGATAAACATTCCGGAGTTAAAACTGTCCCCCAATCGGATCTCCGGGTGGGGACATCTTTAGGCAAATTTCATCACAATTCCAATACTTTAAGAATTCTACAAACTTTCAATAGAAAGGAGGATACCTTAGCAGTATTCATTGATTTTAAATCAGCATATGACTCAGTCTGGAGAAACAAATTAATTGAGAAGTTGCAATCAATAGGTGTGAAAAGTAACATGCTTAAATGGATAACTCAGTTTATTTCACAAAGATTTTGTGCCACAAAATATAATACATACATTTCCAAATATAAACAAACACACCGAGGACTTCCACAAGGTGCTGTTCTGAGCACAACACTCTTTAACATATATATAAATGACCTTCCATCAATAATTAAAACTTTAAAAACCAAAATTGCTTTATTTGCTGACGATGTAGTCATTTGGACTTCAGGCTCTCCAAGAAAACCTGAATTAATTAAAGACAGAATAGAAACAGCCCTAAACAAAGTACATGAATGGAGCTCCAAAAACCTCATGACTATCAATGTGGAAAAAAACAAATTATGAATTATTTACACTAAAATACAAACCAGTTAATATTAACATAAATTATAATGGTAAACCACTCAAAGCAGTTGATGATGCCAAATACTTAGGCATCACTTTCGACAGAAAGTTAAGTTGGAAAAAACATATAACAAACATCTCAGAAAAGGTTGAAAAGAAAGTGCAAATCCTGAAAAGGTTAGCTGGTGCTAAATGGGGGTGCTCAAGGAGAGTCCTTAACACAACATACAAAATGTATGTTAAACCAAACCTCTTGTACTGTTGTGAAGCTTTAATAACAGCAGCAAATGCTAACATCAATAAACTTGAACAAATACAAAATCAGGCTCTTCGCCTAATCACTGGAGCAGTTAAATCCACACCTATTGATGCCATGCTTGCCTTAACACGGACGCCATCAATAACAACAAAAATAGAAGAACAAGCATTGCTCCAACACGAGAAAATGTTACGACTGCCAAACTCTAAATGGACAGAAGAGAACCTCCCCCCTTCAATCCTTAAAACTCATAGTAGTTTCCTAGAAAAGGTAACACAGATTAAATCCAAATTGAACATTCCTAACACCAGAGAAAATCTACTTATAAGAGAAAATCCATTGGAATTATTGCAACCTACCTTCAGTTTGGAATTAATAGAGGAAATAAGTAAATCAGACACACCAAAAGAAATACAAAAACTTCTAGCTCTGGAAACAATCAATACTAGGTATCCCACAGAAGAATGGCTGCACATATATACTGATGGATCCTCCAAGGAAAACCTTTCTGGAGTTGGAGTTACGTGTTCACATTTTTCCTTTTATCATTCTGTTGGCAGAGACACAACAAATTATGATGGAGAAATAGAGGCTATACACATTGCTCTCCGACAATTATTAAATCTTCCCTTTAATAAATTTAACAAGGCAGTAATTCTTTCAGATTCTAAACCTGCAATTCAGGGAATATGTTCAAATACTACAAAGAAGTCCACAAAAATTAGAGAATGCTACAAAATGTTAACACAACTCCAAAAAGTTAATAAGACTGTTTATCTCCAATGGATTCCAGCACACTGTGGAGTCATGGGGAACGAAGCTGCAGACTCACTTGCAAAGAAAGGCACAACAATAAAATAAAAGTCTAAATTCAATTTCTCATATTCCTCAATAAAACGCTTGATCATTAAAAAATTTTCTAATTCATACCTACAAGAAATAGAAACAAGTGCCAAAGATAAAAAATGGAGTACACTACTTTCCAACCCAGATATAATCCCCCAGAGACCAAGGAAAACAGCGGTTGCAGCCTTCCGACTATTGACAAATCACGACTGCTTAGCAAGTCATCTCTACAGAATAGGTATCTCAGCCTCACCAATATGTGTCCTGTGTAACGATCCAACAGAAATGAACGAAGACCACTTGAAAACCTGTGAAGCATTAAGATCAGAAGAAACTACACTTCAAAAGTATTGGAAAGCACTAATGCTAATGGCTTCATTGCCAGATGCAAGGCACTAGAAAACAACAACTTATAATAGTATTTATTTATGCCAACAATCTTACTGTTGGAGTTTTTAAACACACAAGCCGTGTGTGGGTAAAGTTTGAGAGGTAGCACGGGAACTTAAAAATTCAATGCCACAACTGGGATTTGAACCACAGGCCTTCCGCTTACTGTGGAAACATTGCCCACACGGCTTGTGTGTTTAGAAACACCAACAATAAGTTTGTTGGCATAAATAAATAATCTCAATTTTTGAGAGGTAGAACTGGAACTTAAAAATTCAATGCCACAACTGGGATTTGAACCACATACCTTCCACTTACCAGGCGGCTGCTCTAACCATTGAGCTATTGTAACAAACTGCCTGAATGGCATTAAATTCTCAAACCAGTTCGTATTTCTCCTGGTAAACCACAAAGCCAGCCTCACATCAGAGACAAATTACCCCAATGGTGACTTACTATTGTAAGTACTTTATGTCCCAGGATTAAATAACCTTCAGATGGTAATTATTATTTATTTATGCCAACAAACTTACTGTTGGTGTTTTTAAACACACAAGCCGTGTGTGGGCAAAGTTTGAGAGGTAGAACTGGAACTTATAAATTCAATGGCACAACTGGGACATAAAGTACTTACAATAGTAAGTCACCATTGGGGTAATTTGTCTCTGCAGTGAGACTGCCTTTGTGGTTTACCAGGAGAAATACGAACTGGTTTGAGAATTTAATGCCATTCTGGCAGTTTGTCACAATAGCTCAATGGTTAGAGCAGCCGCCTGGCAAGCGGAAGGTCTGTGGTTCAAATCCCAGTTATGACATTGAATTTATAAGTTCCAGTTCTACCTCTCAAACTTTGCCCTCACACGGCTTGTGTGTTTAAAAACACCAACAGCAAGTTTGTTGGCATAAATAAATAATAATAATCTCAATGGTTTTTATATATGGGGAATGTTAAAGAATAAATTGTACACATCAAATCCACACACATTACAAGAATTGAAGGACTATATCACGAGAGAAATACAGGCAGTCAGTCAACTTGAACTTTTATGAGTAAACCATAATTGTTTTCGGAGATATAGAGAATGTGTGCATTATGAAGATCATCAATTTCAACATCTGTTGTGATGGAGGTGTATCTAATGTAAGTTAGTACAGTAGTTAGTGTTCCATACCCATTACTTGCTGGTCCTTTAGGTGTAATTCTGGTGGAGAGCATGCCAGCCCTCGTCTGGTCCGGTGCTGCCGCAGGGTGGTCTGGCCGAGCTGCGAACGCACAGTAGTTTTAAATAATGATGAAAATGAATATTTTGGTAACTTTAAACATTTTCTTTAGTAAGTAGGTGCAAAAGACCAATTTGGTTTAGGAGTTGTTTGGATTATCAATATTCTAGTTTAAGAGAAACAAATAAGAAAAGTAAGAGACATTCTTATGTTTATTATAGAGTAACATAGCTGTTGAAGAGTTGCTTTCTCCATCTCTCCTTTATACATAATATGAAGCAACTCGTAAACTACTGCTGTACGGAGTTGATATTTTGCACACATAAGCTTGAAGAAATATTGCACATTCAAATTGGTTATAGTACTTACAAGATGAGGGGTACCTAGTTAATATGGAGAGCTGCCTAAAATTGACTGAAGCAAGTTACGTACTGCATCTTAAGGATGTGGAATTTTTTGTATGAGTAAAAGAAATAACTTCAAGCATTTTTATCATGTACAAGCCATGTGTAGACAAACTTTTGAAAGGTAGAATCAAATTAAAAATTCAATGCTATAGCCACGATTTGAAGCATTGATCTTCCATTCTGTGTGGGTGCTCTTAACCACTGAGTTACCATGGCTACATACAAGCACAACCCTAAACCTTCCAACCTCAATGGCGACTTATACATATAATAGTGAGTCTCAGGCTCTATGGTTTCGTTTTACTTTCTCTACTATGTAAAGTAGAGGAAGTATTGTTTTTCACCCAAAAATTTGATGTCGAGATTTTACCGGAAATATATGTTACGAGGCCCCATGAATCCAAAAAGAGCATTTTTAGAAGAAGGTCCATGTGTGTGTATATCTGCCTGTATATGTCACTCAGTGGACAGCATAACTCAAAAACGAAAAGTCGGTTAAAAACCAAAGTTGGTATTTAAGGTTAATGTCTTTGAAGGATGTGACATGAAGATTTTGAAGAAAATTGCTGCACCTACCCTTTACATGTAAATTTTTTAAAAAAATATTAAATAATTGAGCTGAAAACTGAAAAACATTTAAAATATCAATAAGTTGTACACAAAATATTGTTTTCTCTTAAACTACTTAAATGTGGTGCTGTATTTTTAATAAATTATTACTTTGTGTTGAGCTATGAGACTCTATTCTTTCTCTCCAGACGAGGTACTGGGTGAAATGAATGAACACTCGATGTAACTTCACTATATATCATTTTATTAACACTTTTTTCGTCCCTTATTACACTTGTTATAATTAAATTGGCTTTCGTTGCACCTATTTGTATTTTCTTGAGTCTTTCCACTTTTATAGTCTTTTAGACCCACATCCACACGCGTTACAGAAACGTATCTTCACCTTTCAAACACACAGACGTTAATGACAAAATTGGCACTTCTTTACATGACAACTCTTTTTATATTCATGCACGTATGCGCTCATTTTATATTTTCCTACATTAAATAGTTCCTGTATTGTTAGGGAAGCGATCTTTACCTATTCTCCCTACACTTTTAACATTAAATATATATGGTTCTTATACTTATATATATTAATTTAAACATGAAACTTAACATTTATGACATTTTTAAATAATTCTATTTTTCACAACAATGAAAAAATAACAACACCTCTTCATTACTCAACTAATTTTTATCAACATGAAAAATAAATTACATCTGCAATAAATGTTTACATAAATGATTTCCTTTTGGGGTCTAACCATATATTCTGTCTCAAATGTAAGCAATGGCTGCACAACAATTTCTTTATATCTGTATACTGAGCTTGAATTAAACATTTAGGAGAGATACAATAAACTGTAGGGTCCAAGGGTAATTTCATATTAGCATATCAAAAAGTGATTTATTATTAATAAATAGGCTTAACGTGGTTGCAAACGACGTTATGTTGAGCCCTACTTTACTATACCCGTTTCTACTTCATGTTTGTGACAGTAGAGGTGGTAGGGAAGGACAGGCTGACACATCGCTTAGGTAACCTGTTTGCAAAGCAATGTGACTGTATTACCCCTACCCAACCTACCTCATCAGGTAGGGCCGGTAAACCTCTCTGCAAGCATAACTTAAATGCCAACAATATGCAACCGGCACCAAAGTCTATTAATAAATATATTAATAGTTTAAAAATGGTTTGACATAGGACATTGAAATGTTGTGTCTACTATATATTGTATGAGTGTGTGGAAAAACAGTTTATAGTAATTAGAGGAAAACTGGATGTTTTAATTTTCATAGATACATTGCTGTAAAACATAAAATATTACCTTTGTTGTTAACCTGGAAGTGTCATTTTCAGAATCGTCAAACCAGTAACTCACTTTCCAAATGTGTGGGTTTTTCCTGGAGATTGACATACAGGTACACTGCTTTTTTATTAGGAAGCTGCTTCACTACAAATTCGTGACACTGTGTATGCTAGCAACACCAAAAGCTTCCACAGTCAATTCCTGGGTTTTCAAAAAATCTAGTTGTACGTATTTTGGATTGGAGAGCTTTTTTTAAACATTGTGTACAATTAAATAGAGCTTTTATGCCCTATGAATGAATCACTTCATGTTTGTTAATAGCAAACTCCTTTGTTCCAGCATTGTTGGACATGTTCACACACTCATATCACAAGCACAGGGGGAAAGAGAAATAATTTAATTTATATATTAACAATATTTCAGCTGAAGTTTGAAACAATGCCTATACATCTTCCTTTCATAGAAGTTTGAAAACAGTGTTGTTATAATTAATTTAATTTAAAAGGTGAGTCAATTAATAACACTAAACAACACCATCACCATCTGCACCTTGAAACACCGTGGAAACCAATTATTGTCCGGTTGATAATGGAGGAAAGTTAACCTTCAAAACGCGTTCCGGAAAATTATGTTGTAAGTGTTGTTTAGTGTTATTAATTGACTCACCTTTTAAATTAAATGCCTATACATGCCTATTCATTTTAATAACAGCACACCACTACTCTCAAATGAACTGTACATTAACTCATTCCGTTTCAAACTGCATGGTTTGTATTTTCTCAGTACACTTTATGTTTATATTTAACTTTCGAGAGCAAGAAATGGTTGTATTTTTCAGGCTTATGTGTGTTGAATGAATGCTGAATGATGAAAACCATGTGAAGGTAAAAGGTGAAATTGAAAAACATAGCTTGCGATCTAAGTATTGTGGAACCAGGAAGTTTGCACAGTCATGATCAGAAAATAAATTTCTGTCTAATTATGAAATTGGCATCTATCATTTTCAAGTATTTATTCAAGTGCGAGTAAAGAAGATAATATTCTCAGTTCAGGTGCATAAGATCCGTGTCCCATTTCTGACTGCTGATAGGAGGGGCAAGTGTATGATTCACTGAGGCTTTTGGCATATGCCTTTAACTTTTGCACTTCCCTAGTATAGTAGCCACGATGAAAGATAAGACCACTTATATCTTATAATCTTCCAACCATGCACCTGCAAAGTATGGCAGTGTCAGTGTTATATATCAAACAAAGAATTATCAATTGATGATAGTTTCTCAGGCTAACAGCCAGCTCAAATTTGGGTAACTGCCCAAGCTTTCAGTGATTAACTCTGCTGCCATCCTCAGGGGAACTGGAGCTAGACTACTGATGTTGCAATATTTATTCCTAGCTAAAGCTAATAAAAACAACTTTAACAGGAATGAAGGCCTTCAAATCAACAAAGCATGGATGGCAGTCATTCAGCATGTCTCTCCGCCACAGCACAAGAAAGCCTCGGCAGTTACCTGATTGGTTCCACACTTGTGTCTCCATTGGCCTGAGCTTAGCCAATGAGAAGAAAGAGATCTTATCTGCTGCTGGCCAGGAATAAATATTGTGATATCAGTGTTATAATAGTCACTGAAAGCTTGGGCAGTTACCCATATTTGACCTGGCTGTTAGCCTGAGAAACTATCAATAACCAACCCCGGGATTCTTTCATTTCATCAAAAATGAAGCAAAGGATAATAATTTGAGGATCACAGGTAGTGCAGAAGAAAACAACGTCTTCGTAAGCATTGAATAAAAGAATTAGTCAGGAGGTAGTACTTAAAAAAACCAGTTCATCTTATAATGTCTAAGACTGTAAACTAGTCAATTTAGGCACAGATTGAAAGGCAGTTGTGAAAGCACAGGTGTAGTTTTGAATCAAGAATTATGGTAATTTAGTTGAGGCTTTCTTCATTCAGCCAATATGTATGTACTTCTATGCAAAGAGTTATTCTCTAGATGGATACCTGGTAACTCTATGAGAACCATAGGATATGTAAAGGAATTCTGGCAAACTGAGGTTAAAAATAACGATGAATTTGTAAGTGAAGGTGCATACAAGTAACAAGACTTGTCTATGCATTGTCTCTTGTGGATGTGTGTTTAGCAGAAAATCAAATATTAATTATAAGATGTATTTTAATTCTTTCTCGCTGTGATGTACAACTGAAATAGCTAAATATGATGGATACTATGTTGAAGTAACATACCGGGACCATTATCTTTTCTATTTCTCCATTGGCACTACTCTTTTTTCCAAATCATCTGAGAGTCTATGGGAATAATTTACATGTACTGTCTTATTTTCTGTATATTTTCATGTTTTGCCATGAATAGCTGTTTTGCATCTTAAATCAATCTTTATGCACACACATTTTTACTTTTTCTAGTACCAACAGTTTCTGCTAGAAGAAATATTGCATTCCAACCAAAAATTTGATATCAAGATTACATGTTTTGAAGTCCACAAATTTGTAAGAGAGAGAATAGCACAATTAAAAAATGAAATATTGCCTAAATACTGAACTTGGTATTTAACTTCAGTATCTTTCAAGGATGAGTTATAAAATTTAAGAAAATCCCTTTTCCCCAAAATACCCTTTAAATGGAGAAAAGTTTTATTTTTGATTTTCTCAAAAATACATGACGATTTTAATTAGAATATAATATTTACATGGCTAGTAAAACAAATGTCTGAATTATTATTTATTTATGCGAACAAACTTACTGTTGGTGTTTTTAAACACACAAGCCGTGTGTGGGCAATGTTTGACAGGTAGAACTGGAACTTAAAAATTCAATGCCACAGCTGGGACTTGAACCACAGACCTTCCGCTTACCAGGTGGCTGCTCTAACCATTGAGCTACTGTGACAATCTGCCAGAATGGCATTGAATTCTCAAACCAGTTTGTATTTCTCGTGGTAAACCACCTGAAGGTTATTTAATCCTGGGACATAAAGTACTTAAAATAGTAAGTCACCATTGGGGTAATTGTCTCTGATGTGAGACTGCCTTTGTGGTTTACCAGGAGAAATACGAACTGGTTTGAGAATTCAATGCCATTCTGGCAGATTGTCACAGTAGCTCAATGGTTAGAGCAGCTGCCTGGTAAGCAGAAGGTCTGTGGTTCAAGTCTCAGCTGTGGCATTGAATTTTTAAGTTCCAGTTCTACCTCTCAAATGTCTGAATTTTATGTAAATAGTGTGTGAAGGTTTCTTCATTCAGAGGGAAGATAAACCATAAAAGGCAGACAAAAGCATACATGAAGATTACTGGCTGACTGTCAGAACTTGATCAATGGTGCTCTTTTTTCTGGCTGTTGTTATGAACAAGCCTCAGATTTTTAGATTCCAAAAGTTAAAATTAACTTCTATTAGTACATTAGAATTTCATAGAATCTTAAATGTTAAATGTCCAACTTATTGGATTTTTGGGTTAAATATGTATATATTTCGTATGGACATGCCATTGAGCTTAAAACACTAATATTAAATTGCCAAAAGAAAAAAAAAATCTGATGTGTTGCACTCACATGACTTTCTCTACTCTTGTACTAACCATTCTTACAAGCTCTTATTCCTATATCTTCTTCGTGTTAATTGAGATAAACATTTGTACAAATTATCTTATTGCTTATTTCCTTGTAGGTGCAAGGGGAATATTGGAATACAGTAGGCTGTGTGCGATAGTCAAATCTTTTAAAGCTTTGAGATTCCATTCTCTTTGCACACGTAACATATAAAAAATGAACAGCGATGACACATTTCACGAAAGTTCTAAGTTTTCTGAAACTCACACAAATAACAAGGAATATGTCCGAAATGGTTCACCCTACAAGAAAATTTATTGAGACATAAATTGTGTATTTTAGCAAGATCTACATTTTTTGTATAGTCTGATTTGGCGTATCTCTTAACGGTTTACCAGTTATGCAAAAGTCGTCCAGAGTAAATACGACTACAGGGGCTATAGCCAGAAAATTCAAGATATACATTTCATTTGTCATCAAAATATCTCAAAATGACATTTTAATAAAAATTGTTACAGCCATTTTCAAGAAAATCAAAATTTTCGAATAATTTTCCATGTAAAGGGTAGTTTAGGATGGGGCTGTTTTCTTCAAAATCTTTGTGTCACATTCTTGAAAGACATTAAACTTAAATACCAACTTTGGTTTTTAACCGACTTTTCGTTTTTGAGTTATGCTGTCCACAGACTGACAGACTGACACACAGACACACGCACGGACCTTTTTCTAAAAATGCCTTTTTTGGATTCAGGGGACCTCAAAACATGTATTTCCGGTGAAATCTCGACATCGAATTTTTGGGTGGAGTACAATACTTCCCCTACTTAACAGTAGAGAAAGTAAAAAAAGGAAAAAAACCTAAAAAGTTAGGCCCCAAAACTGGATACATCTTATATGCCCTAGCAAGTTAAGGCAGGTACCTATCAGCTCCAATTCTCAAAATTTCTATGTTTCGGCTTGAACCTATTCATTGTTACCTTCCTTGCAAATTTTGGGCATTTCAATGGTAGAGAGTTCACTGGATGCATGTGTGCCATTGTTAATGGTTTTTATATTGTTCATTCAAGCTTCAGTTATTGTGTTTAGTTTACTAAACAATATATATTGTGGTTTTATTTGCAACTATGGCTGAAAAATGTCATTGTTATCTATATATTTAGGCTGCAAGTGATATATATATATATATATATATATATATATATGATAAAAAGCATTAAAATAGGGCTGCTTAAAGACATTTTGGGCTACCTTTAACTGAAAAAATGAGGAAAGCTTGTCAAATCAGGAAGAAGTTTTAAAGAAGGTGCCTCGTGGTAAACAGAATCTGAGAAGCAGAACTCTTAAATGGTTAAAACTTAAAGCATAACTTATGCTTGAGTCTTAGAGAACAGACAAGCGGGAATTTCAGTTTCTATGAAAATTATCGTTCATCAACTGAAAGGAATATCCACTAACAAAGGGATTGCCAACTTTACTGGATCTACATTATGGTTTAAGAGGTAGAACTGGAACTTAAAAATTCAATGCCACAACTGGGATTTGAACCACAGACCTTCGGCTTGTGTGTTTAAAAACACCAACAGTAAGTTTGTTGGCATAAATAAATAATAACTACATTATGGTGTTCAAGATTTATGAAGAGGTATCGGCTTGGCATGTGGACCAGGACAAAAATATCACTGAAGATGCCAGCCGATTATGAAGAGTAAATTGTTGAATTTCATTTATTTGTCATTCATGCAAGGAAAAGATTGGATGAATTTTGTGGATTTGAGGACAAAAATTAAAGAGGGAGCACTTTTTTCTATTTATATTGCCTAGAGGATGATGTATTAGTAGATGTATCAACCAATAAGTCTGTTCCCCAAAAAGTAGTTCTAAAACATGGGGTGTGTCTTATACGTTGGCAAATACGGATTTGAGGGTATTAACTTCAGATATATATATGATTACTATGGCACTGAAAACGCAATCTTGGTTATACTCGTTTTGTTTTAATATCATATTGAAAAACACATAGTTTAATTTCGAACACTGCAGACACAAAAGTTCTCATTATACTCATTTTGCGTTCCTATTATGACATTGAATGAAGAAGTAGCTACTTTGAAAGATCCTCAGATGTAAACCATCTTCTGTTTTCTGTTAAAATATGCTTGAAAGTGGAGAAATATCATTCTACTTCCCATGAGGCAGGAGCTATTCCCTTAGGGATCTTGCATTTATATGCACAGAGAACATGACCAATTGTTGTTACAACCTTGAAATCTGACAACACAATAAACTGGATTTCATAGTCCATGTTAATTGTTGGAACTTCCTATAGTGAAAGATGCAGTGATACATATTATCCAATAATGCAATTAAATTTTGCCTTAAGTTTTAACCTATTGTTGGGCATGATGTTTCAGAAATTCTTTGTGCCTCTGACAACCTTTTACTCCTCCTCCTCCTCCTCCTCCTCCTCCTCCTCCTCCTCCTCCTCCTCCTCCTCCTCCTCCTCCTCCTCCTCCTTCTTCTTCTTCTTCTTCTTCTTCTTCTTCTTCTTCTTTTCTCCTTCTGCTGCTGCTGCTCCTTCTCCTCCTTATCCTTCTTCTTCTTCCCTGTTCTACCACTATCGTGGTGTCAGGGGTTTACCTTGGATCCATTCCTCTGACAACCACTTTCAACAATATTGTAAGTTAGTAAAATAATATAAATTGATGGCAGACCTTTTAATTACTGTTTATTATTCTAGGTGTTATGTCAAAATATTACACAAGATTTCATAAGATCATAATTATATAAGATTTATTTATTCAAATGGTCTTCTTATGCTTTGAAAATATTTGTTATAAATGTATATTTTATGTAAATGTACAAATGTCTAAATAAATACACAAGAATATACTCTATTTGCTTAAATAACCTAATTAGGAATTTTAATTTTTGGGTTCTATATAAAAATCTGATATGATCTGATAACTGGCGGCGCCGTGGCTGAGCGGTTAGCGCGCTCGCCTACCACCTAGGCGGCCCGGGTTCGATCCCAGGTACCCGCATGTGGTATTCGTGGTGGACGAAGCGGTGTCAGGGCGGGTTTTCTCCGGGTACTACGGTTTCCCCCGTCATCTCATTCCACCGGTGCTCCATCTTCATTCCGTGTATCATCAGTGTCACCGCCCGCGGTGCCGTTGTTGTAAAAGCGGGCGTTAAACACTACAAACAATGATCTGATAACTAACATGACTTTCCCTACTCTTGCACTAACTATTCTTACAAACTCTTATTCCTAGATCTTTGTGTTAATTGAGGTAAACATTTGCAGAAATTATATTATTGCTTATTTCATTGTAGGTGCAAGGGAAATAGAGGAATACAGTAGGCTTTGAGTGATAGTCAAATGTTTTAAATCTTTGAGATTCCATTCTCTTTCCACGACTAACATATAAAAAATAATGTTCCATTTGACAAAAGTTTGTTTTCCAAAACACACAAATAAGGAGTGTCTCCAAAATGGTTCACTCTACAAAAAAATGTAGACATAAATTGTGTTTTAGCAAGATCTAGATTTTTTGTTTAATAAGATTTGTTCTACCTCTTATGGTTTACCAGTTACGCAAAAGTCATCCAGAGTGAACAGGACAGCCAGAAAATTCAAAATATAAAACTCATTTGTCATAAAAATATCTTAAACATATGGCATTTTAATCAAAATTGTTAGAGCCATTTTTGAAAAATGTTCCCTGTAAAGGAAGGGAAGTTTAGGGTGGAGGAATTCTCTTCGAAATTGTCGCGTTGCATCTTTAAAAGATGTTAAACTTAAATACCAACTTGGTTTTTAACCTATTTTTTGTTTTTAAGTTAATGCTGTTCACAGACACGAATGCATGCACACATGCACACACACCTAAAATATGCTTTTTTGTTTCATGGGGCCTTGAAAATATATTTCTGGTGAAATCTTGACTTCGAAATTTTGTATGGAATACAATACTTCCTCTACTTACTGTGCATAGTAGAGAAAATAAAACAGGTGTTATTGGGTTCTAACATAAAATTAGATCAAGTTAGGTTCTATAAAATTGAAGTATATTACTTGTTAATTCGTTAAACATTAAAGTAAACTGAAATTGAGAGTATGAGGATGTTTTCGTGGTGTTAGCTATCTTCATTGTTATTGGTTTGAACTTTTCAACATCTTTTTAATTTTTTAAAGTACTGTCATTCGGTTGCTTCTTGTGATGTCATGGAAAGAGTTTTAAATTTCCAAGCCAGTGTTGGTCACTGACCTTTTAAACATTTGACTATTGCTTCAGCCTCCTGCATCCCTCTTGTACCAGCAGTGAAATGTGTAATGAAAACACCTATGTTGACATTTACTTTATCATGAAGTAGATTGACTAATGAGATTTTGTTTAAGAATAATTTGAAGAAGCTATATGAAAGTAAAGATAGTGGAAAAAACATCATATGAATGTAACACATCAGATCTTTTTCTGAATAAAGGGGTCTATGGGAGAAAATGGAGAGACTACGTATATTTTATCCTGGTTTTAGTTAACAGATCTAGGTTTTGAGCCTAGAATCTAGGGATTAAAGGTCTGGTGCTTACTAACAAGAGCATGCATACAATCGAACAAAAGTTGTTGTTGTTGTTAGCTAATGCTGGATTTCTGACAATGAAGTCATTAATCCTCTTGCTCTACAACATTTTTCACTCATAGAGCAATAGCAGTATAGTAACCGCTTTTAAGAGAGCACCATATTTTTATGTTTTGGCGGTCACATCACTCTCTCACAACCCCCAGAATGTCTGGAGGACCACACCTGTCGTTGGTTTACGGGTCTCACCGACCTGACCGGGAGAATTATCAAAATAAATTCACCGACCATATCCTCTGATTACCAGTCAGAGGACGTATTACATGCCATGACAGGTCAGCATGTTAGGGGTTAAGATTTTATAGAGAAATGGAGAGATTGGAAAAATAAAGACTCCCTAGCCCTCGGGAACCCTAATAGCATCGGGGTCGGAAGAGAACAAGAGATGACCAAGGTAAGGTCAGATAGAAAAGTTACAGTGAGGAGCAAAACACCAGTAAGTGGAAGTAATGTTCTGCTCAGCTTGGGTACCTTGTGGTCGCCATTCACATATCCCCTAGACGGAGACCCCTGAGTAAAAGATTACAAATGTAAAAGTAGAAATAACTGAGGAATTAAGGAAAGAAATTGAAGTAGTGAAGAAAGGAATTATTGGTGAAACTGTAGAACAAATTGTTATTCCTAAAATTAAGACTGTACCTGATGTAGTACAAAAGTACTCTAATGCAAATAAATAATACAACAAAACAAACAAGGCTTGACAGATTGTGGCAGAGCAAGCATTCCAGATAGCTTAAAGAAAGGTTAAAATTAGGAAACCTCAGACCTTATTTGGAATTTTGCTCCTGTGGCAAAATGCATTAATTTGAGTTGTGTATCATTGAACATAAAATGATTACAGTAATTGGATGTATGTAACACCTAATTTCAGCAAGTATTTTAATATGTGGCTGTAATTTGGAGATTATGGGACATACTAGAGCAGGGATGTCCAATCATCTCTCTTTGGAGAACCTTATGCAGTGAGTAGCAGTTTGTAAGTTATACCTTGAATTTTCTAAGAATGTCCTCAGAAGACCTCTTCATTTTGGATGATTTTGCATAAATGGTAAACAGTAAGAGACAGACGAAAGCTTACTAAATAAAAAATGTTGTTGTTGTTAGCTAATGCTGGATTTCTGACAATGAAGTCATTAATCCTCTTGCTCTCCAATATCTTTCACTGATGATTTTGAAGAGAGCAATAGCAGTAATAGTAACCGCTTTTTAGAGAGCACCATATTTTTATGTTTTGGCGGTCACATCGCTCTCTCACAACCCCCAGAATGTCTGGAGGACCACACCTGTCGTTGGTTTACGGGTCTCACCAACCTGACTGGGAGAATTATCAAAATAAATTCACCGACCATATCCTCTGATTACCAATCAGAGGACGTATTACATGCCATGACAGGTCAGCATGTTAGGGGTTAATATTTTATAGAGAAATTAGAGAAATGGAGAGGTTGGAAAAATAAAGACTCCCTAGCCCTCAGAAACCCTAATAGCATCGGGGTCATAAGAGAACAAGAGATGACCAAGGTAAGGTCAGATAAAAAAGTTACAGTGAGGAGTAAAACACCAGTAAGTGGAAGTAATGTTCTGCTCAGCTTGGGTTCCTTGTAATTAGAGCTCAGCATTTACCTACTTTGTTACTTTGTTTACAACAGTATACTTTATTTTATATATATAAAATGTTTTATGCTTACAGCGATAAGAGATACCATGGCAGACACAAAATTTAATGGCAGCTGATAGCTGACCATTACTATTCTAGTTCCTTTAGTGGAAATAAATTTTGTGGGTATAAATGATATCTATATCACCAGTTTTACAATGTGGTTTCACTACATGTCACTGCAAGGCGTGGCAAGCCTATGGTTGGATTTTGTGTTGAGCCACCCGCCATTAAATTTCGCAACAGCCATAACTTTATAGCACCTATAATTGCCCATTTTCATAGCTTGTACCTTTTCATAGCTTAAGGATTTCTCTTTTGTAATGAGAACTTTTATCAATGTTTTTACCAAGTACACTCTTTTTGTTATTATTTATAATGTGATGTTAATCATGGTATTGCAATTAATATTTCCCACTCTGAGTGAAGAGTGGGAAGAGTGTTGACAATGTACCTGAGGAAGTTTGTAATACCAGCATTTTTTCTGTAATGTCAGCTGCATTGTTGAAGCATATAGTAAACGGTCAACTATGAACTTTAAATGTAACATCTTCCCATCATCACAATAGACCGGTGTTCCTGTGGAAGGTTTGGTTCTGCTTATCATAGTGCTAGCCTCTGTTTTTCTGACTAATTGGATGTCAACAGCAGGGTTTTCAAATTTCATAATTGATTCTTGATGATAAAGATGTTCTCCCAAATGCTTAGTTCTAATGTCTTCTTTACATGTTTCATTAATTTATCTCCTCTTATCTCTAAATCACAACATAAAACAGAAGAAAGCGTTTAAAAACACTGTCGGATAATTCCAACTTAAGCTATTAATCCTTTCTGTTTATAATGTTTTAGCATTGATCTGGACATTCTTAGTTCAATCGTGGTTTCATCTGCCACCCCAAAAATGTTAACTAACCTTGTGCCAACAAAAATTAGCATGCATCAAATATACATGTGGATGTTGTTAAAACACACAATTTATGTCAAATATTCTTTTTTTTTCTTTTGAGTGAACCATTTTCAAGGCATTCTTTCTTATTTGTTTGAATTTGCCAATAAATTATACTTTTTTCAAATAGGAATATGTTATTCATTTTTTCATTTGTTGGCCTTGCAAAGAGAACAGAACTTCATAGGCATCACATAGCAACCAGCTCTTAAAACATTTCATTATTGCTTAAAGCCTACCATATTCCTATGTTCTACTTGCACCTAAAAGAAAATTTGCAGTAAGGTAATTTCTGAAAATGCTTATATCGTTAAAATGTATATAGAGAAGTAAGCATATGCTACAATAGTGTGTATAAGAGTCAGTATAGCTCTATATGTACAGGGTGTAAATGAATTACACCACATGAATTTTACTGGTAATAGAGGATTCATAGACAATCAATTTGAGATAGGAAACTAATGGTCTACGACGTCAAGGTAATAAGTTATATATATTCAAAGTAATTAGAGATTGTGGCCAATAAATCTTAAACAGAAAGAAATATTTAATTTAAAAGGTAAGTCAATTAATAACACTAAACAACACTTACAACATAATTTTCCGGAACGCGTTTCGAAGCTTAACTTTCCTCCATTATCAACTGGACAATAACTGGGTTTCCATGGTGTTTCATGGTGCAGATGGCGATGCTTCTTCTGATGTTTCTTCTGGTAACGGTTCAAGGAACTTGCTGAAAATATCTTTCTGAGGAATGTCGAAATTAAATACTCAGTTTCTATTTTTTAAAATGAAGATTTGTTCCCATGTGGACAGTTCTTGTTTTCCGGTTATGTGTTTGAGAAGTTTCAGTTCTAGCTTTATGTCATGATTTTTTGTCCAAAACTGATTGTAATGAAATATACATAGGAAAAACCAAAAGAAATTTAGAAATTAGATCCAAGGAACATGTTAGGAAAATCAAGAGTAAACAATTAGAAAAATCAGCAGTTGCATTTTAAATTCAATCACATATGGCTTTTTCAAGTGCTTATCAATTATTTACTTGTTTCTAAGCTGCTAGTTAGGCATGAACCATCTCATTTAAGTGAAAACAAAGTTCTCAGTGTGTATCTGCTATTTAGGTCACGCAAGTGTAAATAATAATTAAACAAACTTGAAACAAAGAGGTTAAACAAAAAATTACAACGCCACACAAATGTTTTCTGTAAATCAAATTAAATTAAGCACGCACTTATGACAGAGAGAAAGAAAGAGGAAAAGAAAGAAGAGCATAAAAAAATAAGGGCTTATGGATATTTGAACCTGTGCTTTGAATACGTGCGTACCTTCGCGTCGTAGCATCATATGCATTACGCTAAACAGACTGCAGAATTTGCCCGCTTGTTCTCTCATCATGCATTGCAGCTGCAGTGGACATCATCAATGGCATGCATACCCTCAAACAATTTTAAGTCAGAGTTCCATAATTTTTAATCCTAGACCATAGGTTTCCTATCTCAAATTGATTGCCTATGAACCGTCTATCGCCAGTAAAATTAGTGTGGTGTAATTCATTTACACCCTGTATTTGCAAACAGTATATCTTCATACTGAACTATACTAAAAGTCTGTATCGCAATATGTTGCATGACGATCACTAGGTGTATCTTCTAAGGCTAAGCATTTCAACTTTGTTGTCAAATATTGATAGACTTCATAAACGTAGGTCACACCAAAGAAATCACTAATGAACAGATGTTTATCATATAAGATTTGACAGTGCTTTTGTAAATCAAACGCAATGTATCTACATATAACCAACCTATCACTGCAACAAATACACGGCTGGGGGATAAAGAGAGCCAAAGTCCACGTATGGTGGAAGGAGGTAAACCCATACTCCCATCTTTCGTAGACATTGGACATTGCTGTACTAGAGTTTTGATCAGGTGTTTAATGATAATTTAGAACTTCTTAGATCTTACATTTTTGAAACTTAATGAACAGTTCATTGAGGAATCCCAATAACATTGTTCAGAAAGAATATATTTACCAACTTTTGGGGGCTACTACAAGCAGAGGGTAAAATAAGAAAAACAAATGATACACAAGCCTTATTTTTAAATACACTTCAGTCCAGAAAGATATAGCACCAGTAAAGTGGCACATTATGTAATGGCATGTTAGTAATAGTAATTTGTAATGCACTGCACTGTTTTTATTTGGTGTTTAATAGGCGATACTTTGGTGGGAGAGAATGCAAATGCACTACAAGGCTTGATGGGAAGGTGATTATCGTGACAGGGGCAAATTCTGGCATCGGGAAGCAACTAGCACTGTTGCTTGCAGAAAGAGGTACTCCAAAGGCATAGGCTTTAATTAATTCTAGATGTAGAAATGTATTTTTGTTACATAGAATAAGTATAACCTTTTGAGATAAAGGGGGGGGGGGGGATGCTGTATTTTCTCCCAGTGGCTATTGTTTGAAAGCACTTTTTATGCTTGTGAATTTTCACCTGTTTTTATTTGGTTGATCAGGTGCATTTGAAGAAAGACTGAACTAAAACTATATATGTCTATGTTATTTAATGTTCTACACAAGCCCGGATTACAGCCCAGATGTCTGCTGTAGTCGCAGACGAAACATCTGGGAAGAAGGAGCCCTGTAGACCACGGCCCACAATCCCAGATTACACTGTATCTAGTATAAAGATATGCAGAAAAAAAATAATAGTTCTATTACCTTTGAAAATGACAAGAAATGGTGAAATGTCATTTTGCAAAGACACATGCCTGAAACTATGCACTTGCACTTTTGCCTCCAGAGCATGACTCATAAGTCTTCCAATTCACACGAGTTATAATTCACATTAATGTTCTTCATGTGTTAGATTTTCTTTCAGTGACATACCCAATACTATTGTGGCAAATACTGAATAGTACAAGTAAAGTATTTGTTTAAGAGGTAGAACTGGAACTTAAAAATTCAATGCCACAACTGGGATTTGAACCACAGACCTTCCGCTTGCCGGGCGGACGCTCTAACCACTGAGCTATTGTGACAAACTGCCAGAATGGCATTAAATTCTCAAACCAGTTCATATTTCTCCTGGTAAACCACAAAGGCAGTCTCACATCAGAGACAATTACCTCTTAAACATTGCCCACACACGGCTTGTGTGTTTAAAAACACCAACAGTAAGTTTGCTGGCATAAATAAATAATAAAGTATTTGTTGTTGTTAGCTAATGCTGGATTTCTGACAATGAAGTCATTAATCCTCTTGCTCTCCAATATTTCTTTTTAATATTTCATAAATATTGAAGAGACTTAGCAGTAAATGTAACCGCTTTTTAGAGAGCACCATATTTTTATGTTTTGGCGGTCACGTCGCTCTCTCACAACCCCCAGAATGTCTGGAGGACCACACCTGTGGTTGGTTTACGGGTCTCACTGACCTGACCGGGAAAATTATCAAAATAAATTCACCGACCATATCCTCTGATTACCAATCAGAGGACGTATTACATGCCATGACAGGTCAGCATGTTAGGGGTTAAGGTTTTATAGAGAAATTAGAGAATGGAGAGGTTGAAAAAATAAAGACTCCCTAGCCCTCAGGAACCCTAATAGCATTGGGGTCGGAAGAGAACAAGAGATGACCAAGGTAAGGTCAGATAGAAAAGTTACAGTGAGGAGCAAAACACCAGTAAGTGGAAGTAATGTTCTGCTCAGCTTGGGTACCTTGTGTTTGCCATTCACATATCCCCTAGACGGAGACCCCTGAGTAAATGCAGTGAAATGTTTAAGTCCTGATTGCTTCTCTATAAATGAAGGTACTGCCGTTATGTGATGGTAATGAAACAAAGTATGTTAGATGAATGTATTACATATACACGTTGTACACGTTGGCGAAACGTTGGTATCCACCATGCCTTCCAGACCACGGTCCACAAGCCCAGAAGAACCAAACATTTCGAATAGTATATATACTGCATTTTCTCATTAAATTCTTGGTCTTCATCTTACTAGTTTTCCTTGATCTCTAAACTCTCATTTTCTGCTAAACGGTAATTGTTGCATATCACGGAGGAAGCAGCTCAGAGCGGGGCATACATACTTGCTGCTTCATCTTTTTCTCCATCCTCGCTGGATTCCTTAAAATATTCATTGGGTTCATAATCTTCATTATTTGTAGCTGAAGATTCACCTTCTTCATCAGTCAAATTTTGGTTGAAATTAGCACTGTTTATAGCACTAAAAATTTTGGTTCCCAATTCAGACTGATTTCAGCATCAATCTTCAGTACCATGTGTAATGACCTAGAAACTAGTAGAACCTACTGAATTATTGACCAGCTGCAACAATTGCTCTCTGTTAAGAAAAATGAATTTTTTTAGAGCTTTTTCTTCTAGTCCTAAAAATTTGGAAGGGCTTTTGAATTTCTCGTTCAGTATTCTTGTTTTTATAACATCCAGCTCATTAAAGTCACTTTCTCTAAAACGAATTCCATACCATCTCTATCAGGTAATGAGTAATAACCAACATTTTTGTGTACTCCAGAATTATTTGCACAACCATAAGCACTTCACAAAACTCTAGGAAAGGAAAATTGTCCTACAATCACAAAATAACAATTGGAATTAAATGTAACACAAGACCAACTAATGCAAGTGACAATGAGTAGCACAGAGCAATCCTTATGATGTTACCATAAGCAGAGCATTTAACATAAATGATTCTCATTCCAGAATCGGAATGAAAGGTCATAAAATGACTGGTTTTCAACAGTATGCTTGTTTATATTCTATTGTTAGAAGTCTAAGAATTTAGTTCAGTCCTCCTTTAATTTTTATTTGTTTATTAAAAGATGGCAATAAAATTTAGAAATCATTTAATGCAGTAAAATACAATAATTTTCACAAAATAATAAGTAGTACCTCTGTATAATGGTAAAAAATGCTGAAATCACATTAAAACTCTTTAGTAAAAGCTCACCATACAAGATGGTCTGTGAATGGTAGAACATTCACAATTTTAGTTGAAATGTGTCTTCAAATTTTGCAAGAGTTCCATTTCACTTGTTGCAAGTTTCAAGGAAGAAATTGATACAGTGATTGTATTTTAAACATTGTGTCCATACATATTTTTGTCTTGAAAATGTAGCTTAGAAGACATACAAAAGAAAGTTACTTTTCTGACTGTAACACTAACCCATTTAAAAAATTCTTCTTTTCAAGTAGAGGAAGTATTGCACTCTCCAAAAAATTTGACATGAGAATTTCACTGGAAATAAATGTTTTGAGATCCCCAGCATCTGTTAGATATCAAATTCCATATTTCAGCTCAGCATTTTCCAAGGATGTGGCACAAATATTTTCAAGGAAATCTGCATACTTACCTCAAACTGCCCTTTGCATTCTTGTATATGACTTAAGTGTTTAAAACAGTGAAACTTTGTCAAATTAGTTAAAATGTATGATTGCACTTTAGTTTCACATATTAGGTTATGTTACTTTGGACAAGTGTTTCAACGGCAACTACTGCCAATGTCTGCTTTGTGCCCAATGATGGCAAGCCTGGAATCCTTCTTTGTGCTGCTAATGGTACAGCCTTCTCTTTTTAAGGCTGCTTGACAACCACCAGTAACAGTAACGATTACCAGAACAAGAAAGTTGGAATACATGTATTCAAATGGGAGTGTTCACAACCGATGGGAGGCCCCGGCAATGGGAAGGAAGACTTGGCCAAGTTTTAACTTTCAGTTCCCATTACCAGGCATGGCATGATAGATTCATGTTGTGCATATTAGACTTTACGCTGTATAAACTATTTAAGGCAGCCGTGCTATGAAACAGCTGCTAGAGCTCTCTCCAGTCACAAGCTAGAAAAAATGACATTGATCAGTCAGGAACAAATGAATTCTCAATGTGCAACATCAACCTCAACTTTCTATCGATGAGCTGATCTATAGTGTATCTTGCCGTTCTTGTTGCCAGGCTGTTGTGAACTAAAATGTCCAACGTAACATAACCTAGTAAGTGAAACAAATGTAATCATCCTACTCATCATTTTAACTAATATCCTTAATTTGTTAATTTTCTCAAGAACAACTCTAATTTAGAGTAAAGTAGCATGTTTTAGTTATTTACATTACAAATAAAGTGTAAATCTTGAATACTCTACAAATAGAGTAGAGGTTAAGTCCTCTTCATTTGGAATAAATTTTGTATAACTGGTAAACCATCATCATTAGACAAAGTCATACTGCAGAATAAATGCAGATATTTATAAGACACACAATTTATTTAAAAAAAAGTTTGTAGTAGCTTCAGCCTTTTTCTAGGTATTGTTATTGGTTTTAATTTTTCAATGCTTTTGTCATTTTTTGAAGTAATGTTGCCATTCAGTTGTTTCTTGTGATGTCATGGAAAGAGTACAAAGTTTCAAGGCCAGCTGGCAGTACTTAAAAAGGAAATTAAAAATTAAAATCAATAGTAATGCATATATCAGAAATGAACTTCTGTGACAAAAAATTGATTTGAAATAAGTTGACTGTTTGAAAGAGATTTAGATTTCTTTTTTGGAAAGTTAGAAGGAGAATGATTTCATTAGTAACTCCTAAGCATTAGAGAAAGAGAGAGAGAGACTAAATCATTACTTAAAGCATCAGTACTAGCATGTAGTATATTGTGTGTAATAGAGCCTGTGATCAATAAATAACTGAATTTCTGACGTGAGATATAGTTGAACCTATTGATCGATAGTTCAGTGAAACCCAAGGTCAGTCTGTTATTGTCGAGGAAGCTGTGTATTTGTTGAGATGTGCAGTTTGTGTGTAGGGTTGTTGGTGCATGTCGTGGTTGGGATAGCACAAAAGATGCATGGCAACCAGGTATGTCCATGACGCTGTGCACTGATGAAAACATCAAGAAAATTTCCCAATTCTTGACTGAAGATATTCGACTGATGGGTTGAATGTTAGTGGAGGCTACAGGAGTGTCCTATGGGAGTGCTTATGCAATAGTGACTGAAAAACTGGGTAAGCATATATTGTATATGCAGTTAGTACCATACAGTTGACTACTAATCAAAAACAAGATGGGCACTATCAGTAAGGGATCATTACAGGCGATCATGGGTCCCTGTAGTATGATACAGAATCGAAGAGGCAAGACATGGAGTGACTGTGGCCCAAGATTGCCAACATCCGAAAAGGTCAGGTGCGAAAAGTCATGAATAAAGACAATGCTGATTACTGTTTTGATGCTTGCAGAATTCCATTGAGTGGTGGCAGCCTGTGCATTGCATGTGATGTGTTTAGTTTATAAACAGTAGCGCAAGCAAGGTTTGTTATCTTTGTAGGGAAACTTAGTTGCTTAATTAATGTACTTATGCCAATGGAGTCTCCTATTCTGCTATCTGAAACACAACAGGCATACCAATATTACAATATATAACATAACACAAGCTTTAAAGGTTCGATAAATATAATATATTAGCTTCTCTCTAAGACTCATGGGAGATTTAGCACCAAGTTGCTGTGCCACTGGACCAACCCTCAGTAAATATGTTTGTATGTATTGTTAACAAAAGAAATATAAATTCTAATTAATAAAAAACTAATATTGCATACTGGAATCTCATTCATCTGAATTAGATTACTTTCAGCAACAAATAAAGTAACTGAAATTATTATTTATTTATGCCAACAAACTTACTGTTGGTGTTTTTAAACACACAAGCCATGTGTGGGCAATGTTTGAGAGGTAGAACTGGAACTTAAAAATTCAATGCCACAGCTGGAATTTGAACCACAGACCTTCCGCTTACTAGGCGGGGACTGCCTTTGTGGTTTACCAGGAAAAATATGAACTGGTTTGAGAATTTAATGTCATTCTGGCAGGTTGTCACAGTAGCTTAATGGTTAGAGCACCCACCTAGTAAGTGGAGAGTCTGTGGTTCAAATCCCAGCTGTGGCATTGAATTTTTAAGTTCCAGTTCTACCTCTCAAACATTGCCCACACACGGCTTGTGTGTTTAAAAACACCAACAGTAAGTTTGTTCGCATAAATAAATAATAATTACCATCTGAAGGTTATTTAATCCTGGGACATAAAGTATTTGCAATTGTAAGTCACCATTGGGGTAATTTGTCTCTGAAGTGAGACTACCTTTGTGGTATACCAGGAAAAATATGAACTGGTTTGAGAATTCAATGTCATTCTGGCAGGTTGTTACAGTAGCTTAATGGTTAGAGCACCCGCCTAGTAAGCGGAGGGTCTGTGGTTGAATTTTTAAGTTCCAGTTCTACCTCTCAAAGTAACTGAATTAATTAAGTTTAATTCACAGTAATATGAAGTAAATATAAGAAACCATACCATTCCAACTACAACTTACCAGCTCTTTCCCAGCCAAGGCCTACTGCCTGGCCACTGTGTCCCCCACATCTATCCACCATAGGTGTCATGGAGTGGGATCATTACTTAAGGTGAGACATGGTCAGCATCCCAATCCCTCCCAGCCCTTTATGCGGTCTTCACAACCAGGTGCCGCTACTTCTCAATAAAGTAGCCCCTCAACTGGCCTCTGAGGAACCTAACCAGTCTGAGTGCAGCCCAGGTGTCCCAGCAGGACAAAATCCCCACGCTGGTACAGGTAATCAAACCCTGGTCACCTGTTTGGTAAGTAACAGCACTATCACTGCACTGAGCCAATCTGTTTCCTCCCATAATTGTAAAAATCAGAGGCAACATAATATTGGCAATCACAAACATGTTTTAAATAATTACAGGTAAAGAAGTTAAAATGTTTTTAAACATTGATAATTTTATTACTAAATATTAAATTTAAATAAATAAATAAATGGGATGTACATTACTTTTCTTTTTTCTCGTTCAGGTACTCAAGAAAGAAAGCAAACAAAGACTATTTTGCCTGTAGACAAGCAAACACATTTATTCTGTTCACTTTTTTCATATACTCATGTAAGTGCTGTACTTGATAAAATAATGTAACATAAAACCTAACAGAGATTATATTAAAACATTGCCACTGTGGCTAACTACTGACATCAGGTACGGATGCAACTGCCTACATGCATTAATGACTGCTGCCTTGACTCAACAATAGACCATACAAGTCATTCGCTATTGTGTGCCATTTTTCTTGCTCTAGAGCCTTTGTTTTGTGCTACTTGGGAATATTCCCTTTCGAGAATGTCTATCTTTGTGTGCAGGGCCTATATAAGGGACTGCTGGGTGCCTGTTGGAGAGTTAGAAAGTTACAATCTTCAGTGGACAGTGATAGTGCAAGTCAGTGTGAGTTGTGTTTCAATAATGATAGCTCAATTATGACTCGATTTGAGGGTCAGTTGTCTCTTGTTGTTTGTGGAACAGTGTCTTAAATGCAACGATAGCATTAGGCTAACTGCTGATTAAGTATGATTAGCAGTAACTGGTGTTCTCATTTGTTAAAATATTTTTAGAAAGAGTATGATTTGTTCAGAAAGAATGTTTGAAAACTATTAATATGCACATTACAACCTTTCCTTGCTATCTTCTAAGTACAGTAGAATCCTGATAACTCGACATTCCATATAACTTGATAAGTTCTCTTTATTTTAATATTATATATTGTTAAACTTGACTAATAATTTCTATAATCCACAATATGGTATAAATAGTATAGGCACAGTTTAATTACTTTACTTGTGCAACCTACTCATTCTCCATCACAGTAACAAAAGAACTGATCATGATATCTAGTCAGAACATAAGCAGCCAGCACATTGTCACAAAATCAAAAGCTTGTCGCTAATGTGCATATGTAGTACAAACACTTGTTTGTAAGGTTTGTAGGTTTATTGTTTTATCCAGTATGTACATGGTAAGCTAGACCTTCAGTTATGTATTTCTGGTTACAGTACCATTTCTCAGATCTCAGGCTTACTGTTACTGTTATATTGAGTTGTGTTTGTACCAGTGAAAATGTCGAACAAGAAGAAAAGATGATAAGTTAACATGACAATGGAAATTAAATTGAATGCCTTAAAGAGACTGGACAAAGGGAACATTAATGTTATAATTTTAGAATATGTTATACTCTTCTGTTTCGTATATTGTGTTAGAACTTACATTTATGTGATCTACAGTTTTGAGTTGTAAACAAGTCCCGTTATTCCATAAAATTAGACATTTCGGTAACTTGACACACTCTCAGTCCACATTAGGTCGGGTTATCGCAATTCTACTGAATTTTGTCACTGTGTTTGAGCTCTTTCAGCTTTGCTTCTCTTCTTTGTTAAGTTTAGCACCAGTCATTCTTGCAAACAGCATCATAATGTTCTCTATCCTATCACCCACCATTATTCAAGAGCAAATTAAACATTTTGAGTTTTCTTTCTTGGAAGCAGAAAAGTACTGTATTCCCAGTTCTTTGCTTTTTGGGAGCAACCATAATTCATGAAAATAATCCTTTCACCTTTCTGAATTAAAATAGGAATTTACACAAATCCAAATTGTCCACTATGCAACAAAGATCACCTGTGAAGTTCTACCTTTTGGATCCACTTTCCCGAGCAAGGGCGCTAATGGTTTCATTGCCAAATCCCAGCATATGATAGCAACAACCACCTTTGTGAATTAACAGCTAGTAGACTAATGACCAAGTTACACACTATAACATCTAACTGCAGTCTTTGTGCATTAGTAGTGTGGTGCATCCTCTTTTCTATTGCTGAAGCAGTCTGTTTTGCTCATGTATTTCTCTCCACCACTGATTGTATTTCACAGTGCATACACCTATGCAGATTTACACACTGTTAAGTATTTTCGACAGCATTAGTGTAGAACATTATCTAACTGAATGTGAAGATTAAAAAAATGAGACTCAACATCTGGTACAAGAAGTGGAATAATATAAGGTGTAATTTAATAGCCTTGAAATTGTTTACAAGTAAGCAAGAAGAAAGCAATAAGAAGGTAGGGGATTTCCTAATGGAAAGAAAAATGGATTAGTAGAGTGAAGCGGAGTGCTAAAATGAGTTGTGCATAGGGCATAGTAAAGGAAAAGAAAGTTTTTCACAGCAGTGCTGAAGGCCAGGTAGTCATATGTGTTGTGCAACACAATGGAAGAAACTAGGTAGGTGCAACAGCAAGTAGGAAATCATGTAAATAAATTTAACAATATCATGCAAGTTGGAATATGTACAACAAATGTAATTCAATATCTAGCACTGCGTAAATGTTTATGCATTTGAAACATTGTCACCTATATGAATGAATATCGCTTGCTTCTCAGCCCTTTTTTACTTGAAACGATGATCGCAATTTGTATAGTATTAGGTATATATTTCTGCTTAAACTGTGACCTAAGTATATTAAGGAAAGCCATGGGAATCCAGGTACCTAATTTGCAAATTTTCCTTCTTCTACTTCTGCTCTTCCCTTTAATAGGTATTTGTTACCAGCAAAAAAATTATCACTTTAGACCCTTAACTAGATGACCATTTTAAATGCTAATGTTTGCTAACTAGGCTATAACATCCAAAGAATTTACTCTTGAAAATAATCTCACATTTTTCATTGCTGTTTGTAAACTGCAGAAGCATTTAAAATGACTAATTTAGGACCTGCAGTAGATGCACATTCTGTAAAAATGAGTCCATAGAGATGTGAATCACTGCAAATGTAGGCAAATCAGCAATGGCAAAAAGTACAAGAGTGGTTTGGGAAGTTCTTGACTTGACAAAGAGAATATTAAATAATAGGGATGGTTCCAGTGGCGGTTCCTGGGCGATCGATTATTTGCAACTGCACACCCACTAATTTTTTTCCACGTGTGAATGTGTATTTGCCTTTATAGATATGCATATGAGAAAGTCGAATGTCTAACTTTCTTCTATATGAACTTGCTCGTTTAATTTTCCCGCACCCTCTTTACCAAATGTCAGCGGTTTCAGTCAAAAAGCTGAGACGCATAAACCCGATTTTGCGACTGGCGAAGGTAGATTTTAGGTGAGGGGTATGCGGGGAGAGGTGCAAAGCTTGCATTTAAGAGTACGGCGAGTTAAGGCAGCATAATCGACAAGGCCAACACATGCGATTTTTACCGCGCAAGCGCACTACGTTCTTGTACAAGTCCCTCCGTTTTCCTTGCTACGAGCATTTCCCTCCGGTTGTTTAGCAGAACGTACTAGGCAGCCAACGTGATGGTTCTAAATATAATGTAGCCGTCTTCTATATTAAAATGACAGTTATATTAGTGTTATAAACACAATTACATCTAGTGTTATTAACCGATTATAAATGCATTTAATTGCTCTTCTTGTCATAATTTACTAAGGCCAATACTTCAGTTTGGAATGAATATATTGTTACAGTCTTTATTACTGTTTGTTATGTCTGTGTTCTGGCAGCAAGTTGCATGCAGTTGTGTCTGCACATAGCGGGAAATTTGAATCTATGAAAGCGTGGAAATGAATAACATGGCGAAACTGGAGCAGATAATCTTTCGGGTTTATTCTTTGAAGGGAAGCTGTTTTCCATGCTTATTGTTTACGAGTGAGAGAAACGGCATCTGGACAAATAATAGTTCTTGTGATTTGGTCATTTAAAACAAAAAAGTAGCAAAATATAAGAGCTCAATTCCCATATCAATTTAGAATTAGAATTGTGTGGTATGTGTCAGAGAAAGAAAGGGAGTAAAGGTGGAGAGGACGTAATATACTGCACACCCAATGCGACAAGTCACGAGCCGCCACTGGATGGTTCTCAAGTACAATTACCTATTTTATCGCGTAATTCCCCCCTTTTTTTCTCGAGAAATTTGCTTGAAAACACTGGGGAGGGAATTATGCGAGTGGTGCTTGTAGGAATTTGGAAAGGAAGGGAAACCATGTAGTATTATGTAAAAGTTATATAGGTATACAGTAATTTGTGAATGAACTGGATACATACCACGGTTTCATTGGGCCTACAATGTATTGTTTCATTGTTTCTTTTCTCTGACTATTCTGCGGTCTCACTTTCATCACTATCATCACTATTTTCATTTATATCTGGTTCAGATAACACATCTTCATGTTCGCTATTCCACAACATGTCGTCAGAACCATTAATGGCACAAGAAATACCCTTTTTTTAATCTTCTTAACAATATGATGACTTGCAACAAACTGACTTAGAAACACGTCTGCAACTTCACATTTCAATTTTACAATATGTTGTGACAATGGCAATACGAGTAGTTTTGTGGCAAGTACCGAGTCCATTGTTGTCTGTGACAGGCACCGCTGTGCCGATTGTTGTCCATTATCAAGTCATTTGAAGGCTGCTGCAATAAGAACAAACCAGGAGAGGGCATTAAGCAATGTTTAATAGGTAAATAATTTTTAGTGATGAAAAATCATAGGGGAGGAAAATATGCAAGGGGGGCGGGGGGGGGGGGGGCTTATGCAATAAAGTAGGCATATTATGCTGTGTTTTCATTATTTACTTATTATAGTGCTGCAAAATAAACAAGTTAATATTGCTTCCAAAGGCTCAAGTGAATGTCATCAGTGATTATACTTTTTATCAGAACTTGAGCTGCTGCCACCTGTGCCATATTCACCAAATTTGGGCCCTAATGTTTTTTTTTTTTTACTTTGCAAATTTGACGAAATGGCTTATTGGACAGAGATTTATCTCATTGCGGAGATCATAATCTGCTCAAGCTCTTATTTTGCAGAGGTGGACAAATTTTTATATTGAAGGTATAAAGAAGCTAGAGATTGTTGGCCAAGTACCATCCCAATGAACAGAGACAAATTAACTGTAAGCTAAACAACATAATAGGCATGGTTACAGAAAATGGATTCTGCAAGGAAACTGTACATAAGAAGATAAACAGACCCAGACATCGGAAAAGAGCAAAACAAATCAGCACACTTGTCCCTAATGAAAAAGAAAAGGTCTTCAAAAAATTCAGGTACCACCAAACAGCATTCTAGAAACTCCAGAAAATCTCAAAGCAGCATCACATTTTAGCCCTAAAACAGTTACACACATTAAAATCTAAATTATAAGATAACATCCCAATAGAGAACAAACTGGGGATATACAATATGATTTGAAGCTTTCCTGGCAACGAAGATATTCAAGATGCTCTCGGGCTTCGAGCCAGGTGTAGTGATGAAGAGACATCGACGTTTCGGGAGTGTACATCTCTCCCATCTTCAGGAGGTGGTGAACCACCTCCGCACTAGACCGGGTGTTTTCTGCTCGGTTCGTACTGGCTGACAGTACATATACTGGTCCCTTCACTCTTGCTATTTATTCTTCATCCTGAAGATGGGAGAGATGTACACTCCCGAAACGTCGATGTCTCTTCATCACTACACCTTACTCAAAGCCCGAGAGCATCTTGAATATGGGGATATACAGATTAGCTGTAATAACTAAACAAAATCTACATAAAGGAAGCTAAGAAAAACATAAAAATGAGAACAAAAGGAACATCAGGAACCTAAAGCAAAAACAGGAAAACAAATCAGTAGCAGCTTGGCATTTTTGGAGAGGCCAACACACCATAAACAGAAATCTGATAATATTAGAAAACATTTTGCGAAAAACAAAACTCACAGATTGGGAAAACCTTTATATTTGGAAAAATGAAACTCATTCAACCCATTTTTAAACTCTGCCAAGCAATATGCTTGTTCAGAAGTTCATCCAACAACCATCAGGATGCTAACCACTATGATGAATGATTCAGGCAGTCAAATAGGAACTGAGGATGGGAACAAATTGCTCCTGAAACATTTTCCTCATTAAAAAAGTGATGTAGTGTCAAAAATAGACTCGATAAGTAAAGGATGCAGAACTTCTTGCACAAGTGGCAGCTAAAAAGCAATATCTGATAGATGTTCATAAACTGTTTTGCCTCGTATTTCCAGAGGAAAATGCCAGGTGCAACTGGAATAATATGATATTCCCAGACAAGGTGATATTTTCTTCCACACACAAGGGAAAGGTGATTATCTACTGTCCAAATGGGTCCTGATATGATGCAAAATGTGTGTCTTCACAATTTCATCATGGTCATGTATCTATATCTTGTTGGGCTGCCCACCTTGGTAGCGTGATGGATAGCGTGTCTGTCTCACATTCAAGAGGTTGGGGTAAGTTTTACCTGGGTAGGTTTTCCCTTATCCTGAGAAGACAAATGTCAGATAACTTAAAGCTCCATGGACCTTGGGCACATTTGAGCATCATTTCACCCGTTTCACTCATTCACCATCTGATATGACATTACGTTGGAGGACGTTAATTAAAAAAGAATGCTGGGGTTGGATATCAAGGGACATTCTAGGTATGTTGTGGAAGCTTGATACACTGAACAGTGTTCAATCACAGTAATTTTTGAGAATAATAATTTGATTCCTTCTGTGAGAATAAGATATTCTGAATGGAATTGTTGAATTTGTGCACAGCAATCATCCTGCCCACACATTTCAAGAGATTCCAAATTGGGTCTCAGAGAGTCAGGATATCATATACTGGCCTCCTTGTTCATCAGATTTGAACCCAATTGAAAATCTGTGGGCTGAGATGAAAAGGGACTTGTACTCAAATTTACTGCAGATGCATGAAGGACAGAGGAAAGCTGAAGCTCAAGCAGCCTGAAATTGTTTTGGTGTACATAGATATTCCTAAAATTTCAAATGCTAAAATTGTTATCATCTTTATATATGAGGCCTCTAGTATCAAAGACAGATATATTCACAGTGAGTTCAAGTTCCCATTTCTACCAGAGGGCATTATGTTGGAGTTTGAGAGTAAACACATATTTTAAATGTCACAATATATTAATTTAGTCTGTTTGTGAATAGAACTACATTCACCATTAAATTCAATGCAAGAAGATTGATACGAACACTTGAATTCCCCATGCCGACCAGCTGGGATTGTGTCTGTCTTTGATACTAGACATCTCATACTGCCCGTGTGTATGTGACTGGACTGATCCTAAATGGCTTAACCTATTTTTATGACATTTTATGTGTGTGATAAAGGTGATTCGATAATGGTTTAGATTCACAATATGACCCAATAGAATATGTTATTTTTAACTAATTTGTGTTGATCTTTGGATGGTTTAGTTTCACAATTGGATCCATCACTGCGATCGCATTGTATAATTTCCGGTATTTGGTGCTGCTATCGGATTCTAACAAAATTTTGTCACAGCGTGCATTAATATTACATTAAAATTATGCACTTATTAAGAACAAGTAATTAAAAATGTAATTAACAAATATACATTGTGCATATGTGTAAGGTGCAGTATTGAAGTGAGTATTTTACATGCTTTTTCATGAATTTCAATAATGTATACACCTGCATCCTATGACAATCAGCTTAACATATAAATGTAATATATTAATATTTATTGAAGTAAGGTGTTAAAGTGTAATTAAAACGTATACATTATTCAAATGTGTAAGGTGCAGTATAGAGATGAGTATTTTACATAATTTGTTGTTGTTAGCTAAAGCTGGATTTCTGACAATGAAGTCATTAATCCTCTTGCTCTCCAATATTTTTCACTGATGGATGGGGCACTAGAAGTGGCCGGGCATATTTGAAGGTGGTCTTGATCCATTTCCTCTTGCAGATCACATAGAGGACAGAGTGGTGAAGAGTATATCCCAATTCTGTTTAAATGTTTTGCCAGACAATCATGTCCTGTAATCAACCTGAAGGTTGCAACTGCTGTTTTTCGAGGATACTCAGGAATTACTGTTTGAATGTTTGGTAGTTCCCATCTTTTATTCTTTGATCTTTCATAGTAATATTTTGCAATAATTTTTTTGAATTCAGAGTTGATTAATCTTTTAGCTGCATAAAATGGTAGATTAACTATAGATTTTTGTAATTTTGTGTTTGCTGTTACAAGAACTTCGCTGCAGTAAGTAAATAATGGCTTTATATATACATTGTATGTTGTGTTAAGAGTTGCTCTGGAACATCCCCACTTCATTCCTGTTAGACGTTTTAACAGTGAAAGGCACCTCTCTGCTCTTTGTATTACATTTTCTATTTGTTTGGTCCATGTAAGTTTGGTATCAAATGTAACTCCTAAATTATTTGCTTCCTTTGTTTCTGGTAATTGTTGTTGTTGTTTTCTAGTGCCTTGCATCTGGCAATGAAGCCATTAGCATTCGTGCTTTCCAATACTTTTGAACTGTAGTTTCTTCTGATCTTAATGCTTCACAGGTCTTCAAGTGTTCTTCATTCATTTCTGCTGGATCGTTACACAGGACACATATTGGTGAGGCTGAGATACCTATTCTGTAGAGATGACTTGCTAAACAGTCATGGTTTGTCAATAGTCGGAAGGCTGCAACAGCTTTTCTGGTAATTGTTGACCCTCAAAATTTAGTTTTATTTTTAGTGGTTTTTTTCTTAGTGAAAAGATTTGGTAGTTTGATTTTGTTGTATTAACAGTCATTAAATTTTCTTTGGTTCACCTTTGTAAGTTGGTTAAGGATTATTGCATGGTTTTTTCTAGTTCTGTACTTTTGCTTTTTGGTTTTGAAGTCCACATTACTAAGTCATCAGCAAAAAGTGCACACTTCACACCTGATTTTTGTATTTGTTGTGGCAGATCATTAACAAATATATTAAAAAGTGTTGTGCTGAGCACTGTGCCTTGTGGTAAGCCACGGTGTACTTGTTTGTATTTAGGTATATTTCTTCCATATCTGGTTGCATTAAAGCGTTGTGTTAGGAAATGACATAGCCATGAAAACATTGGACCTTGTATCCCTATTTTTTTTACTTTCTTTAGTAGTTTTGTTCTGCATATAGAATCATATGCACTTTGAAAATCAATAAAAACTGATAAATTATCTTCTTTTCTATTGAAGGAGTCTTTGATTTCTTGACTGAGAAGTAAGACTTGTTCACTTGTAGAGTGGAACTCTCTGAATCCAGCTTGACATGGGGTCCCCGTCTAGGGGATATGTGAATGGCAACCACAAGGTACCCAAGCTGAGCAGAACATTACTTCCGATTACTGGTGTTTTGCTCCTCACTGTAACTTTTCTATCTGACCTTACCTTGGTCATCTCTTGTTCTCTTCCGACCCCAATGCTATTAGGGTTCCTGAGGGCTAGGGAGTCTTTATTTTTCCAACCTCTCCATTTCTCTAATTTCTCTATAAAACCTTAACCCCTAACATGCTGACCTGTCATGGCATGTAATACGTCCTCTGATTGGTAATCAGAGGATATGGTCGGTGAATTTATTTTGATAACTCTCCCGGTCAGGTCGGTGAGACCCGTAAACCAACGACAGGTGTGGTCCTCCAGACATTCTGGGGGTTGTGAGAGACCGATGTGACCACCAGAATATAAAAATATGGTGCTCTCTAAAAAGTGGTTACATTTACTGCTAAGTCTCTTCAATATTCATGAAATATTTTACATAATTCAAATTATGTATTCACTGTATTCTATCACAATCAGCTTAATGTACAAATTTCATATATTATTATTTATTAAAGTAAGATTTTAAAGTGGAATTAAAAAATATACATTGTGCAAATTTTGCTAGAGCCTTTGTGGTATATGCAGTAATATAATCATGTAACTACAACAAACATGACCGTCTTCCTGCTACAGTACATGCATAATGGCGACTTCTAGCCCAAAAGAGAATTGCAATCTGCAATATTAGTGATGTTCTCATTTTTTTTTTCTGTTACAGAGAAATGCTGATAATGCATTAAACCACAGAAAATAGCTTATAATGGATTTTGCATCGCCGGGAATATATAACAATGTGTTAATAAAGATTGAGGATGATATTTGTATTCTCATTTCATATATGGCACTCATTCATTTCGATCTGCCATCGCCTACCCGATGTTCAGTGCCAAAAACAGTTCGATATATCTTTGGCTACTTTTGTTGCTAATAATGAGCAACTTCTCACTGCTGAACAAAAGAATATATATGATCAAATTAGTTTGTTAATTGCAGCACAAGGCAATTCTTCTTCTTTTTTTTTTTTCTCCTGGGCACTCCAGGTGGCACCACCAAAACATTCCTCATCTCACTGATACTTGCGCGCATTAGATCACAATCATATTGCATTGACAATTGCTTCATCAGACATTGCAGCAATCTTGCTTAATGGTGGGCAGACTGCGCATTTAGTGCTGAAGTTGCCATTAAACATTCACACAAATCCATACACAATGTGTAACATAAAGAAGCATTCAGGCATGTCTGAAATTTTTGGAAAATGCAAAAATACTTGGGATGAATGCACTATGGCCTACAAGCATTTACTTGAAGTTCTCAATAGAACACTAAAGGATCTCAGTAATTATACCAGGCTTTTTGATGGTGCTCTATTGCTACTGTCCGGTGATTTCAGACAGACATTGTTGGTCGTTCCTTGTGCTACATATATGGACGAAATTAGTACATGTTTGAAAGAATCATACCTATGGCAAAGTGTCCGTAAATTATGCCTTACCATAAATATATGTCTTCAAATTCAAAATGATCCATTGTCATTGTTACTCTCCGAACAATTGCTCAGCATTGGCAAAGGAAAATTTAAATTGCATTAAAATGCAATCCAACTCCCAGAGAATTTTTGCAACATGGTGGAAACCAATGCTTTGATTGAAATTATATTTCCAAATTTACAAGCTAATCATACTAATAATGGGTAGCTACATGAGCAAGGTATTTTGGCTGCAAAAGAATATAGATGGCAGCGCAATTCATTTTAAAATACAACCTTCACTGCCTGGCAATGAAATATCATGTAAATCCATCGACACTGTTGTCAATCTGAGGAAGTTGTCAACTATCCTGTTGAATTCTTGAATTCACAGATTTACCTGGAATGCCGCCACATAACTTGCAATGGAGGATTGGTTCACCAGTTATTTTGCTTCGAAATCTGAATGCACCAAAGCTTTGCAATGGCCCGTGATGGGTCATAAAAAAATCATGGGCATAGTTCTTGAAGCTACCATTTTAAACGGCAGATTTCAATGTGAAGTTGTTCTACCACGGATTGCAATGATCCCTTCAGACTCACCCATCGTATTCAAACGTTTGCAATTACCGATTTGCTTGGCATTTGCAATGACTATTAATAAGTTACAAGGCCAAACAATGTCAATTGTAGGTTGGACCTAGAAAAAGTGTGCTTTTTGCACAGTTATATTTTGTGTGCTCAGGGGTTGGCAAACCATCAAGTTAAGATAAAAAGCAAATTTTATTCCTGCTGATAAAATAAAATCTGTCTTCAGTGGAATTGAACAGGGCTCTCGAGCATTTCCTTTTAAGACAGGTTTCCACTTAACAGAGGTAGGCCTAGGCTATTAAGAAACTCAAACCATTAACATACATAAATGGACAGTACGAGGTAAAAGATGTACTACATTATTCTATTGTGTGTTTTTAGATACTTCTGCTGCAATACATACATGTAATGCACACCAAAATATAATGAACGAAAGATAGCTGTATACGCGATTCATTTATTTTTTCCAGTAGTCAAGGAGAACTTCCTGGACACATTGCTGCTTAGCTCCTCAACATTCACAAACACTTTGGCCTGACTAAACACACCAAACATATGCGAGTCATAGAGCAAATTGTTGCAGTTCCTTTAAACTTTTGACAGGATCCAGATAAATATTTGGCCTACACTCTTTTTCCAACTAAGGGACATATTCCTCTTCATTTTCCTCTGCCTTCTCTTCTTCTATCTGACTTTACATATTCTCAATTAGACATGTATATCAACTGTGTCTGTTTCAGTTTGCACATCATTGTATATGTTGACATATTTCATTTCACTGCAATTGAAAGCACCTTCATTGATGTAGTTTTGTGCTTGAACATTTTCTAAACTCTACATTCCGAAACCGGAAATTTTTTCTTTTAAAAGGCATACTATGATTCCCGTTGTTCGCATAAGACAGTTTCCGTTTAATGAAGGGAATTTAGTGTGTTTTTCAACCCTAAATTCATGGAACTATAAAATATTTCCATTTTGGACAGATTTCTGCTTAACAGGGTTCTGTAGAAGGTAGGTTTTCCTGTATTAAGATTAAAAATATACCGTATTTTATCGCGTAATTCCCCCTTTTTTTTTTCTCGAAAAATTTGCTTGAAAATACTGGGGAGGGAATTATGCGAGTGGTGCTTTTAGGAATTCAGAAAGGAAGGGAAACCATGTAGTATTATGTAAAAGTTATATAGGTATACAGCAATTTGTGAATGAACTGCATACATACCACGGTTTCATTGGGCCTTCAGTGTATTGTTTCATTGTTTCTTTTCTCTGACTATTCTGCGGTCTCACTTTCGTCACTATCATCACTATTTTCGTTTATATCTGGCTCAGATAACATCTTCATTTTCACTATTCCACAGCATTCGTCAGAACCATTAGTGGCACAAGAAATACCAGTTTTTTTCTTAAACTCTTCTTAACAATACGATGACTTGTAACAAATTGACTTAGAAACATGTCTGCAACTTCACATTTCAATTTAACGACACATTGTGACAATGGCAACACTAGTATTTTTGTGACAAGCACTGCGTCCATTGTTGTCTGTGACAGGCACCTCTGCATCGATTGTTGTCCATTATCAAGTCATTTGAAGGCTGCTCCAATAAGAACGAACCAGGAAAGGGAATTATGCGATGTTTAATAGGTAAATAATTTTTAGTGATGAAAAATCATAGGGGAGGGAAATATACGAGTGGGGGCCTTATGCGATAAAGTACGTATTTAAATATTTATTTTTTGTACTTTAAAAAATATACCTGTCATGTAAATGATTTAAGTTTTTTATTTCTTGCTGTTATTTAAAACAGTTTTAAGTTTGTACTTGACAAATTTAACTTTATAGTATACTGATACACTCACACACAATTTATAGTTCGAAATGTGATAACTGCAGATGTGGTGTGTTAGGTATTCTAAAAATAATTTTGTTGCATATTTTTTCATCAAAACAGCTCAAACAATTTATAGTTTAAAATTTTATAATTTTTGGATGTAGAACGTTCGAACAGGACATCTGTCAGGTCTGCTAGTACTAATATAATATTATGTTCTACACATCTGGTCATAAAATTAACCACATAAAAGATAGCTAATGGTATGTTTGAACCAGGAAGATTATGAAGGCAAGCAGTGCCTTCTTAACCCTTCAGCCGCCATAATGTGTTGAGTGTTTTGTTTTCAGTAGGTTATAAGGCAACCATTATTTTCACAGGTGCAGGCAGGCCATTCTACAATTCCTACATATGCCTTGTGAACATAGCTGTTACAAAGGTATACAAAGCCTTCCAATCGGCACTGGAATCTGAGGATGGCTCATTTATTTTGTCTGTGGCTGTACCTCAATTTTGCACCAAAAGTGCAGACACAATTTATTATTGTGAACTGCCACTTCCTAAAATTCTTATTTTAACTTCTGTATTCAAAATTTATTTGGAGAATTATAAGTGTTTCTTTAATAAGAACTTTTTAGAACATTTTGGTGAATATATTTTCTTAAAATAAATGAAGTCCTTGTAGCTTAGTATAACATTTTCAACTGCAATTTTTATTAATTACTTTTAGCAGTTAATACAGCTGCTTTTCAGTTTGATACTTCACAAGAGTATGTGAATATCTTGTATTACTCAATGTGCATGCTTTTTTAAAGCTAACAGAAATTAATCTTCTGCTGCAGGTGCACACCTAGTGTTAGCTTGTCGTGATGTGAGAGCTGGGGCAGATACCTGTGCTTGGATCATTAAGAAAACTGGAAATACTTCGCTTATCTCACTTCATTTGGATCTGAACTCTTTTACAAGTATAAGGAATTTTGTGAAGTACTTCAAGGGCTGTGAGTATTTTGTTAAGCAATAATGATGATGATGATGATGACAACCACCACCGTTACAACTATTCTGCTTATCAGGGGTGTTGAGAACGCAGAATAATTAACAGAACACTTTGATCAGTTTCTTAGCATCTCAGCTGTTGAAGGTATAGAACAGTTTGGCTAAAGTTTCCATGTCTGAGTTATCCTACAACTATAAAATTTTAATTAACTCTTCCAGCAGTGAATAGCATTAAGGAAAATATCAAGATGGACAGAATCAATTTCTAGAAAATTAAATAATTTCTCTTAACCTGCATAATCAAAATATTTTTTTACAAAAGATGATCTTTTACTATTAATGTGGTTTTACAGAGAGATTGCATTCAGATTATTGTATCCTCTATAATGCAATTTTAAAGAAGATAAAATGAAAATTAGTTTTTTAAAAATTAATTTGTGTGCCATGTTGAGTCCACCTGGATTGTGCCATGAGTAAACAAAGATGAAACACTGTGATGGCCTGTCTTCCCCAATTGCAAATCATTATGTATGTTACTGTGCTGATTGCTGTATGTTTATATTATGATCTTTGAGCATATTAATGGATTTTACTATATTATAACAAATAATGGCCCTACAAAATCTTTTATACAGAATTTCACATTTTCAGCAAGCAGTTATTCTCTCAGATTCCAGGGCAGCAATTATAGCAATTAATTCCAAGTTGTCACCAAAAAACCAAACAATTATAGAATGTTGGAAAATCCTTACCCATCTAACCGCACTTCAAAAACACCTAGTCTTCCAATGGATACCAGCTCACTGTGGACCGAGTGGTAATGACAAAGCTGATTTTCTTGCAATAAGGTACCAGCAGTGTACAGAAATCTATAGTTAATCTACCATTTTATGCAGCTAACAGATTAGTCAACTCTGAATTCAAAAAAATTATTGCAAAATATTACTATGAAAAATCAAAAAATAAAAGATGGAAACTACCAAACATTCAAACAGTAATTCCTAAGTATCCTCGAAAAACAGCAGTTGCAACCTTCAGGTTGATTACAGAACATGATTGTCTGGCAAAACATTTAAACAGAATTGGGATACATTCTTTACCACTCTGTCCTCTATGTCAGTGGTGTCAATCGTGGCCCCGAGTGGCAATGCCACGGAGAGAGCAAGTCGCTGTGCCCTGGGCATAGAGGGCCAGTCCGTTAGAAACCAGTTCAGTGCAGTTTTCCGTGTGATGCAGGCAGAGCAATGGCTGCATTCGAGAGCACAGACATGAGTCATTTGGATTCGCATGTTTCGAATAGGAAAACAATTCTTCTGCAAAGTTGTGCTAGTAGTATTCAGTACCTAATATGCAACCAGTATCTTGCATTAAAAATACAACATACAAAGTCATTATGAACATAGATAAAGTAAATAATACAACAGTTCCGTTGGAGCTGATAGAAGTACAGTGTGAGTTGCCTTCATGAGAAATTTGACAATTCATGTTCAGACGCACTGATCGAATTCTACCGGAAACTTCACAATAGGCATTTCCCAAATTTGATTCCCAACGCAGCAAAAAGTATGGCAATGTCTGGCAGTACCTACGTTTGTGAACAGGGTTTCTCTATAATGCAGCTCCTGAAAACTCGCCATAGAAACAGACTCTCAGATAGCAATTTGGCATCCAGTCTTAGAATCTGTCTTTGTTAGCCAAATTTTGAAAAGTGTGTGAATTGAAAAATATGCCAAGTGACTGATCCTACAAATGTGTAACATGTGGTATTTTACTTAGGTTTTCAGTAAGATTGTCTTAAATTCATTATGCAAACGCTTAACACTGAAATACGTATCTTCAAGGACAGTAGCTCTCAAACAACTTGCATGTAGTCTTTTCCTTTAATTTTGGAGGAAATCGCCAATGTCTGTTACTAACAATGTTTCGTGTTATTTTCCTTATTTGAAGATAATACAAGTAAATATTCTGTTATTATGTTTAATCAAAATAGCTAAGAATGTCCATTTAAGGTATAACAGGATTTGAAAGCTGCTATTTACTTTTTATATAAATATAGATTATATATAATACAAGTTCGTATTAAAAGCACTATTATTAATACCATGTAATTATTCTCTTATTTATTTATTCATTCAAAATAGATTGACATTTTTACATCTGGGATTGAAAAGTAATAAAAACATCTGTCTTTAAGAGGCATGTAAGTGCGTAAGTGGTGTACTTTCCAGTTTGAGAATGCCAACCCAAGGGCTAGGGTAGGTTTAATAGTGCCTATAATTCAGCCTAATCATCAGAAGGTTGCAACTATTTTAACCAACATGAATAACTACGGCAAGTAGTTTTCTATTTACGCGTGAGATGTACTGTTCCCCTTTGCAGATCCAACTTGTGTCTGTGCTATGTATCCTTGTAGGCAATTCTGAAGGAAAAAAATTAATAAGGTGTACGCACTCCAAGAAAGGTTTTATTCGTGGGCGCGACCAACTTGCAAGTAAAATAAGAACTGAAGCTTTCCTGGCGACGAACATATTCAAGCTGTTCTCGGGCTTCGAGCCAGGTGAAGTGATGAAGAGCCATCGACGTTTCGGGAGCGTACGGATGATGGGAGAGATGTACGCTCCCGAAACGTCGATGGCTCTTCATCACTTCACCTGGCTCGAAGCCCGAGAACAGCTTGAATAACTTGCAAGTATACAGGTGTCAATTGGTAAAGCTTCTAGTGTTGATATGTATTACGTCATGTTTTGCCCGCCATATGTAGCTGTTGCACAGTTGAGCCCCGAGGGGCCTGTGACCTTGACACCACTGCTCTATGTGATCTGCAAGAGGAAATGAACCGAGACCACCTTCAAATATGCCCGGCCACTTCTAGTGCCCCATCCATCAGTGAAGAATATTGGAGAGCAAGAGGATTAATGACTTCATTGTCAGAAATCTAGCATTAGCTATCAACTACTACTATATTATAACAAAATGAAAGTGCATAACAAATATAGTGTATATCTTCTGCCACTTTTTTCACCATGAGAACCTGTACATGCCTGTCAGTTGCTATAGTTTAATGAATAAATCACACTGTTTTCATCTTGAGCGTAAGAATTGTATTTTCAATCCATGAATGCTGAAGTATATTCAGTTAACTCAAATTTTGTTTTATCTTTGCATTCAGTAAAGGCGATAAATTATGAATCCTCTTATGCATGTGGAAGAAAATATACTATTCATTCAGCCTGAATAAGACTTGTTAGAATTTTAGTTGCTAGCATTAACAATAAAAGGTACAACAGTGGGCAGAAAGAAAGGAGAAAGGTAACTTCAAAATTTGTTTATCATGTGGTGACTTGTAGAAGTAACTTATTTGCTAAATTCTAAGGAATGTGGTCGTTAATAATAACTGCCTCTTTTTCCAGTGGGATACCCTTTATATGCACTTGTGAATAATGCTGGAGTGTTTTATCACCCACAAGCTGAAACTGAGGATGGATTTGATGTAACTTTCCAGACTAATTACTTAGGTAATACATTTTGTTAAAGTAGTTGTCTCAAAGGATATATCAAATGTTGTGACATGGTTATGTATTAAAAATATTCTATCCAATAAAAACAACACAAATTTGTTACATGAATTGTTTGGTGACTATTCCAATTCAGAACCTAAATTTCTTATACCAGTCCCAAATATTCAGCCATAGACAATGCAGATACAGTACATTTACTACAAAACTTGGCCAGCAGGTGCATGGCCCGTCTCCCAGATATCTACTGCATGATTTAGCTGGTAGTTGCACAGCCCGTCTCCTGGTCACACATGCATGGATGTCAACTCAAATCTCAAATCGCATTAATAATTATCAGAATAAACACGAAATATGCCTCATCATAGTAGATGTTGAAAATACCATCCATCTAAATCAGTATGTCTACGGATCGTCTGAGGAAATTTTCATTTACAGGCATTAGTTCAGTTTCTGAAATGGTGCTAATTTTTCTCCTGATATTTTGTTTTAATTTTGTCTTGGTGCAAGATGCCTAAGAGGTTTTCGAGGTGACCATTGTAACCTTTCTCGGATTTCGTCTAATTTCCATTCCGTAAACATGCACCATTTTACCATTCTTTTCCTATCATGAATTGATCCTGAATTTATTTACAAGCAAATGAATGGTGTCTCTACTCAGAACACGCACGCCAGGAAATTTAGTTTTAAATTCCCTATCAACTTCCATACAACATATTGTAAACACATATATAGCATACATAAACATTCTTTGTTGTACTGCATACTGTATTTGATTAATTTTGAGAACACTTCAAGCAAAACTAAACACTTCTAAACATTCCTAATGTTAATCATTTATGAACTGGAGTAGAACAGCACAAAACACCTACCTATCAGAAGTAAGACTGACGCATGTGTGACAATCAGTCTGTACATGCAGGAAATGTAGTGAAGGTCACACTGCCAGACAAGTTTTGTAGTAAACATACTATAGATAATAATGGTAAATGCATAAATCTTGACATGACTAAAGGTTTGGAACCATCTTCCTTGAGAATATCTTTAAAATGGTTATATTCAGTGAATAATAATAATTAATAAAAGGATAACACTTTATTATATACACCAGTACTGAGGTGAGCAATTCAGTCTGGGAAAAATCTAGCAGCGAGCAAATATAATGAATGCACTGAACATTTGTACATTATTAAGATAGTATTGGTGCATGTTCTAAGCTTGTTTTGACTCATTGCTAGCGACAGGCATAATTCGTGACTGTGGTAATGCAATTTTATTTGCAAATTTTACGATTTTTCATTTAAAAAAATGCAAATTTTGACATTTTCTGATTATAATCACGAATTTTAATGTTTAGGTTTTTTTAACTGTCAGTTTTACATTTTGACGCTGCCTGAGTATAATAATTTTAAATGAATTGGTAACTTTATCTGCATACAGTTTTCTCTTTATTTTGATAATAATATATAGATTATAGAATTATGTGTCGGTGGCGATCACCAATGGTTATGGAATAACCGTTCAGAGAAAATACAGGTGGTGTTTGTTGAAGTTCAATGTTTTGAGAGTACATAAACACATTCGTTTTGTGGTTCTCTGTGAGTGCCATAAGTATGATCTGTGGTTAGCACATTGCCTAGCACGTCTGATTCAGTTTGTTGCATGTTGTTTCTATCTTCCACTTGTTCCTTTCGTGTTGTTTACAGCATGCATTTAGAAAACAGTCAAAGTTGTGATACTTTTAGTGCTGTGTTCATTGAACTGAGTATTGCCATATTGCTATATACAACACATTAAATACATTTTTTGTCTTAGTAAACCTCGTGGTGAAGTGCTACGATATATAACCTAAAAGGCAACTATAAATGTGCCAAAAGCCACGCAAGTGAATTTAGAGCGCATGGACTTTATGCAAGTGACGATAATACTGTACTCTGTAAATATTGCAATGTGACTATGTTATGGAAAAGAAAAGATAGCTGTATAAAACACATGGAGACCAACAAACATAAAGAAAGTGCTTCCAAGAACACTGCAGCAGTTCAATGGGCATCAATAGCAACATCATTACTGGCTACCAAAAACAAGAAAGATTTGTCTCGAGAATTGACCAGAGATATGACAGAAGCATTCCTCAAGGCAAATATACCTTTAGAAAAGGTGGATTATCCCAACGTTTGGAAATGGATGGACAAATACATAGAAGATAGGTACAGTACATCATATCTTCTTGGAAGTTTGAAAACAGTGTTCTAATAATCAATTTAAACCAAAAAGGTGAGTCGATTAATGATACTAGAACATACCGAACATTGACTGGTTCTCCCTGGTGTGGATGGTGATGTTTCCTTTGAGGTCTCCTCTGTTAGCAGTTCAAGGAACTTGCTGATGATATCCTTCTGGGGGATGTCGAAATTGAATACTATGTTTCTGTTTTTCAATATGATGATTTGTTCTCATGTGGACAGCTCTTGTTTTCTCGTTACGTGTTTGAGGAGTTTTGGTTCAGGCTTTATGTTGTGGTTTTTTGTCAAAAAGTGAGTGGCAACTTCTAATTTTGTTTATTTTTTTTTTTTACATTTTCTAAGTGTTCCTTGGATCTTATTTCTAAATTTCGTTTGGTTTTTCCTATATACACTTCATTACAGTCACTGATTCAGTTTGGTATATGCCAGATTTTTTATTGGGGGGGATGGCATCTTTGATGTTTGAGTTCAGTAGATTTTTTATGGAGTAGTGGTTCACTTGTGCTAGCTGAATGTTCTGTTCTTTGAGAACTTTTTTGAATTTTTCGTAGACCCAAGGATGCAATGTGAATTTTTTAAATGTCATTTTTGTTTCTGCTGCTGTGAGTGTTGTAGTTTCTTTTACTAACTTTTTGGTTTCTCCTCGTTTCACTTTTTTGTCTACTAACAATTTGGGGAAGCCTTTTCCTATGCTATTTCAATTATTTTGCAATATTCTGCTTTGTATTCTTCTGTCAGAAGGGGGATGTTCACCAATCTATGTGTTAAGCTATTGAGAATTGCCTGTTTGTGACTTCTTGGATTGTAACTATTAGCTTTTATGTAATTTTCTGTCTGTGTTGGTTTTCTTTAAATGCCGAAGTTTATTCTATTCTTGATTTTGATAATTTGTAAATCCAAAAGTGGTAGTTTCTCGTCATTTTCCAATTCCACAGTAAACTTTATGCTTTTTTTCCTGGATGTTTAAGAGTTTTAGAGTATCACCGACCTGAGCATTGCGAAGGATGGGCAAGGGGTGGCCGCAGCCCACCCTTGGAAGTTGGTGAACTTAATGTCCAATCAATTACTGATTATTAAACTATTATTGTAATTTTGATGTAAAGAATAATTTTTATTTAGCACAAATTAATACACTTATCTGCCACAAATATAAATTTTGACAATAAAATAATTAATATTATCTGATCACAAACTCCTAAAATGTGCCCCTTCCCCTGGAAAAACGTCTGCTGCAGCTCATGAACACCGATGTGTTTTTTTGGGACTATTGCAAATATGTCAACTGCATACTGCTGCCAGAGTTTGAACTTCCACTGGAAACCTTTGGTGATCCTTATTTCTAATGTTCTCATGTAAATATCTGTCAAGAAGTACATCATGTTTAATAAACAGTTGTATCCTGGGCAGGATGCAAAAACGCTAAAAGTTGGTGGGGGGAGGACTTTAGTAGTGTAAATTTTGCTGTTTATCTCGTTATATAAACCACCCCCTGGGATATTTTAGTGGAGGGGGGGGGGAACTGGGTATAAAATCATTGGTAGGGGAAATCCTACCTATCCCCCCCAGGATTTCACTCCGGTATACTTTTCCCTTTGGAGCATATATAAATTTTCACACATCTCTGAGCATGAGCTCAGTAAGTTGATAAATTATTGATACTGCCGACATTTACGAAGTTATTGTGCAATATTTTAGTGCATAATTTTAACATCCATTTAAACACAATTTTTTGTTTAAAATACGGTATAGTATGAAGGAATTGTTATTCTTCTATAATACCATGGTGGTAAGGCTCATGTTTAATTTTACTTAAATGTATGCAGTAGTGAAATATCTGCAGCTTACTGGTGTTTCGATAGAGGTCTAGTGGAAGAAACATTCAGAAAAACAATCTTATAGGTTTTGAACGTGAAAAATGTAGGTCTAAAAGTACTTCAATAGGTAAAGTATCCCGATATCCTAGAAAATTATATTTAACTCCCTGTCCTTAAACTGGGGGGCGGGAGCTGAACCACAAACCCTCCGCTTACCAAGTGGGTGCTCTAACCATTAAGCTACTGTGACAACCTGCCAGAATGACATTGAATTCTCGAACCAGTTTGTATTTCTCCTGGTAAACCACAAAGGCAGTCTCACATCAGAGACAATTACTCCAATGGTGACTTACTATCGTAAGTACTTTATGTTCTGGGATCAAATAACCTTCAGTTGATAATTATTATTTATGCCAACAAACCTACTGTTGGTGTTTTTAAACACACAAGCCCTGTATGGGCAATGTTTGAGAGGTGGAACTGGTGGAACATTGCTCACACACATCTTGCGTGTTTAAAACCACCAACAGTAGGTTTGTTGGCATAAATAAATAATATCCTAACATAGGATTTCATTCCTAATTCTCTTCCATTCTTCTCTACAGGTGCAGGACATTTACCACATGCTCAAACTCTTCATGAAAAATATGTGGGGCACTTGGCAAAGTCACGGCTACAAGATGTGAGAGGAAAATTGGAGGGGAAAGATATTAACATTTTTTGTGATGAAACCACCGATAAAATGTGGAGATGTGTGTTTGTTGTGCTGTTCAGGATTTTTACATCTTTCAAACCTGAGCTTTTTGTAGCTGGTGTTCATTCTTTGGACAGTGCAAATGCCACACAGTGCATTCAGGCCATCCTTGAAAGTCTTAAAATATATAATGTGAGCTACGAAAATCTGAAGAATGTGATGACAGACTGCAAAATACACCAAGTGTGCTGATGGTTTAAAACTGGTGTGTGGTGAAAAACTGTAGCATATAGTGTTGGGCACATAAACTGAACATTATTGGCAATTTATTTGCAGGAACTAAATAGTGCAATGGGAAAAACAAAGAGTATGTTCCTGCACACTAGGAAAAGGAAGCATTTGTTTCCTCAGTTTTTGGCAGAAAATAAAGGGAAAGGCTGTCCCTTGTATCCTATGCCAGTGATTACTTGATGGAATTTGTGATTTGAAAGTGTTTTCTATCTTGCCGAATTCTTTCTCCTTATTGTTGCCTTTGCCAATACTGAAGAAATGAAGGCATAACAAAATGCTGGTGTTGCATATTTTTGCTCCCTTAGTGAACATGAAATAGACACAATCAACTGCCAGGCTGTTTGTTAAAGTACATGGAATGAACATAGTGAATCTCCTCACCAAACTGGAAGGTTCAAGCTATCCTTTGGCTCATATTTTTTATGGGGAGCTTCAAAGATTAAGAAAAGGCTTTGAAAATATAAGACAGAATTTTTTTGATGGTACAGTGACAATATTGAATATAACGACTGCCACTAGGTCAGCTAGTCTTAAATTAGCAATTACAAAAATGATATCTCAAGCTCCAGTGAAGTTGAACTCTTTAATGGCAGCAGATCCAAGCAGATCTGTGTTTGAGGGGCTTGGCGTTTTGGATCCGAGAATAATAGCTGTTACAGATATGAACCCTGGTGTGCTTAAAAAGCTTGAAAATATTCCTGATCTGCAGTGCATGGGACTCAGGATTTAGTTTCAGGTTTTGGTGAGCTAAAAGAAACCCTTTTTAAGCAGATGCCACAGAGTACTACGGATATAGTGGAAGCCCTTCATGTGGTGAATCTATCACATCCTGTGTTTGCAGAAAAGTGTCAATTCAATATGGAGACCATGTTCGAACGTTGTCTCTGAAAGGTTTCTTTCCTCCTATAACAATGTACTGACTGATAAAAGAACAAACTTGAAAGAAGGAAATTTGTGTACAACGGCTATTTTTTCCTTTGAAAGTTGAGTAACCTACTGACTTTGTTGGTATCTAGCACTTAAAATTTAGATCAATGCTGTGCCATTTTACTGTCTTAATTTTGTTGCAATGTATCAACATGTAACTAGTCTTTGTATTTATTTATTTATGCCAACAAACTTACTGTTGATGTTTTTTAAACACACAAGCCGTGTGTGGGCAAAGTTTAGCTCAGTGGTTAGAGCAGCCGCCCGGTAAGCGGAAGGTCTGTGGTTCAAATCCCAGTTGTGGCATTGAATTTTTAAGTTCCAGTTCTACCTCTCAGTCTTTGTATTTGTTCATTAACAAGAGTATATTTAAAACATATTAATAAGGCTTGCTTTTATTTCATTCTTTAATTCGACAGTCAGTAAAATTATATTAAAAATAACTCTGCTTTTCACCAAATTATAAACAAACCTTTTGCATGTCCCTACTCATCACCAAAGCCACAATTTTTAGTACCACGTCATGTTTAGGAGTGTCAGTTATGCCGTGAGTGTGTTCGTCCAGACCGAGAGGCCAGCCATCAGCACTGCATGAAACAGCCCCATGCAGCGGTAAGGTGACTAAGAATTGTGGCTTTACTGATCACTTACAAAAACTGTAGCAGTAAATACAAACTGTTTTGCCAATCATATTTTTAGGGATCCATAAATAATAATTTCAATGGGAAGTGGTATAAAAATGAGCTAAAATCTGCAGTTCTTTCATTTACTATGGTCAAATGCAGTTTCTTTCTTTCTTTCTTTTTTTTTTTTTTTTTTTTTTTTTTTTTGCCTTTGTTTCTAGTGTGCTTAGCACTATCATGCACATGGTTACTACATAGATCTTTCCTGTTCCAGTTAAGAGGGTTGAAGCATGAAATTTCTATTTTGCACAGTTTTAAAGCTGTATACTTCATTTTTACACAAATGTTTGTGATGTTATGTGAAACTATTTGGCAGATTTTTGCTTATCAATTTTTCAGTTGTTGACAATTTTCTTTCAAAAAATTTGCATATTTCAAAATGAAATTCACTCCATATTTTTTAAATTTTGGATTTTTTTAACAATACTACAAATTCATTTAGAAAAACTTAATGCATAGGTTCTGAAATATCTTGTCTGTAAGGAAAGTTAAAAAAAAAGTATGAACTACATAGTAAAAATTTCAAAATGTTATCTTTGATCTTAAAGTACCAAGTTAATCCTGAATCGCATGCGTAAGTTTTTTTATCTTGCTTTGTAGAATGTAAAGTAAAAATTTCAGTCTTTTAGCACTTAGTTTATGGATGTAATATTGTATTGAATGAATAAAGGTATAACAAAAATTAAAGTGAAGTAAAATGAGTTTAAAACTTTGTGTGCTGTTTTGAGCAGAAATAATGACTAAGAGACCTATTTAGAAGTGTTGATGTGACCGTTATAAGTAAGTGCTTTTTTCACTTTGCCATTTTCACAACTATACAAGTCCTGTTGCTATGTATACCACTATTTATGCTCTACAAGAACTATGATAAAATATTTACACTAGACTTTGCTTAGAATGTAATATGTTAGTAATTAGGTTAATTATGTCAAAAGAAATTATCTGAAAATCTTTGTTATATGGCACTTGTTTGCTATAAAAAAGACACAAACAAGAGGCTAACCTTCAAGTGCACACTTTTGAACAAGCCAGCAAAATAGAAACCAGATAGTTTCTCTGTGCCCTACTCATTCCGTAGCAAGCAGATAATTTAGTGTGATTCATGATATCTACTGGCAGAGCTGCTGCTACTGTGATACACCTACCAATCACAGTGGCTCCGCAACAAATCAGAAACTAATCTTCACATAAATATCCCACAAAAATTAGTAAAGAAAGGGAATTCTTAACTTCAGGTAGTGATTTCACCACCCACCACCTCCTCAGAGTGCAGACTTTTAAATATTATGTGATCAGAGCAATTTACGGGCACTTAGTGCTTTGAAGCTGTTGTATGTACTTCAAACCACCTAGTATTTTTCGTATAAGAAATATAAAATATGAAATTTTATCATTTTTGGTCACATTTTCCCCCTTGAAGGTAACAGTAAAAAATTTGCACATTATTTTGCTTTCTGCATCAAATGTACACAAACAATACTTTCAAAATCATTTGGCATTCATATGTATTTGTAACTGTGTCATATTTATGTTAAGACATCACCTGTTTGACATAGATCATAGCTGCTGTACAAATGATCATGAAAAACTGGTAAAAGAAGGGGCATAAAGAAGTGTGTAATGCTAACAATATGTGCAGTGAAAAGAGATTGCAATTCCATAGTTAATTTGTGTAAATTAACAACCGTTTGCTTCAAATGGCTTAATACACTGTTTTACTAACTTTGCACAGCCTCTCAACAATTTCTTAATCAGATTTAAGTTTAAATTGTTTGATCACATTGTACCAGCCTTCTTATTACTGTGAATATATTCTCTATATACAGGATGTCCCCAAAAACCAAAGACAGCACTTAGTATGTTGTACAGGATGGCAAACTGGTAGTTTTTCAAATAGGAACCTCTGTCTGGAAATGCATGGTTTGGACACTGAAGTGCATCAAAGTGAGAGATAGGTGTACATTAACATTTTGTCAATAAACCCAACATCAAGTTATCTAATTTACAAAGGGACTTCAAACTGTGTATGTCCTATGTCATTGCAGAGCCTACGTCGGCAGCAGTGAGCTTAATGCACATGACCCAATATGTGCAGCTATCTTTGAAGATTTTCACTAGCTCTGTGGACTCAAGTCATAAGGTCCTCTGTTGACGTTACAGGGGTGCCTTACACCATACTTTTTATACAACTCCCAGAAAATAGTCGAGAGGTATCAGATCTGGTGACTGTGCTGGCCATGAAACTGCTCCACATCTACCAATTGATTGATTTCAATAAGCGACATTGAGGTGATTCCGCACATTTACATTCCACCATTTCTGCAGCTGTGTACTGGTATGTGTCACTTGCTGTTAAATACGTTACTGTACTGGAAACTACACAAGTAACACAGTAGGATGTGCATCAAGAATCCTATGGAGGTATTTAGCAGATGTGCAGGAATGTTATTATGCTCAGGTCGTTCATTCCAGTACATAGATGGCTGAAGGGTTGCATACATTCCATGTTAACAATTTGTCAGAACCGTTCATTGTCAAACTTCGACGCTCTCTAACATCCAAACCGTACATTTCCGGACGGGGGTTCCTATTTGCCATCCCACACGCATACTAAGCATTGTTGGTGTTTTTTGGGGCACCCAGTATATGTTCATTCAGAAACTGCATATATCATCAGCAAACATTTGAACAATTTTCACCTTGAATTTATGGATGCTTCCTGATGCTTAATGCATTTGATATGAATTGAGTGGAAAATGTCTGATTAAATTTAATGTAAAAATAGTCCTTTTTCAGTGCACATATCCATGAAATCCCAGGTCCCAAGTCATATATAAAGTTATAGCAGCTTGAAAGGATTTTTGTATAGTTTTGACACATCAATCTTTTAATGAATCCACTGTATTTCTATTCGAGGCTTACATTTTTGCTCACATTTGCATTTTAACAAATTTGTGTTTTGTAGGACCGTTTCTTCTCACATACCTGCTGTTAGACTGCTTGAAGGAAACTCAACACAGCAGGATTGTTAATGTGGCATCAGCAGCTCATAAAATACCAAAAGACTTAGATATATTTGACAAGAAGACTGAAAAACAAGAATACAACTTTTTGGAAGAATATGGAAAATCAAAACTTTGCATGGTTTTATTCACTCATCAACTTGCTAGTATTTTAAAAGGTGATTTGAAAAATAATTATTTTAGATGGTTTTAGATCAGGGCTGGGCAACTGTTGCTCACTGAATGCAGCCTTCTCACGGCCTGTTACTGATAACTAGGGAGTGGATTTTTATGTAAATAAATATTTTAAGTAATTTTGCTAACAACACATAATTTGTCACTTTTCTTTGTTATAATTTTTAAATTTAACAAAAAATGTCGTGCATTATCGTATTATGAGAACACAATTTGAATGAACTTCATTTGTAAACATACTGTGTAGTGAATGACCTCCACTACACTTGCTGCCTCACTATCTGAAAGGGGAATCCCTTATTTTATGATAGACAGCTGATGCAAGGTACACAACAGTCTTCAATCACTGCCTGAGTCTTATAAAGCAGAACAGTACAGATTCTTAAATGAAGTGATTTGTGATATAATGCTGAAAGTAAAGTTGAGTGTTCGCTCTCGTTTGCAACAATATGTGGCATCTTTACGAGTGATGGAAGAATTCTGTTCTGCCAAATATTTGGGAGAGCAGTAAATGCAGACCAGTGATCACAAGTCTTACAGCATTTAGCAGGTAGTAAACATAGAATTTCCGCTTCACATACAAGTTCTAGACAAGTTCTTTTAGGCGAAGCAGCTTCCTCTTCAGAGACTTCACATACCCTAGTTTCAAAATGTTCTGAATATTATGCAAATTTATGCAAAACTTTTCTTTCGTGTGATATTCGGTTATACAAATTAAAAAAAAGTCCAGGGCTCAGAAATTTTCTTACGAAATACACAAAGTTTCAAACACCAGAAGAATCAACATTAAGAAAACTGTATGTGCCTGCCTGTTACGAAGACATTCTAAAAAAGATCAGAGCAAAATGTGAAAATAAAAAGATATGGGTAAGCATTGATGGATCACCTGACTCTAACTGTAGGAAAGTGGGAAATGTTGTGGTAGGTGTGCTAGAAAATAATGAAATAGCTTCCAAGCGGTGTTTTCTGTTAGCATGCAAAGAAATATCAGCATCGAATCATGTAACAATGGCTCGCTTATTCAATGAATCTCTGTAGTTATGGCCGAATGGGGTGAAATTTGATAGTGTTTTAGCAACCTCTTGCTCACAGATGCTGTTCCATATATGAAGAAAGCAGCCAAAGGTCTTTCTGTAAGCTTCCCACACATGATATATGTAACTTGTACAGTACATGGTTTACACAGAGTATGTGAGCAGATATGTACATTGTATCCTAAAGTGGACAAACTGATCTCAAATGGCAAAAAGGTGTTTGTGAAAGCACCTGATAGATTTATTCAGAATCAAAAATCCAGATGTTCCACTTCCACCTAGACCCATAGTTACTCATTGGGGGACATGGCTGGAAGCAGCTGTGTATTATGCAAACAATTTTGAAAATTTTAAATCAGTGATTGATGAACTAAATAAGGATGACGCTTCTTCAATTGAAATTCTTCAGAACTTACTCAACGACAGTACATTGAAAAATAAATTGTCTTACATATCTGCAAATTTGAGTTTCTTTCTATAAAAAAAATTAGAAACATCAACCAGCTTGTTAACTGAGACAGTTAATGAAGTGTATGACATTAAGAAAAAAATTAATTCACTCAAAGGTCCAAAAGTGGAAGCTATTAAACAGAAATTTAAAAGTGTGATCGAAAAAAATGGTGGATTTCATACTATGTTTAAAGTTGCCATGTCATTGGAAGGGAAAATAGACAGTGAAATTGAAAATGTGTGTGCAAGTGACATTCCTTTGATGAAGTATGCAAGGCTATCATCTTGTGATGTTGAAAGGTCTTTCTCGGTATCGTGCATTGTTTCGAGACAACAGACATCGGTTTGTAATGGAAAACTTGGAGAAAGTGTTCGTGGTTCACTGCAACCTTGAGCTGTTTCAATCCAGCACTGCCTCAGCATGGTTGGTGAGTGATTTTTTAGCATAAGTATTTGTAGTAGTGTAGTATTGAAACAAAGTATTCTTTCATTTTTTATGGATATATATGTATTTTTCCTACATAAAAAATAAAATATTTTACAGTTTTTTAGTACATAAAAATCTGCTCCCTACTGATAACTGTATTTAGCAGGTAAAAAAGCATGGTCGCTCAAGGTATCCTGCAAGTTGCCCAGACCTTTTATAGATGCTCATGCTGGTTTTATGATTAGAACACAGTTATTTAGTTGCAACAATCATAATACAGATTACATTTTAAAGTAGACTTTCAATTATCTACTTTAATGGCGGGGAACACTAATGTAGATAGAGTAAAACAGTGGTTAATTAAAAAATTGTTATAAACCCTATAGTGTGTACTAATGTGAGGTTTGTTTATACATATTAATATTGTTACAATGCAGAATTAGTATGTAACTTGTCATTTTGTAGAATGCATCTCTATATGTGTGATCGATGTAGCATGAACCCATTGTTGTTCCACTTGCATGTCAAGTGTTTATAACAATATTATAGTACTTTCTTAACTTGTTGTTAGCTAATGCTGGATTTCTGACAATGAAGTCATTAATCCTCTTGCTCTCCAATATTATGATATTGAAGAGAGCAATAGCAGTAATAGTAACCGCTTGTTAGAGAGCACCATATTTTTATGTTTAGGCGGTCACATCGCTCTCTCACAACCCCCAGAATGTCTGGAGGACCACACTTGTCGTTGGTTTACGGGTCTCACCGACCTGACCGGGAGAATTTTCAAAATAAATTCACCGACCATATCCTCTGATTACCAATCAGAGGACGTATTACATGCCATGACAGGTCAGCATGTTAGGGGTTAAGATTTTATAGAGAAATGGAGAGGTTGGAAAAATAAAGACTCCCTACTTTCTTAACTAAAATTAGCTATTTACTAGTGATTGCCAAAAACTATACTATGTATTCTGCTTTACACACAAAAACACCAGTAATAATTTTCAAATCCTGTTGAAAAAGCCTTTAATCAACATTATTATCATTCTTTTTAATTTACAAAGCATTAATTTATCAAACAGGAAGATAATCTAGTAAACTCTCCCTGTTCAAGAGCTGCTAAATGACATACTGTTTGGGGATGATTGTAACATCAAACTTGTCTAAGTAAATCTTTCCACCCAGTGCACAAATCAATGTTTCTTTATTAGTCAACACCATGTGATCTGGTAGTACCCAGTCAACCACAGGCTATTCTTCAATGTCCTAACTGTCCATGTTTTGCAGTCAGGTACAACTTCTGATGCAGAACCTGAGGTTACATATTTCTGTTTCTTTATATATTCTGATCAAGGGACCAAAGGATTCCTATTTGAAGGGTGGATGGACAGAAAACAATGAAGTACGTAAAAGTGAAAGTTAACATGGCAGGAGGCACTGTACAGCCTTAGCAAATCACAGTCCCTTAAAACACTTTTAAAGATATAGAAATTGCTATGGATTATAAACTGTACAAGCTTGGTATGGATTTAAAAAAAATCCTAAAATTGCTGTGAATAATCCACAAGTTGGTTAATTTACAGATAATTGAGAGTCTACTGAACTTCAAAAAAAGTTCTGACGAAGTAATAACATCACAGACTACAACAGCACTCAGCAATGCTGTCAAATAGACACTAGTACAAATTAAACTTTTGATCATTCTAGCTTCTTTTTCTACACCAAAACTTACTGAAATATGTTTCCAAGACGCTATCTGCATCATCAGCCTAAACTCACTGCTGCATTTCCTCCTTTACCTTGTAGACAATATTTCCTGGCTGGACATGCTTAGTAATAGGATCATTTTTCATGTGGGACATCAAAATTGAATACATTTGGTTATTTTTATATATGTTTATCTCAAAGGGAGAGTTTCTTTGATGTTTGAAAGGCTTTCAAAAGCTTAGTTTTTACTTCCAAGTAATGATCCATGGATCAAAAAGGCTAGAAGAGCAAGATCTAAATATACAACTAACCAGCAATAATTATACAATTATACAGGGGCTCTGCCCAATTTGCGGGCAAGAAACAGATGAATCACATGTTTACGTGCATGGGACTAATGAATAGAGAAGGAAGTTGATAAAAGCAGAAATGGCTGAAGTTAAACTAGTAGGATTAAATATTCAAGATGCTCTCGGGCTTCGAGCCAGGTGTAGTGATGAAGAGACATCGACGTTTTGGGAGTGTACATCTCTCCCATCATCAGGATGATGAATGACTAGCAAGAGTGAAGGGACCAGTATATGTACTGTCAGCCAGTACATACCGAGTAGAAAACACGCAGTCTAGTGTGGAGGTGGTTCACCGCTCTGTTGGAATCTGTGTTTTCTGAGTCGGTCGATTTCCAATTTTAAGGCTGGTTTCCAGGATGGACTAAACTGCAATCCAGCGTCCCGGTTCAGTGTACTCTTCTCGGAGGAGATGGACAGACCTCCTTAACCCTCCGTTCCCATAAACCACTACATTTTGCCACAATGGTCATTTCTTTGAAGTTAGCTCTGTGGTCTTTTTCAAAGCAGTGCTCCGCCAGCCCTGACTTGTCAGGCTGCATTAATCGTATGGGCTGTTCGTGCTCCTTGACTCTGGTGGAAATGGTCCTGCCGGTTTGCCCTATGTACGGCGTCCCGCATTCACAGGGGATACAGTATACCCATGGTACATTAAGGTGCAGTTTGTCCTTTACCGGTCTCACTAGGCGTTGGATCTTCAAAGGTGGCTTGTGGAAGGTTCTGATGTTGTGTTTTGCGAGAATTCTACTGAGTCTGCCGGAAAGATTGCCAGTGTATGGGATGCAGGCAATGGCGGTCGGCTGGTCTGGTGTTTGCTGAGTTTGTGGTTTTCCTCTCTTGGCCTTGGAGATTGAGGCTTCAATATCCTCTACGGAGTAGTCGTTTTGGCGGAATGTGTGCCTCAGGTGCTGCAGCTCTTGTTTTAGGTGGCTGGGATCGGAGACCGACAGAGCTCTGTGGGTCAAAGTGTTGAGAACTCCGACCCGTTGAGACTTATGATGGAAACTGCGAGCATTCAAATAGAGGTCGCTATGTGTTGGTTTGCAGTACACTGCATGCCCCAGAGTACCGTTGTTTCTGGAGACCAGGATGTCCAAAAATGGCAGATTTCTGTCCTTCTCCACTTCCATGGTGAACTGAATTTGGTGTCAGAGGCTGTTGAGGTGTGTGAGAAAGCTCGGCAAAGTGTCTCGTCCATGTGGCCATATAACGAATGTGTCGTCAACGTACCAGTAGAAATGAGATGGCTTAAGTGGGGCTGTGGCCAGTATTTCGTGTTCCAGGTGTTCCATGTAGAAATTTGCTATTACTGGTGACAACGGAGAACCCATTGCCACACCGTCTACCTGTTCATAGAATGTGCCACCAAACAGGAAGAAAGTGGACGTTAGAGTGTGCCAGAAGAGCTCGATGATGTCGGCCGGAAAGTATTCCTTCAGAAGCTGAATGGTTTCTTGTAGCGGTACCCTTGTAAAAATAGATAACACTTCAAAGCTGACGAGAAGATCAGAAGGGTCAGTAGTGATGTTGTCCAAGGACCGTATGAACTGTGGGGAGTTCGTCACGTGGTGTGGGCAATCCCCTACCAGAGGTTGCAACAGATCCGCTAGGTGGTGTGCCAGCCAGTATATAGGGCTGCCCGTGGCGTCAACAATGGGGCGTAAAGGGACGTCCATTTTGTGGATCTTGGGGAGCCCATACATTCTAGGTGGCCTGGATCCCAACGGTGATATAAAGTGCTTGGTTTCTGGAGAAAGACTGGATCTTCTAATTAGTTGAGTGCTCTGTCGCTCAATGAAGGTAGTAGGATCCTTCCCGAGGATTCTGTAGGTTGGATCGTCTAAGAGCTGCTCCATTTTCTCTATGTACTGGGCTGTGAGGAGGACCACAGTTGCATTCCCCTTATCTGCCTGTAAGACGACCAAGTTCTCGTCATTCCGCAATCTCTTAAGTGCAAAGCTTTTGATATTCAGCTTAGGAAGCGAGGTTTGCGTGATGGCAGTGGCCACCGCCGTGCGTATTTCTTCTGCACTATCTACCATGAGCTCCTGTATAGCGGATTTCACCCCGCTGATGATATCAGCCACTGGAAGAATTCTGGGTGTTGGTGCAAAGTTTAGGTCTTTGGACAGCACGGAGGTAGTGGCTTCGTCTAGATCCAAGTTCGTGAGGTTGACTATGATCCGGTTGGACGGTAGAGGAGGCACGGCCTCCTTGGAATGCACCAACGAGTCGAACTTCCTTGTCTGTTTCTTGGTGCTCCGGAGAAGTGTGGCGTGACCTTGTGCAAAGGTAGAGAGGTCCACCCTATCCCAATCCGTTGGTGAGAGTCTTGAAGATAACTTCCAGAAGGAATCCAGCAGTCGGCGGTCAATCGAGTTGAGAGTGTAACGTGTGTTACTGCAGCTTAATGTACCAGGGGTATACCGTATCCCCTGTGAATGCGGGACACCGTACATAGGGCAAACCGGCAGGACCATTTCCATCAGAGTCAAGGAGCACGAATGGTCCGTACGATTAATGCAGCCTGACAAGTCAGGGCTGGCGGAGCACTGCTTTGAAAAAACCACAGAGCTAACTTCAAAGAAACGACCATTGTGGCAAAATGTAGTGGTTTATGGGAACAGAGGGTTAAGGAGGCTCTGTCCTCTCCTCTGAGAAGAGTACACTGAACCGGGACGCTGGATTGCAGTTTAGTCCATCCTGGACACCAGCCTTAAAATTGGAAATCGACCGACTCAGAAAACACAGATTCCAACGGAGAGGTGAACCACCTCCTCACTAGACTGGGTGTTTTCTACTCGGTACGTACTGGCTGACAGTACATGTACTGGTCCCTCCACTCTTGCTAGTCATTCATCATCCTGATGATGGGAGAGATGTACACTCCTGAAACATTGATGTCTCTTTATCACTACACCTGGCTCGAAGCCCGAGAGCATCTTGAATATGTTCGTCGCCACGAAAGCTTCAAATCATATTTTAGTAGGATTAAATACAACTTTTAAAGATAAAAGCCAGTTAAGGGATCTAGGAAAATTATCTGTAGAGTGAAAATGAAATGGCAAAGACAAATAAGTAAAGGGTAGATAATGTTAAATAGAAAATAGAGATCTATTTAAATTTTGAGAATGGTCATGGCCAAAAAGGTAGAGTCCAATGTGAGGTACTTAGCACGGAATAAACATATAAATAAATACTAGCCAGCACTGAAGCTGCCCTCAACAGGAGACCAATCACTGAAGACTTGGATACAGGAGGAATTCTAACATAAGCCTCACTTTCTGGTTGGAAAAAGATTAAGTGATTCCAGAGGGACCAGAGCCACAGGTTCTGCATCACATAATCTTGCAAAGCAGTTCTGACTTTAAGAGAAGAGAACTGAACTTCTAAAGTCAGAACAAATTAGAACCTAAAAACGTCACTTATCTTAGTAATTTTGCAAGTTCTTGATGCAAAGCTGACTAAAGTTTCAAGTTAACTCCAACTCATTCTCAAAGCTATACAAACAAATTTGTTACCAAAGCTACAGATGTTCATTTTAATTACTAATCTCTGAAAACAAAAAACATAGATACTGATTATCTTCCTTTCATAGAAGTTTGAAAACAGTGTTGTTATATTCAATTTAATTTAAAAGGTGAGTCAATTTAGTGTTATTAATTGACTCACCTTTTAAATTAAATAGATACTGATGCTCATTTTAATTACCAATCTCTGAAAACAAAAATCTATAAATACAATCTATAGAAGAAGTTTCAAAATTCATAACACGGTTTCTGTTTTTTAAAATAAATATTTTTTCCCAAGCCATTAAATCTATAGGTCCACTTAATTGTTTTAATAATTTAACTTCTGGATTAATTTCATGATTAAATGACCAAAAATGATCTGCCACAGCTGATTTCTCAATTTGTTTATATTTAATATTTCTAACTGAGAAATCAGCTCTGGCAGGTCATTTTTGGTCATTTAATCATGAAATTAATCCAGAAGTTAAATTATTAAAACAATTAAGTGAACCTATAGATTTAAGTGTTTGGGAAAAAATATTTATTTTAAAAAACAGAAACCGTGTTATGAATTTTGAAACTCCATCTATAGATTGTATTTATAGATTTTTGTTTTCAGGGATTGGTAATTAAAATGAGCATCAGTATCTATATTTTTTGTATTGAGAGATTAGTGAATAAAATGAACATCTGTAGCTTTGGTAACAAATTTGTTTGTAAAGCTTTGAGAATGAGTTGGAGTCAACTCGAAACTGTAGTCAGCTTTGCACCAAGAACTTGTAACATTACTAAGATAAGTGAAGTTTTTAGTTTCTAATTTGTTCTTACTTTAGAATCTTGTTGCTTCACTGTTATTAGCTTCAATTTCCTTAATTAACTGAACTTCTGTCAACGGTGGAAGAAAGAACACTTTGTACAGCTGAGCATGAAGTAAATCCTCCACACAAAATGCAGCATCCTCCAAGGTTGTTGACAGTTGTCCTTCAAGATGTTAGATTGTGGTATCTGTGGAAGAAAGCACATTGTAGAACTAAGATCAGGGAAAAAGAAAAAAATAAGAACCATCATTGTTCAACTGTGAAATGGTATGAGAATAACTCATCCTATACAGTTGGTCTCCCGCCCCCACGGATCGACCAGGGTAGGGCTATTACACTCTCTGTGAAATGTTTCCTATTTACTCTGAGGGTGATATTTTGATCAGTTAATCATTCTGTTACATAGCTTATTTGTGTAGATAGTCTTTTATCTCGTATTAACAAAAATAAACATATTAACATGTTAGGAGTCCTCTTCTTTACACTAAAATTTAGGTAAAAGCTTACAGTTTGAGAAACAAGACTTGATAATGGCATTTATGTTAGTGTTTTTAAATACACAAGTCATTTGTGGGTAATGTTTGAGAGATAGAATTGGCACTGAAAAATTCTACCTCTCAAACAAGATTTGACTTTAACTTTTAACTGTGAATGTTTAAACTCACATACTAACCTTATTTAACCAATTTGTCCGTCAGTTTCCTTGGGAACATATTAAAAGCTCAATGCTTACTATTTCTGTGAGTATTATTCTTAGATATTCACGGCCTGATAACTTGAATTTAAAACTAAGTGGCTTTTTTTATAATTGGCGCAAAACAAAAAGCACAAAGTGCCATAAATACTACTCGTTTAAATCAATTTTCCTTGGCACGCCTTCATTCTCCTGGCAATAAAATTGCATGAGGATTCATGGCTGGTAATCTTGCAGAAATTTGGCTTTCCAATGGTACTGGCATAAGTTAAAGTTCTTCCAGAGTTACTGCCCAAGTTGAAGTATACAGTGAAGCTTAGCCATGTCAAAGTTAACTCTGACCATTACACCTCAACGTATTGTTTATGCTCCTCTTTGTGGTATTCTGCATCTTATTGCCAGTTTGTGCTGGCTTTTATATGCTGTGGAGGGAGCAAAGTTCTGTTGGCCATCATTATTTCCATTACCTGTATAATTTCAGCAGCTTGGGGAATATTCTGTGAACCAAGCTTTGTGGCATACCTAGTATCACCACATGTTGTATAGTTTTAGGTGGACACAGTATACTTGAAATGTATTCTGCTACTATGTGCTAAAAGTATGTCAATTTCTGAGTTGCATTTGTGATGTGAAGGTAAAAGCCAAGCATAATTTTTATTCTTACCCCTAAAATCTCTGCATAGGGCACTGGTATAGCTCAGTGGTCTTGTTGATGGCTCTTGTACTGAAGGCTCTTGGTTCACTTCCCATTCTCAAAAGTCAGCACTATCTAAGCCTTTGCCTCTGAATATCCTGATTAATATATTACCCATGTTAATATCCTCAAGGTCCAACATGGTTTGCAATCCATGGTAAAAGCTGTAGTTTCACAGCTTGTTCCAGTGCCATCTTCATCACTCTATCATAGAATATAACAGAAACCACCTGCAGATTACTTCTAGCCATTGAAAAAGGTCCACCTATTTCTTGATTGAACAAGCTTTCCTTGAAGGCCATATTAAGAGATTATATGGGGAGTGTTGAAACATCATCTCTTCATATGGCATCTGCCATTACTGACGGAGTTTAGATGCATGCAAGAAAGATCTCACTCCAGTACAGCAGAATTTTAAGAGCTCACCCATGGAACTGCTTTATATTCCATGTATCACAACTATCTACATGTTGGTGCTAGTATAGGACTACCAGATTATTTTGTGAAAATGTAGGACATTAGTTATCCATGCAAAAATAACTAGTTATAATTTAAATTCCATTTACATGGGCATCTTGAAGGGGGGCCAAATGGGGAGATGCGACCCCCTTGGAAATTAATTAATTTAATGTATAGTCAGTTACTATTGGACTATTGTTTTAATTTTGATGTAAAAAACAGTTTATTTAGCACAACTTAATACTTGGCATAAATAAATAATAATTACAACTTAATATGCTTATCTGCAACAAATACTATAACTTAAACCTTTCACAGTTTTTGGTAATAGGATAATGAATTAATATTGTTTGATTGCAAACTTCCAATATGCACTTCCCCCATGAAAAAAGTCTGTCAATGCCCATGCATATATATTTTCTTAAGATCATGAAACATACAGTGTTAAATGTGTTCATTAACAGTCATACGTCTATGAAGAACCAATCTTTTGCAATTAGTATAACTTTAATTTGTTGAATACATTTTTATCCTCTAGTCGATTTATGTCATCAAAATGTGTGTTTATATTGTCAATTCCATATACGTACTACACATTTCTTTTCTATTTGTAACCCTACTGAAGTAGGGCGAGTGAGAGTAAAGCATCTTTTTGTCTCTACAGTACATCACAGCTTGCCTCGGAGTGTAAATGCTGTGTTGCCAATTTCTTGTTCCATGTTACTAATGCACGAGTATGCACTTTGACTGTAGTCATGTTGCCGTAGTGAGTTGCAGATGTGACTAATACCAATTGTTCATTTCTATCTTTTCAGTTTCTGTTCATTTCCTAACAACCACTGCTTGTTTTTAAAAATGTAGGACATTAGAGGCTTTTCAAAAATTCTCACTGGATGCCGGACAAATGGTTAAAATGTAGGTCATGTCCAGGAATTTCCAGACATCTGGTAACCCTTTGCCAGCATTGTCATGTTTATAATGAAATACAAAATAAGGAGTATATCATTCCATTGGCACTATATTATGAAGCATGCAGCAAATCTTCTGAAAAATCTTCCTTAAGTACTAAAACCAGAGAATTGAAGTATTTTTACAAAACTATAAATATACTAGGAATTAAAACATTTTCCATTTAAAATCCACTTGTTTGTGACTCTATAAGTACATGTTTTGTGTTTGCTTGTAGAGTATATGTAGAGTATAGTGAGAGAGAGAGGGGGAGAGACAAAGTTGTTTGGTCTTCAACATCTCATTTTGTTGCATTCAGATACTTAATTATACCTATTCACAAACAAACAAAATGAGGTCATTACTTTCTGATGTAAAATCAGTCTTAATCAAAATATTGGAAGTATTGTATTGTACAACCCAGAATGTATATTCTCTATGTAAGAACTCGGGGGTTGTAATGTATATCAACTGAAAAAGAAAATATTTTTATGTAATATTTTAGTAAATATATATCTGCCACTCATTTCTAATAATTTGCTTTAACAGGAACAAGTGTGACAGTGAATAGTGTAGACCCAGGAAATGTTGAAACCAATATCTACCGTTATTTTCCATATTTAAGCAACACCTTGCTGTTTGCCATACAGAAGCCCATACGTATATTGGTTGTGAAAACTCCTTGGCAAGGTGCACAAGGCCTGCTGCATGCTGCTGTTGCCCCATCACTTGTCAGTTTATCGGGAAAATATTTCAGGTAAGTTAAACAATACGAACCAGCTCGGGAAAATATCTAATGCTGTACCATGGAGTATAATTGTGATTGTAAGGTGGAATCATACATACTTTTGATTGAATGCCAGTGCATGTTTTGGTATTTGACGACTGTGATGAGCTTGCATTGCACCTTGATTAAAGAAACAGCATATACAGTTGGTTGGATTTTAAGCACCAGGATATGTGAGCATATCTAATTAGTGGTTATTGCTCCTTCTTGTAACTACTTGTTGCAACTTAGTGGAATGTTTAAGAATGTTTAATGTTGTCGGTCCGGGTGGCTTAGTTGGCTAGGTGCTGGCCTATTGATCCTAAGGTCACAGGTTCAAACCCAATGCAGACTGATGGCTATGGTAAAAGTGCCAGCCCCATGTCAGTAGATTTACTGGCTAGTAAAAGAAGACCTGCAGGACGAAATCCTGGCACACAGTGGCACTGATATAATCCTGGCAATTGACAGCCTCGTTAACAAACAACTCTGGGTTCTCCGGTTTCCCCCGCCATTCATTCCACCAATTGCTCTATTATCACCCTTCCAATCATCCATTTCGCTTGCATTTTATATCATCCTCTTCCTCACCATCATACCTGGTGCTTGGCTAACCACCCGCTTCCAGGACCTTCCAGAGGTCCTTCTGCTCCCTGACAGGCGTCTGACCCTAGGCACTGGCTTGTAAGTCCTACATAAGGGGAGGGTAATTAGGGAAGGAAAGATAGTAATGTAACAAAGGACTAACACCAGTTCACTTGCTAAATCAATGTGACTGTTACACAACTCATTAACTTGCTGTCCACACTCCTATATAACAGTGCGACAATTATCGGAACTGCAGTCTCAGTGATTTATAGTAGCTTTGAGCAGAACCCGACTACTCATGTGCAGTTACTGCTGTCTCTGTGTGACCTTGGAATCCATTTGAGCAGATGTCTGTCACAGTGACAAACCCACATTCAAGAACATTAGGCTACTGATCCTGGTGAAATTAAAAGGATAGAATGATATACAATGACAAAGAGTCATTGTCAGTTGCATTATTGCGGGCTGCTTTATAGCAGTAAAGCAAGAGAAAGAGGATTTGTCCTACACAATTATTTTCTATTGTTGTAGATGTGCTTTCAACTCCTGTGCAGTATTTACTGAAAGAGTTATTGTATTTTTCAAATGGGAAGAGTTCTGATCTGCAGCCAATGAGATAAGTTTATGTGCACAGCTTTGCAAGCTTATTACCCCCACTCTTTTCATATTTATTGGCGTGTGTCAAGCCCACTTAAGGGGAAAGCAATATGACAACACAGCAGGACTCCGATTGGTTACTAACCTGGAGACGCTCAAGGACAAACACCTTCCCATTTGAAAAGCACAGTAGGTTTACTCTTCACATGTTCACAGCAAGCCGAGGAGATGTTAAGTAAAAGTTAAATATTTTGTATTGATTAAAATCATATAGTGTAAAATGGAAGGAAACTTAAAAGAAAAAAGGGAGAAAAGGGATAAAGGTACCCAAAAAGGGAAAAAGCATGAAAAAATGCCTCTTTTGGCAACTAGAAACAAAACTTCACACTGGTATCTTTCTGAACAGCTTAAATTTACGCTAAGAAAGAAGGTGCTCACCTAAAAATCCTAACCCTGATAATAACTATCACATTAACTTCAATGAATGTATGTTGGAAATAAGTAGGTATATTTAAAATAACTAGCCGCTATGCTTTGTTTCAACATCCTTAAGAGGAGGGGAAAAATTGCTACATGCGAAAAGCGAACATAGACTCTCACCACAGTAGCAGCCTATGTTTTTCCACAGTGGTACAGTGAACACATGTGGAAGGTGGCAGGTTTAAAAATGCCGTACAATCCAAACCATATCCTGTTTTGTGTTGTTAATATTTGTAGTTAATATTGATAGTCTGTAGTTAAGGAAGCTAAAGCCAAGTATTTGTTTATGATTATTGGGCATATGGGTTAGTAATTTTAAGATTTGGAACTTGTAACAACCTGTTGCTGCTGCTACACAACTGTATAGCAGATATAAACAAGGCACTGTGGCGAGTAGGACTTAAATAAATTTGGCGTTCCAGACATGACTCATTTTTTTTGTCTGCTGGTGTACAAATTGTTGTTGTTGGCTAATGCTGGATTTCTGACAATGAAGTCAGTTTCTTGCTCTCCAATATTTTTCACTGATGATATTGAAGAGAGCAATTGCAGTAATAGTAACCGCTTTTTAGAGAGCACCATATTTTTATGTTTTGGCGGTCACATCGCTCTCTCACAACCCCCAGAATGTCTGGAGGACCACACCTGTCGTTGATTTACGGGTCTCACCGATCTGACCGGAGAATTATCAAAATAAATTCACCGACCACATCCTCTGATCACCAATCACAGGACGCATTACATGCCATGATAGGTCAGCATGTTGGGGTTAAGATTTTATAGAGAAATGGAGAGGTTGGAAAAATAAAGACTCCCTAGCCCTCGGGAACCCTAATAGCATCGGGGTCGGAAGAGAACAAGAGATGACCAAGGTAAGGTCAGATAGAAAAGTTACAGTGAGGAGCAAAACACCAGTAAGTGGAAGTAATGTTCTGCTCAGCTTGGGTACCTTGTGGTCGCTATTCACATATCCCCTAGACGGAGACCCCTGAGTCAAGGGGAAGTATTGTATTCCACCCAAAAATTCGAAGTGGAGATTTCACCGGAAATACATGTTTTGAGGCCCCCTGAATCCAAAAAAAGCATTTTTAGAAAAAGGTCCGTGTGTGTGTCTGTCAGTCTGTGGACAGCATAGCTCAAAAACGAAAAGTCGGTTAAAAACCAAAGTTGGTATTTAAGTTTAATGTCGTTCAAGGATGTGACACGAAGATTTTGAAGAAAATACCCCCACCCTAAACTACCCTTTACATGGAAAATTTTTCGAAAATTTTGATTTTCTTGAAAATGGCTCTAACGATTTTGATTAAAATGTCATATGTTTGAGATATTTTTATGACAAATGAAATGTATATCTTGAATTTTCTGGCTATAGCCCCTGTAGTCGTATTTACTCTGGACGACTTTTGCATAACTGGTAAACCGTTAGAGATAGACCAAATTATACTGTACAAAAAATGTAGATCTTGCTAAAATACACAATTTATGTCTCAATAAATTTTCTTGTAGGGTGAACCATTTCGGAGATATACCTTGTTATGTGTGTGAGTTTCAGAAAACTTGGAACTTTCGTGAAATGGGTCATCGTTGTTAATTTTTTTATGTTACGTGTACGAAGAGAACGGAATCTCAAAGCTTTAAAAGATTTGACTATCGCACAAAGCCCACTGCATTCCAACATTCCCCCTGCACCGACAAGGAAATAAGCAACAAGATAATTTGTACAAATGTTTATCTCAACTAACACGAAGAAGATATAGGAATAAGAGTTTGTAAGAATGGTTAGTACAAGAGTAGAGAAAGTCATGTGAGTGCAACACATCAGATTTTTTAAGGATGTGACACAAAGATTGCTTCACCCTTAACTACCTTTAGATGCAACATATTTAAAAAATTTTAGTTTTCTCAAAAATGGCTCTAACAATTTTGATTAAAAAGCCATATTCTTAAGATATTTTTATGACAAATTGTATGTACATATTTGTAGGCCTTTCTTTTTTCATTTTGTGTTTTTATTTGTATGTACATATTTTTTTCATTTGATAATACAGTAGATGCCTTTTCTTCACATCTTTGATCACATTTCATTCATTTCACAGCTTACTATGCATTTCTACATCAATTTTTGACAGACTCTGCATTATCCAAGTTGTTGATTATCCAAGGTACTGTCTGTCCCCCTTACCTTGGATAATCGAGGCTCTATTGTATATATCTATATGTTGTAAGTAATTTGATTTTGGTGAATATTTCTCCTCTTTGGTGCTAATGTTTCCACTCTGTCTTCACCAAGCTTTGCAAGGTCTTGTCAGCTTTGTTTTCTCTTTTTTTTTCAGTCTGTCTTTACTATGTGTACCTGATGTATAAAATTCATTACAATTCTAAGTAAAGATATTTTGTTTTTTACAGTAATTTGGAGGAGACAAAGCCCTCAGTTTTAGCTTTTTCTGCGGAGCTGGCCAACAAACTGTGGAACTATAGTCTAGTGTGGTGTGGCATTAAACAGAGCCACAAAGTTGTGCAAGATGGATTTGAAACCAAGTGAAATACGTTATCAGAAGATAGTGGAACACAGGGGATTTTGGGGAGATAAGGCAAGGGAGGGAGCCAAGTGCAGGATTGTTATTAGTGATGTAGTCATGGAAGGTATTACTTTGTTTGATCTCACCCAGTATAATGCAAGTGCATTCTTCAGTGATGACTTTAATGGTACTCTGGTTGTGGGTGAAAGTGACACTTCACTTGACCGTACTGTTGAAGAAATTGTACAAACAATGTTGCCTCAAGAAATATGTTTAGTACTTATGTTTTTCCAACCAAAAATAGCTGGATTTAGGCAGGCACTTGTAAAATTTAAAATGTCATTGCTTGGCATTGAAAATGAACCACCATTTTTTGAATGGGATGATGAAAGAAAGTTCCAAACTGCAATGCACCACAAATTGCAAGGTGTGAAGCTGCATAAGGCTGGACAACATTTAGATGCATTCTTCCGCTTTAGCAAAGCACTCAAGATGGTGATAAGCATTGCTGCAATTGGTGAGGCTGATGACTCAATACAACAGATTCCTCATGTAGCTCAGCTTCGAGCAACATTGTACAACAATCTCGCAATGTGCCAGTTGCGTTACAATAACTTCACACATGTTGTGACGCTATGCAACAGATCACTTGCATTTGATCCTAACAATGTGAAGGCACTATACCGCAGAGCAATGGCTTTCATAGGTAACAAAGAGTTTAATTTGGCAAGAAATGATTTGAATAGGGTGTTACAGTTGGAGCCTGACAATACAGCTGCAATAAATAAACAGTTGGAGCTTAAAGCTCAGGAAAAACAATTGGATAGCCAGTTTGCTGAAGTTGCTAAAAAGATGTTAATGTAATTGTTGTCTAAGAATGCTTTTCAATAAAGATAAAACTAACATTTGAGTGGATTGTTAAAAAAGAGAAACATAATTCCAAAATCAGAATCTCTCCTTATTTGAAGGAAATCCTTAAGAATTTCACTTTATTACCTTTCAGTTCATATCACATACTTGCTCAAAGAACAAAGTTCTCTTTTGTATAAGGGTAGGTCTTTTCTTGTTTACACAAACAAGGCAAGAATGCTTACACTAGAATTACAATTTACAGTTCATTCTTGAAGGTTAGCTGTCTATGATTTAGAGAATCAAATTAAGTATTATAACTAATTTGTTACCATTGCACAATAAGCATGAAGTGTGGAATGCAATAGGTACAGATGGCTCCTAAAGGTTTCCAATGGATGAGAGGGTTAAAGGGGAAAGGGGAGAAGAACTTTTGTATGGACTAGTCAGACCTGGCCCGGAGTTACTTATGTTTGCTTGTATTTGTCTTACTTGAGTGAGTGGGGAGGAAGCAAGAAGTTAAATAGAATGTATTTAAACAAGTAATACTGCTTTTTGTGGTAGTACTAATGTATTTTAGAAACGGGTTTAAAGAATTCTTTAAACAAAGATAGTACATATAATGTACCTTTTGTTAATAATAATAGTAGTGGTAGTGGTGGTGGCGGCGACGGCGCTGGCGGTGGTGGTGGTTGTAGTATTATAACAATAATAATAACAAGAACGATAACAGAAAGAACCACCACCACCACTGCCGCCGCCGCCGCCACCACCACCACCACCACCACCACCACCACCACCACCACAATAATAATAATAATAATAATAATAATAATAATAATAATAATAATAATAATAATAATAATAATAATAATAATAATAATAATAATAATAATAATAATAATAATAATAATAATAATAATAATAATAATAATAATAATAATAATAATAATCATAATCATAATAATAATAATCATAATCATAATAATCATAATCATAATCATAATCATAATCATAATCATAATCATAATCATAATAATCATAATCATAATAATCATAATAATCATAATAATCATAATAATAATCATAATAATAATCATAATAATAATAATAATAATAATAATAATAATAATAATAATAATAATAATAATAATAATAATAATAATAATAATAATAATAAATATGCTAGGGCTACTTTATGGATATAATTTTTTAATGTGAAGTCATAATTGGTATTTGACATACCCCACACACACACCCTGCATGCACCACCCCTCACACACACATTCTTAAGCTTTCCTATAATTAATAACAATAATAATAATAATAAACTTATAACCATAATGCAATGGCTATTTCCTGCAAAAGTGGACAGATGAGATTTACTTAATTTGGGCATATTTTATGTCTATTGACATGAATCTTACATTTAACAGAAAATATGAAATTTCTACACATCTGGCTTTTTCAGTTATGAAAATAGTATTCGAGTTAGAATTTGAAAGTGTGAAAACAAAAGTTAACATAGGTTTCATACAGGTGGTTAATATGCTAAATTGAGGAGCGTTTTTTCAAAACTCAATAGATGCACAAAATGCGTTTCTGAGAAAAACAGTTTTTTCTATTTATTGGCAATACTAATTGGTTAGCACAGCAAATATATTAATCATTCAATTCTCCTTCCTGATACTGTCTCATTGAATGTGAAAAGAAACAACATAGTTTAACTAGTGCAAATTTGGGGTTTGAAAATGCGGAGTTTTTTCAAAAGCCGATAGATGCTGATTAATTTTTCTGCCTGAGCGAGAAACTAAGACATGAAATTTCATTATTTTTGTCATATATTGTTTTTGTTGCTTTTTATTTATGCATTTATTATTTTTTTTATTAATTTTCACCTCTTTATAATACATAATGTACCATACAACCAACATATTAATGTTTATAAGGATTATTTTATTAGGTATAAACTTGGAAACCAAGTACTGCTACATTCACAATAATATATATTTTGTTTTATAAATATTGAAGAGACTTATAAAACAAAATATATATTATTGTGAATGTAGCAGTGCTTGGTTTCCAAGTTTATACCTAATAAAATAATCCTTATAAATATTAATATATTGGTTGTATAGCACATTATGTATTATAAAGACTTAGCAGTAAATGTAACCACTTTTTAGAGAGCACCATATTTTTATGTTTTGGCGGTCACATCGCTCTCTCACAACCCCCAGAATGTCTGGAGGACCACACCTGTAGTTGGTTTACGGGTCTCACCAATCTGACCGGGAGAGTTATCAAAATAAATTCACCGACCATATCCTCTGATTTTACCAATCAGAGGACGTATTACATGCCATGACAGGTCAGCATGTTAGGGGTTAAGGTTTTATAGAGAAATTAGAGAAATGGAGAGGTTGGAAAAATGACTCCCTAGCCCTCGGGAACCGTAATAGCATCGGGGTCGGAAGGGAACAACAGATAACCAAGGTAAGGTCAGATAGAAAAGTTACAGTGAGGAGCAAAACACCAGTAAGTGGAAGTAATGTTCTGCTCAGCTTGGGTACCTTGTGGTTGCCAATCACATATCCCCTAGACGGAGACCACTGAGTAAAGAAATATTAAATATAAACAAACTGATAAATCAGCTGTGGCAGATCATTTTTGGTCATTTAATCATGAAATTAATCCAGAAGTTAAATTATTAAAACAAGTGGAGCTATAGATTTAATGGTTTGGGAAAAAATTTTTATTTTAAAAAACAGGAACCGGTTATGAATTTTGAATTACCTTCTATAGATTGTATTTATAAATTTTTGTTTTCAGAGATTGGTAATTAAAATGAATATCACTATTTGTTTTTTGTTTTCAGAAAAAAATGAAGGATTGTAGCTTTGGTAACAAATTTGTATAGCTTTGAGAATGAGTTGGAGTCAACTTGAAACTCGAGTCAGTGTTTGAAAAAATAACTTGCAACATTACTAAGAAAAGTGAAGTTTTTAGTTTCTAATTTGATTTAAATTATTTTCGTTGGAAGCTTCTAGCATCTTCTAAACTTTCTATGTCGTTCTTTCTTTTTCAAAATATACTATTTTCTATAATAATTTTTAAATACAATCAAACACATTATGACATAATTGTATGGCAAATAACCCAATATGAATATTTAACAGAATAAATGCTGCAATTAACATTAAATGACCTAGCCAAGTAGCTTTTATGTTACTATTAGGGTTGTTATTATTGTCTCAAGTGATTCTGTGTCCCTACCCCAGAAAATATTGTTCTGTCGCTGTCTATATCATGCTCTTATCTTATAATGAGCAGAGAAAGCTATGATTGGAAACTAAATTTTTTTGTTTTAACTAGTCATTATAGAGGATAAGAGGTCTCTGATCCTGAATATTTAGTTTCCATCCTCATTTAAGTCACAACCTTGATGTTTGCTTTTCACTGTGATTACTTTCTTATGACCAGTTCTAATGGAAACATATTGGAATGATAGAACTAAACAAACATTACCTCCCTCTGCCTTATACAACAGGTATTAGGTAAGGCAAGTCGACCTTTGAATCTCTAACTGGCATTACTTATCAATAAGATATCCTCCTCCCCTGGCTAGTGTACATAGTCTGGAAAATATTTGAAGCCATCTGTACACGCTCAGTATTGCATGTACATTTGTGTTATACAAACCTACTCACCCATACATGCATATATACTCAGCGCCAATTAAGAAAGGGATTGACAGGTGTTAACCACATGATGGAAAGGTATAAATCAGGCCTGGGGACGTCGTGTATTCGCGTGAGAGAAAACAGGTTTCTACCGTCCCTTGCGTGCGTGCAATAAAGGCACATGAACCAGTCAGTGGCGTACACGTGTTGCTTAATTGTAATTTATTACAAACACAAAATTAAACACTATACAATATTTACATACATGTTGTAGTGTTATATTTTCAGATTTTACAATGCTATTTAGACTTGCAAGACTTTGAAGTATATTAATATGCAATAAACTAAAACACTTCTTAAATCACGTAAACCTGGAGTGCTACTTACTGAGTCACTGTTGAAACGTGGCACCTTTCGTGCTTCATTATTTTGTCATACTCTGGCTGCAAATTTGAACATTGCAATCGCAATATGTGCACTAAATTTTCATTACTTAAACTACTGCGTGAAGCAGTTTTGACATTGTTCAGCTTACTGAAAAACTGCTCACAACATATTGTACCAAACATAGCTACAATGCGACTGCTACCAACTGTGCGATTTTCCTTTTTAGCTGTTTTTCCAAATTGCAAGCAATTTCTGCAATTCGCTCGGTGACTGTTCGACGAGATAAACTAAGAGATTTAAAGGAATTCCCTAAATCAGGGCAAATTTCTTCAGCAGCAGTTATCAAGCATTCCTTTATAAAGTCTCCTTCAAAGAGGGGTTTAGAGGATTTGGCAATTTTGTTTGCAATTTTAAAACTGGCGCAAACTATGTTTTAAGGTCAACTATCTTCTTGCTAGTACTGTCACTTTTGGCTTGTAAATTTTCCTTAAAACGATCCAGCATTTTTTCACGAGCCACACCTATCAGCTTCTCTTCACCATATTCTTGCGCATGCGCATTTGTGAAATGCCTCCTAATGTTATAATGTGAAGGATTGATACTGTTGCACCACAAACCAAACAATGTGATTTTCCACCTTCGAAGACGGCGAAATACTTTTCTTCCCATTCGGCATTAAATGTTGGCGTAACGTGACCTGCACTCATTATGAAAGGTACGTCACTGAACTGGTGTGTGCTTGCATCGTCCTCAGCCAACACACACGCTCAAGGTCGTGAGCGCAGTCCCGCTCAATGTGTACGACTTCCCCAGGCCTGGTATAAATAAACAGGAGGGGATGGATACATCATAGCAGTTGTCAACGAAAAGGACTGATTAGACCTAAGGTGTTTCCATACCAATGGTACATGCAAGGACCCTGTTACCAATATGTAACGCATGATTAGCATGTGGCTGATGAGAAACCCTACAGTAACATAAACTGCTTGTTATGTTATGTTCTGCTATCACTGCACAAATAATGCCTTCCTGCAGCCCGAACTTGTAATGCTTGCATCAGTTAAGATTATCCGTGTGCTGAGAAGTTTGTTTGCATTATTCTATATACGTGGTTATTTGCTTTGTGTTTAGATGTGTCTGAGTATGTATCTGTGCGTTTGTTGCAAGCTTTTGCAGTTGTGCTAATGCTTTTAATGAGTATTTAACAGTCAAAAATAGTGACAAAGATAGTGCTGCCAAATAAAAAATTAAGCTTTTTCATGAACCAAATGAAAGTGTATTTGGTAAACGTATCTGAATTAAAGGACAAGTACAGGAAATAATATGCTCTGTAAGAGAATTTTTCGAAGAGAAGAAATTTAATGGGGAGTCTGTTATTCCAGTCTCTAAGGTACTTGTCAGTCTGGGTGGCTCAGTTGGTTAGACGCTGGCCTACGGATCCCAAGGTCGCGGGTTCAAACCTGGCCCAGGCCGATGGTTTTTAAGTGTGCTTAAAAATGACAGCTCCATGTCAGTAGATTTACTGGCATGTAAAAGAACTCCTGCGGGAGAAAATTCCAGCACACTGGCGACGCTGATGTGATCCTGGCAATTGACAGCGTCGTTATACAAGAAAATAAAACTAAGGTACTTGATGTGACCTTGTGTGCTACAGTAATCGATAAGCATAAGAGCGATTTGGATATCTGCATTTTCCCCTTAAAATAAGCATCAATATTTCACAAGTATGTCTCTTTTGTGAATGCAAATATTTAGACTGATTGCATATTGCATGTTCTAACCTTTGAATGTAGATTCAGTAGTTTACTATAGTCTTCACATACGAATATAAATAATGTGCTCAACATTCCAGGCACAATCCAATCTTCATACACATAATCATATTGCGCTCCCCATGTTGTCACAATAAGTGGCAACGTCACCTCTCTCTCACTGTAAACTGTCAATCCCTTTGAGAGGTAGAACTGGAACTTAAAAATTCAATGCCACAACTGGGATTTGAACCACAGACCTTCCGCTTACCAGGCGGCTGCTCTAACCATTGAGCTATTGTGACAAACTGCCAGAATGGCATTAAATTCTCAAACCAGTTCATATTTCTGGTAAACCACAAAGGCAGTCTCACATCAGAGACAAATTACCCCAATGGTGACTTACTATTGTAAGTACTTTACATCCCAGGATTAAATAACCTTCAGACGGTAATTATTTATTTATGCCAACAAACTTATTGTTGGTGTTTTTAAACACACAAGCCGTGTGTGGGCAAAGTTTGATGGGTAGTCCTCTTTCGCCATTTCTTGCTATGCTAATCTTTTCATGAGCTTTTTTTGAAACTAAAATTATAAAATCATTCCCTCTAATTTTTAAAATATGGTATAAATATGTGGATGACATTTTTGCTGTTGTCCCTAAAAAACAGATAAATGATGCTTTAAAACTTAAATTTACAAGATAAAGCTATACAATTCACTTTGGCAACCGAAAATAATGGATGTCTTCCATTCCTGGACTTAAAAATTAAAAGAGACATAACAATAAACTGAATTTTTGTATTTATAGAAAATCTACTCACACTGATAATTACATAAAAAATAAAAGTTTTAATCCTTTTGCACATAAACTTGCTGTTTTCAATAGTTTAATTTATAGGTTAATAAATATACCCCTTAATAAAGAAGAATTTGACACAGAATATAAACGCATTATTAATACAGCAATAATTAATGGTTTTAATACAGACTTTGTACATAAAAAAGATAGAAAAATTTAAGTATCAAAAAGCTGTTAAAGGAGTTTCTACCCTCAAAAAAATAAAAGATAATTGTATTTTTAAAAAGTTTACTTACCACCCATGGGCCAATAAAAAATTTAAAAAGATTTTTAAAGAATATGGAATAAATTTGGTCCCTCAAAATAAATTTAATATACAAAATTTACTAAATGTTTCTAAAAAAGATAAAAAATCTGGCATTTATCAATTTAGCTGTTTGGATTGTGATAAGGTTTATATTGGTAAAACTATATGTCATTTAGAAACCGGAATAAAAGAGCATTTTAGAAATAAATATAAACAAACCGATAAATCAGCTGTGGCAGATCATTTTTGGTCATTTAATCATGAAATTAATCCAGAAGTTAAATTATTAAAACAATTAAGTGGACCTATAGATTTAATGGTTTGGGAAAAAATATTTATTTTAAAAAACAGGAACCGTGTTATGAACTTTGAATTACCTCCTATAGATTGTATTTATAGATTTTTGTTTTCAGAGATTGGTAATTAAACTGAGCATCAGTATCTATGTTTTTTGTTTTCAGAGATTAGTGATTAAAATGAACATCTGTAGCTTTGGTAACAAATTTGTTTGTATAGCTTTGAGAATGAGTGGAGTCAATCCGAAACTTTAGTCAGCTTTGCACCAAGAACTTGCAACATTACTAAGATAAGTGAAACTTTTAGTTTCTAATTTGTTCTTACTTTAGAATCTTGTTGCTTCACTGTTAATAGCTTCAATTTCTTTAATTGTGTAACTTGTGTTTAATAAAACTTGAAAGCATGAAACTAGTACCAAACAAGAGCACTCAAAAAGTTTTAGTATAGTATCACAGTTCGTAACAATGATGCATAACCATGTACAACATTACACATGGTTTAAAATTACAAAATAGCTGATAGAGAATAGGCCAGTATTTATGTTCTCAATTACCATATTAATCAATCTGTACTTATTATTTATTTATGCAAACGAGCCTACTGCTCGATAAGCGGAAGAGCCGTGGTTCAAATCCTGGCTATGACATTGAATTTTTCAGTCTAGATTCCACCTCTTCAATCTATAATTCTTTGACATTTTTGATGTCATACAACCCTGGTGCTCTCCTCTTGCAGGGATTCCATGTGGGAAGAGGTGATTTTAACAGATGGAACCTTTTGCATGGTGACTGCAGCCTGTCTGTGCCATGTGCTGCATTCCACTCTCCATAGCACATGTTTTTATTGACTGTCTGTGATATGCTTGTGCCTGGTAGTCTCTTGGCCTGGGTCTGTCACTGCACTCAATTTTAGTCAGTGACCCAGTACCTGTAAATTCAGTGCCAAGGTTTGTCGCCAATATTGGATTTACTAAGCAAGTTTAACTTGTGTTTTGTCATCGAGCTTTTTAGCATTTTAGGGTGCTTTACATTTTTTTAAACATTTTAGCAACTTACCTTTTTACTAAGTTTTTAAGTTTTAACTATTTTAATTTTTAGCTGTTTTAACTTTTACTTTCTAGCTTCTTAAGAGTGAGGCTTTACAGGTAGTGAGTTACCATGTTTTTATCTTGCGATAGGGCCCTAACAGCCTAGTTGTTGACGGGCCCTTAAACCTTACACACTCACTCGACATTTTCAAGTAAGACTTGCTGTAGATCCACTCAGTTCATGAGTGGTACTCTGATTTTCAATACGAAGATGCATTTATTAGAGGAAATCTCGAACTCAACACATGACTACCAATTAGATGAATTGGCTCACCTGATGATTACAATAAAGAACTTCTTTGTTGCCCTTTGCATTCACCAGATCTGACACACCTTGACTTTTTCTTTCTTTTTTTATTTTTCTAATTCTTTCTTTTTTTTTTTTTAATTTTTATTTTATTTATTTATTTATTTTGTATGGAGTTATGTCAAAAGATCTTGTGTAGAGACCATCCTTTCTCAGATCATCCTTGATTAAGTGTGTGCATCACATCAGTTGACCATCATATGCTGGAACATACTTAATGTGTGCCATGTTACTAAAGGAGCTCACATTGAATATCTGTAAGTTACTGTAACAAAACTTTTTGAGGTTTTCTTTTCATTGATACTAGTTTCAAGTTTTATTAAATGCAAGTTACATGTGTTGGAAATTCAAAAGTTAATTTGTGATAACCCTGTATTTTGAACAATTTGTATTTTAATGAAATCTTTAGAGCAAAAAACACTCTGTTAGTCATAAAATATATGTAAATAAATAACGGGTGCATATTATAAATGTGTGACGTCTGTGGTATACCTGCTGTAAATTTTTGATTGTTTGTTTATTCCCCTATTTAATATTAATTTAAGTCAGTAACTTTAATTCATTACAATTTAAATATTTGTTGGCTGAATATGCAGTCAAACAGCAAAACATTTTAATTTTCATTGAAGTTCGTGCCGGCTGATAAATGTGGTGTAAGCATTATGTTCCTTAAGCAGAAATCCATATATTGTAAAAACAAGTTTCTGTACTTTGTTAAGCTAGGGAATCCCTTATAAATAAATAAAACCTGAAAACTTCCATCCCGGTACCTAATTCCTTACACTGGAATGTAGCTTCCAAATTCCATACATTTATTAATAAACTATGGAAGTTTTCAGATTTTATTTACTTATTTACGAACTAACTTGAGAATTTAATGCCATTCTGGCAGTTTGTCACAATAGCTCAGTGGTAGAGCGTCCGCCCGGCAAGCGGAAGGTCTGTGGTTCAAATCCCAGTTGTGGCATTGAATTTTTAAGTTCCAGTTCTACCTCTTAAACTTTGCCCACACACGGCTTGTGTGTTTAAAAACACCAACAGTAAGTTTGTTGGCATAAATAAATAATAATTTATTTACTTATTTATTGATTGATTTATTTATTTATTCTATTTATTTTTTATTTAATCCCTTATACTTGAGCTGCCAGGTCTACTATTTCAGCCTAAATTATGCTCCTTAAATTCTCTGCCTGTGTACATTATGTTGTTGTTGTTGTTGTTTTCTAGTGCCTTGCATCTGGCAATGAAGCCATTAGCATTCGTGCTTTCCAATACTTTTGAACTGTAGTTTCTTCTGATCTTAATGCTTCACAGGTCTTCAAGTGTTCTTCATTCATTTCTGCTGGATCGTTACACAGGACACATATCGGTGAGGCTGAGATACCTATTCTGTAGAGATGACTTGCCAAGCAGTCATGATTTGTCAATAGTCGGAAGGCTGCAACAGCTGTTTTCCTTGGTCTCTGGGGGATTATATCTGGATTGGGAAGTAGTGTAATCCATTTTTTATCTTTGGCATTTGTTTCTATTTCTTGTAGGTATGAATGACAAAAATTTTTAATGATCAAGCGTTTTATTGAGGAATATGAGAAATTGAATTTAGACTTTTGTGTTATTGTTGTGGCTTTCTTTGCAAGTGCTGTGTACATTATAAAGATGGGCAACCTGCCACATTCTATCATCAAGAATATTTTACCTTGTACACCACAAATTTTTCCATTTTTGTACTGCACTTATTATGCATAGGGTATGCTATTTACTTATCAGAATGCCTTATGTAATGCATTTAAGTTTTTTATGCACTGGTTAGTGAATTGTGGAAACTTTCCCAACTAGTGTATTAGAAAACAGTATATCCTTTCATGATTTCCAATAGATGATACATATGAAATTAAATATATCTATACCTAATTTACCTAATAATCAAGGGCACAGCTTTGGGGGACGCTAATATGCTGAGCATTCGCCTTATTTTTATGTGTTTAATTGTTTTATATTTATTTTGTTTTGTAATAGTTTCAACGCAGGACACTTATTTTATACAGCCATTTAGCACTGATTTTTTTGCAGATCATACTGTTGAGCAGCTATATTTAGCTAAAATAGCAAACACAAAATTTACAATTCAATCTGTTCCGTTGTAAAACAGTGGCATACGCTGAGAAAGCATTTCACTCCCTGCATGTGATATGGCTAGGAGGGCCTCCCTGCAACCCCCTCACCTATCTCCTGTCTGCCCCTTTCACCTCGGCAAGCCCCTCGCCTATCCATCTGTATACGCTAGCGTCCAGCACTACGCTAGTGTGGTTCTGACTCTGGAGTATTGTTGAGGTACTGTCAATGCATACGTACATATCTCTCACTATGTTTGTTGTTTTATACTTGTATTTTTTATTAAATGTATTTAATATACATTTTAACATATTACAGTTCAGAATGAAAGATATTGTATACTAAAGCCTAAGTGCAAAGTGTTTAGTTTTCCGAGAATGCCCAACCCAGGGCACACACTCACACTCACTATGGTCAGATAAAAAAGGTTCAGTTGCCAAGAATTTTAATCTATCTAGACCATCACTTTACTAATGACAGAATGGTCAACTTCCAAACATGTTAAACCGATCATCAGCCATTACTTCAATATTTTTGTAACTGAGCTTTTTATTTTATTCTTTTTTGTAATTTAACAATTCACAGGGATGAAATTAAAAGAAAGTGCGAACTAATTTTTATATTAAAAATCTCGGGAATTTTGCATTTGTTCGTAAAATAAGACAATTTTGCTTCAATCTGCACCCATTACTAAAATTCCCTAAAACAATAATATTAATTTATTGATCAACATCACATAATTCGGAAAGATAATGGGAAGTCACCTTAATATAATGTCTGTCGCCTTTATCGTTAATGCAAAAAAAAAGTGCCCTAGTTATAGCATTCCCGTTTCTTTATTTCATACTACGCCACTGCTAATAATATAAGGAACAGAATTAAGAAGATCAATTTAAAACCAAGGTTTGAATATGCAGTTTAAGAATTAACCCTCTTTTCTCAGATCTTTTTGTGTTTAATGTGCTCTGTACTTGCAGCAGGCACAGGGGGAAAAGGAACCCTCCTTCTTCCTTTCTTTATAGGTATGCTGAGCTGTTAATTTTCTGCAAGAAGAAAACAGCATGAAATTTAATAAATGTAGTTTAATTTATCACAACATAAGGAGTTAACATTATTTAAGTATTTTGTATTTCTCCTGGTAAACCACAAAGGCAGTCTCACATCAGAGACAAATTACCCCAATGGTGACTTACTATTGTAAGTACTTTATATCCCAGAATTAAATAACCTTCAGATGGTAATTATTATTTATTTATGCCAACAAACTTACTGTTGGTGTTTTTAAACACACAAGCCGTGTGTGGGCAAAGTTTGAGAGGTAGAACTGGAACTTAAAAATTCAATGCCACAACTGGGATTTGAACCACAGACCTTCTGCTTACCGGGAGGCTGCTCTACCACTGAGCTATTGTGACAAACTGCCAGAATGGCATTAAATTCTCAAACCAGTTCAAAATTCTTTTGAACTAGTAAAAAAGATTAATAACCTAATATTATCTGATAATGATAAACTCGTTTCTTTTGATGTAATTGCTTTATTTCCTAGCATTCCTAGAAAAAAGCTTTTGATTTTTTTAAAAAAATGGTTAAAATCTTTAGAATTAGACAATGACTTAATAGATGATTTTGTAAAACTTACAAATCTTTGTTTAAATCAAAATTTCTTTAGTTTTAATGATAATTTTTTCAACAAACATCTGGCTTGGCAATGGGTAGTCCACTTTCGCCATTTCTTGCTAATCTTTTCACGAGTTTTTTTTAAACCCAAATTACAAAATCATTCCCTCTAATTTTTAAAATATAATATAGATATGTGGATGACATTTTTGCTGTTGTCTCTAAAAACAGATAAATGATGCTTTAAAACTTTTAAATTTACAAGATAAAGCTATACAATTCACTTTGGAAACTGAGAATAATGGATTCCTTTCATTTCTGGACTTAAAAATTAAAAGACATAACAATAAGTTGAAATTTGGTATTTACAGAAAATCTACTCACACTGATAATTACATAAAATATAAAAGTTTTAATCCTTTTGCACATAAATTTGCTGTTTTTAATTGTTTAATTTATAGGTTAATAAATATACCCCTTAATAAAGAAGAATTTGACACAGAATATATTGTTGTTAGCTAATGCTGGATTTCTGACAATGAAGTCATTAATCCTCTTGCTCTCCAATATTTTTCACTGATGGATGGGGCATTAGAAGTGGCCGGGCATATTTGAAGGTGGTCTCGATCCATTGACACAGAATATAAACGCATTATTAATACAGCAGTAATTAATGGTTTTAATACAGACTTTGTACATAAAAAAGATAGAAAAATTTAAGTATCAAAAAGCTGTTAAAGAAGTTTCAACCCTTAAAAAAATAAAAGACAATTGTATTTTTAAAAAGTTTACTTACCATCCATGGGCTAATAAAAAATTTACAAGGATTTTTAAAGAACATGGAATAAATTTGGTCCCTCAAAATAAATTTAAGATACAAAATTTACTTAATTTTTCAAAAAAAGATAAAATACCAAATTATAAAAAATCTGGCATTTATCAATTTAGCTGTTTAGATTGTGATAAAGTTTATATTGGTAAAACTAAACGTCATCTAGAAACCAGAATAAAAGAACATTTTAGAAATATTAAATGTAAACTAACTGATAAATCAGCTGTGGCAGATCATTTTTGGTCATTTAATCATGAAATTAATCCAGAAGTTAAATTATTAAAGCAATTAAGTAATCCTATAGATTTAATGGTTTGGGAAAAAATTTTTATTTTAAAAAACAGGAATCGTGTCATGAACTTCGAATTACCATCTATAGATTGCAGTGGCGGCTCGCAGTTGAAATTTTAGGGCAGGCAAAGTGTAACAGTAGCAACAACAACAACAATAATAATAATAATTAATAATAATAATAATAATAATAATAATAATAATAATAATAATAATAATAATAATAATAATAATAATAATAAACCCCGTTTATCCGAAAGATAGGGGGCGAAGTCATTGCGGATAACGCAAACAATATATTGTTTGGTTGTTTAATAAGAGCAGAATGAATGAGTGTGACTTACGGACGAATTACCGCCAAAACTAAAATCACGAGAGTCGGCAGACTTTTTTCCAGGGGGGGGGGGGGGGGGGGCACATGTTGGAAATTTGCAATCATATAATATTAAATCATTATGTTACTGTCAAAATTTATAGTATTTGTTGCAATTAATTGTGCTAAACAAACATTTTTCTTTACATTAAAATTAAAATAATAGTTTAAAAGTCAGTAACTGACTGCACATTAAGTTCACCAACTTCCAAGGGGGGGCCGTCGCCCCCCTTGCCCCCGTTTCGCGACGCCCATGACTAAAATAGATTAAGAAATTGAAAAATTGTCTGACTGCAGCTTTGTGTTAAATAGCTAAAACACTCCTCTTTTCATTGTCAGTGCGCCGCGAAAGCGAAATTTGTAATAGTTCACTAATTAAGTCGGTCATACTGGTATTACACAGAGATAACGACAGATTCAGATCTCTGAGATCTTCGTTCGTGGAGTACGGCTGTTCGGAAAATGTCGCATAAATTCGGATTTGGGCAGGCAAGTGTTCAGACTGCTGGCAGACGCGTCTACGAATGCTTAGAGTGCGTATACAGACCGAATGTTTCCTTATCCCTGTTCAAGGGCCTCGTACTGAGGAAATGGGGCCGGGCAGGCAAAGGTCAAGCTAGCCTGCTCTCCACTACCCAGGTTCCATGCGTATAATTTCTGCCGCGCGTTTCAAACACGCAGCGCAGTTTTGATGTATCGGAATTGAGATTAAAGGATTTGACCATGCGCTGGTCATTATAACCGAGAAAACTTTTCTTGAACAGCAATTTAGGGGAAAATGACGGTTCAAATGATAAAATGCAGAATCATAATTAAACATTATTTGTTGATGTATTACGATAGGGTAGGCAATGCCTACCCTGCCTACCCTGAGGAGCCGCGCCTGATAGATTGTATTTATAAATTTTTGTTTTCAGAGATTGGTAAATAAAAATTGAATAAGAGTAATTGTTTTTCAGAAAAAATAAAAGATTGTAGCTTGGCAACGAATTTGTTTATATGGCTTTGAGAATGAGCTGGACACAGCTTGAAACCCAGGGTCAGCAAATAATACTAAGATAAGTGAAGTTTTTAGTTTCTAATTTGTTCTTACTTTAGAATCTTGTTGCTTCACTGTTAATAGCTTCAATTTTTCCTTATTTAACAAATCCCTTATTTAGTAATACAAGACATTTACGTAACTCGACATCCTCTTAGTCCAAAATAGGTTGAGTTATTAGGATTCTACTATACCAATAAATAAAGAAATAAGAGTGATGTTTAAATTTTCATTTTACACTTTCTTATGAGCTGTAATATAATTTTGAAGGCTTTAGCTGGATCATGTTTAATAACATTACTAATTTTCACAGGACCGGGAAGACCTATTTTGTACAGTGATTGTAACCATTGAAGATTTTGAGCATTGTAGTTGACACCCAGAGATAATGATCAAAATTATTGTATCTGCCACAATCTCGGAGTGGAGAGTCCATTTTAGAAATTATCTGTTATGTACTTCAACCCATTATTCATAAGTAACTGAATATTAAAAATGATTCCTGAATCTTTTGCTAATGTATCCACTCTGACATTTTCTGCAATGTCTGAGTGGTCAGGGCCCCAAACAACTTTTATGGAAATATCTTCATTGTGTCCTTTGTAAACAAATTTAAGATCCAGATTTCATTAATTTACATAAAGCAGCTTTAGCATCTGTGAATATAGTACTATTTTAGAATTTTTCCTCTCCAACTTAAAAAATGGCAGCTCTGACAGCAACAATTTTTGCAGAATAAATGGACCAACGGTAATGTAACCGTATTGATCTATGAAGATTAAGATTCTGATGCTGAAACACAATTCCAACACTGTGTGAGTTGTCTTTAAATCTATCAATAAGAAAGCAGTGAATTTTGGATGGGATACTTTAAATAAATTCAGAGAATATCTTCAGAATAAGGAACTCTTTGAAATGTGTCAATATCTATGACAATAAAAGATTACAAGCTGCTATTTTGGGGTGACAAATATTTTTAGGGTGATATACATTCTATTTAATATTAGTTTGATGATGAACGTTGATGCAGGTATCATCTGTCAAACAGATAATAGTATAAATCTGGTTTCATGTAAAATAGCTTGTTTGTTTGAACTAATATCCGTGAGATTAGTTTTCCGATTTGGTATATTAACGAGTTAATTTTATCCGCTGGAACATCAGGTGATTTGTGGAATATGACACACCTATATTCCATGATTGGAGAAATGATGTTAATAAAAAAAAAAAGAAGCCACCAAGACTAACAGACGAGTACTTCAATCCCTTCCAGTAAGAAATCTTCAGATATTGAATCTGCTCTTTAATTTAGTAGTAATGTTTTCAAAATGAGGTTTCCAAGAGTGCTGTGGTCCAGGGTATTTCCAAGAATTTAATATAAGTTTTTGGGAAACACAATGTTTGTTTCCTAAAGATAATTGTACATCAGAAACAGACTTTCCTTTTTCAAATATAATCTATTCAGATTTAGAAAAATGTAATTCCTAAGCCACGTCCAGAAAGAAATGCACAGCTTGCTTCAGGAAAGAGTTCAAAATCAAAATTATGTCCCAACTGCTTTTCACAAAATGTACCTTAGATGAGAAACTTCAAAGGCCATCTGCGTAAGACAGGCCTTTAAAAATATCGGTGAGACAAATACAAAGGTTAGAAATATACTTAAATAACAAAATGTGATGAGTGCAGATCCTGAGTGAGTCCCACTGAAGATGGTTACAGTTATTGAATCTAGTTTTAAAGAATATTCTGTTTGGTAAAAGATTATATCTCAGTAGAGGTAGATAGCTAAACGGAATTCTAGGCCTGTGATATATCAATGCTTAAAGCTTGGGTCCTACTGGAAGGTAGAAAGCGTATCTATGAATACATGGCTAAGTTTTTGGTTCCATATCCTGACCAAAAGGCTTATTGTTCCATGGGCCAAATGCTGTCTTTTTCTAAAGAGAGAGAGAGAGAGAGAGAGAGAGAGAGCAATGGGACAGTAACTATCACTATGTCTTGATTTTTTTAAAGTTAAGTTTAGGCATAAAAAACTCGGTCCTACTTCCTTCGAGCAGCTAACGATTCATATATACTGCATACTTTTTCTACCCTTACGTAGATGTTCTGTAACATCTCATGCCGCTTGAACTGCTAGCAGTTTTTTTTTTTTTAATTCATTTTCTTGGCCATTAGGATCACGGTTTACGTTTCCGTGTTTTTGAATGGTTAATAGAAAACGTCATTTAATAAGGTGTACGAACGTGGTAAGTACCACGAACCACAGAACACCTTACGAACCGAGCACTGCCCTTATTAAGGTTGCCCAATCTGTAAATACCATGGAGGGAAATTTGTGTTTCTGCATAACAATGTCAACTTTGCTCTTCATTTGTTTTTATTCCCGATTTCAATATTCAGTATGGCGGAAACAGAGGAACACAAATACTGTAATAGTCGTGTTAGTATTGTGTCTGAAGTTCTGTATGAAGGTAATTATTTTCTTTACTTATATATTTTCAAATGCTTCAGTTCTGTAAGTTTATTTAGGTGCTTTGTGCTTTCTTTGCAATTGATGTGAAAGGAGCTACGGGATAATAATTCTGAAGAAGAGTAATTTCCTGCCTTATCATTGTGTGACACCATGGAATTGCTTAAGTTATGCATTATTTGGCATATTCGTCGCACAATTCACACGAGTATGAATAGCTATATCATTTGAAAAGGTGTTGAAGACGTGAAATTACTATCTTGTCATATCGAGTTTATTGTTGTCATTAACCTATTTTGTACGCAGTATAAACAACTAGTTACTTTTTTCTCTAAATATGAATTTTAACGTATGGAGAAGTGAGAAATGAAATTCGGAATGCTTTCCCGCAAATGACACATGTTTAGGTTTATATATGTTGTCATCCATTTCGCTAGGTTAAATTTTAGGTTAATGTTTGGACGTTTCCATAAGTAGCCATAATGTACGGGCTTTGAGAAAGTGAACATTACTCTGAACAAAGCATCAGTTGCACCAAGCTTTCAATCATGTTTGTGAAATAAGAGAGTTAAAATAAAATGATAGATTTGACATTGACTGCTCTTATGTTTGTTGTTATTACACAACTAGCATGTGCAGTAGATATAATTGAGGACAATGGTTTAAAATGTTAATATTAGTATGAAGTTTGCTATATCACACTGCTTTGTCACTTTCCCTAAACACAGTTTCAAGTGCTTTTTTTTTATTTGACTTTGTTAAAGCTTCCATAAGGACAGTAGTGTAATTGTAGTTTTAATGCATGGACTACCCCAAACAGTGCACACACTTTTTATAATATGTAATAGTAAGTTTATTAAAGCATTAAGAATACATGTAATTATAATGTCTACTGTAGTTTGGTTCAGGCCACTGTTCAAGTGGGCAGCCCAATTTAAGTTATAAACAACATATTGCAATGAATACTATTATTACTACTAGTAAGTTATTATATAAATGTTTGTAAACTGTTTTTCTTTTACTCGTTTTACTGTCCATTTCCATTTATTTGTTCTTACCATACATCTTTTCTCAATATCTGTTTCCTTACATTGAAATACTATTAGTTGTACATCTTCTTTTCCTCTGCATAATGGGTATTTGTCTTATAGGTGCCCATTTCATTGTCCTTTTAATCTCCATTTTCCTACCCTTAAACCATCCCCGTCCTCTCTTCTTGACTAGGACAGTAAAACCTGTATAAAACAGAATCCAATTATTCTGGCAATTCTTTTCCATTTTCACAGGTTCCCATCTTTCTAAGAGTTGTATTTTAATAAAACAGGGTACAAAAAGATCTGATAGGTTTCATTCACATTATTTTCTCTACTCACTCGAACAGGCTATTCTTATGAACGTTCATTCGTCTATCTACTTCATGTTAATTGAGATAAACACTTGTAGAAATTGTATTATACATTTCCTTGTAGGTAAAAGGGAATGTGGGAATAACAAGGGACTTAAGTGATAGATCTTTTAAGAGATGGGCACTATGTGATGGCATTGAAGTTCTTTTGCATGCCCAGGAGGGGGAAAAATGATTGACAATTTGAGAAAAGTTAAGTACTAGAAAATTCAAACAAATAAAGGAATATCTTAGAAATGGTTCGCTCAAAATTTAAAATAATAAATTAATTAAAAAAGTAGAAAAGGAAAAGTAAATTCATGTAAATTGTGTACTTTGACAAGATCTACATTTTTTGTCTGACTCAGGGTTCTCCGTCTAGGGGATATGTGAATGGCGACCACAAGGTACCCAAGCTGAGCAGAACATTACTTCCACTTACTGGTGTTTTGCTCCTCACTGTAACTTTTCTATCTGACCGTACCTCGGTCATCTCTTGTTCTCTTCTGACCCTGATGCTATTAGGGTTTCCGAGGGCTAGGGAGTCTTTATTTTTCCAACCTCTCCATTTCTCTAATTTCTCTATAAAATCTTAACCCCTAACATGCTGACCTGTCATGGCATGTAATACGTCCTCTGATTGGTAATCAGAGGATATGGCCGGTGAATTTATTTTGAAAATTCTCCCGGTAGGTTGGTGAGACCCGTAAACCAACGACAGGTGTGGTCCTCCAGACATTCTGGGGTTTGTGAGAGAGCAATGTAACCGCCAAAACATAAAAATATGGTGCTCTCTAAAAAGCGGTTATTATTTCTGCTATTGTTCTCTTCAATATTGTGAAAAATATTGGAGAGCAAGACTTCATTGTCAGAAATCCAGCATTAGCTAACAACAACAACATTTTTTGTCTACTGAAATTTTATCTCTCGTATGGTTTGCCATTTATGCAAAAGTCATTCAGAATGAAGACTTCAGAGGCCATTCCTAGAAAGTCAAGCTATAAATTTTATTTGTCATGAAAATATCTGAAACATATACCATTTTTATTTTTGAGAAAATCAAAGTTTGAAAATTTTTCTATGTAAAGAATAGTATGGGGTGAGGCATTTTCTTTAAAATCTTTGCATCACACTCGTGTAAGATGCTGAACTTAAATATGTATAAGTTTAGTATTTAATCAGCTTCTCATTTTTGAATTATGCTTTCACAGACACACAGACCTTTTTCTCATTTTTTTCTTTTTGATTCATGGAGACTCAAAATGTGCATTTCCACTGAAATCTTGACATCAAATTTTTTGGTGAAATATAATCTTTTTCTTCTGTATGTGGTAGAGAAAGTAAAAATAGATTCAAGTGTACATTTTGCTGTACTTTCAATATAATGCAGTTCCTCTGATGGTTCCTCTGCCTCTACATATCTTGTGCCAAGCTAAATCTCGCATGAATGGTTCTTAAAATTTCTATGCAAGTTCATTCATGTTCAAAATTAATGGCTATCATTTCAAAAATTTAGCACATAGATATGTGTCACCCCATGATAATCCATTTGAGGTTATTTACACAGATGATTTCAGAAAATTATTGTCTCCATGTTAGGCAGGTTTCTAGTTTGTAATATTATTTAACATAGGAAATAGCTCCTATCAAAAATTTATTTTCCACTTGTCCAGATTTCTGGTATATAGTAGATCTGTTTTAGGTAGGTATTATCAGTATTCCTATATCTTTCCCAACTGTTTTTCGCGGCAACAGTATTCTCTTTTCTAATAACTTACAGAACCATTTTTTAATCTTTACTTCTTAAAATCATTTTCTTACTCCCTTCCAAACACCTTAATAGTTTTTTATCTTTTTGTTTACAATACTGTATTGGGGTCAATCTTTGATGTAACTTTCATGAGCTGTGATACAAGGTATGCACATAATAAGTACATCGAAATGTACTGAGAGCCGTAAGCTGCAAGGTGTATCCCAGGTATTGAGAGCCTCAATCTGCAAAGTATAGAAAAGGGATGTTTTGTGTAAGCAGAAGAGTGACATTTACGGCCTGTAAAGCAACGGAAAAGCATAGCTGAAACATCAGTGTTGCTAAAATCCATTGGTCTCCAACTACTCCTTATTAACTCAGGATTAGTATGCACCTACCTATGGAGACTATGAGATAAGGTTCTCCTGGTTCGGATTTTGTAAAAGTTATCACGACGGCAATAAACCTCCCACATGAATTGGTGGTTACATCTACAGATAACCCCAAGTTTGAGTCGCCAATATTGTCTCTTCTTTCTTCTATTATCTGAAAAGAATAGAATTATTGAAAATTAATAAAGATCAGAGGTGTAACTTGGGGTCTCACTTTTGGTAGGAACAAGTTTAAAAAAATTATAAAAAATATGTTTCTTGATCATGAACAAAATTAAATAAAACTGTGGCACTAAAACTGTGCATAATTTTGATTTTGAAATATTTTTGTAATATACATTTAAAGGTTTTTATAAAAGTCAAAATATTGGTAGGGGGGATAAGTGACACTAATTTAATGAAATAAATTTTTAAACTTACCTCTTCATAAAATTTGCCAAGGCAATTTTTCCTTATTGTTGATTCATCAGGAATTTTTCATTTGGAATGTTTTTCCAGAATCGTTCGAAATTCTACATTATTAGCTTATTCAAAGGGATGTTGCCTGAAACTGATGTTTTTAAAATATTCTTGGAAAAATTATCATTGCCATCATTTCCACTTCTGCATGCAGGAAATGCTGCTGATAAGATTGTTTGGATCTTGGAGACATTTTCTTACTAACAGCATTTCTATGAGCAGCTGTTTGTTAATGTGTAATCTGGAACTTTTTAATACAGGGCACCTATAACAATGGTATAAAATAATTTGAGTCTTAGTTATTTATAAATTAAGTTGAAAATTGCATTGATTTTTAAAATATTGTGAAGAAAACAAAAGTAAAGTATTTTTCACACACTTGACTGAGTACAATATTTCCATCTGTTGTTAAGAGTAGGATTTCCATCAATCCAATGTCAAAGCAAACAGGTCTTACTGCTCTTCCCCCCCGGCATTGTAATATTCTGTCTCCTGCTCACATTTCAGAAGCTACAAGTAGCAGTACGCTAGTTACAAATTTAAAAGTTAACTGAAAATTGCATTTTTTAATTCTTGAGAGTTATCGTTATGGTATATGGTTTGTAAGATAATACTAACTGTATAACATTTTATGGTGCAACGGTTGCACCAAACTTTTAAAGATATCCATACATTTGTTGAACACTGTTTATGTGGCATACTTGAGTGGCATATTTTTTATAGTATTCTTTTGTACTACTGTTCATTGTTGGTAGCTTTGTTCTCAGCAACCTTTTATGGATTTTCAAAAATGATAGATAATATTCCTACGCAAACAGAGCAATAAAAAAAATTGCTGGGGTTCTTCTCTTGAAGTATGTAATGAAATACTTATATTTCAAGAGTCCTTGTGAAAGCGTAAAATATGTGCCTAAATATGCACTAACCCTATAAATACATTTGTATGCATAATAAAACTTCCACAATAATCCTAAATGTAACATTTATTTAGAGACTAAAAGCTTCACTTATCTTATTATTTGCTGCCAGTTCTTGAAGTAGTATGCTGACATGTTTCTTGGTGCCTCCATCATATCATCACTGCTCTTGTTTATAACAGCTACCATAGCTACAAATGCCTAATTACATAATTTTTATATTTATTACCAACCTCTGAAAACAAAACAAACCTGTTAATACAATCAATCGGCTTTACTTCAAAATTCATAACACTGTCCCTATTTTTTGAAATGAATATCTTTTCCCAAACCATTAAATCTGTAAGTCCATTTAATTGTTTTAATAATTTAGCCTCTAAATTTATTTCATGATTAAATGACCAAAAATGATCTCTCACAACTGACTTATCGATGTGTTTGTTTAATATTTCTCAAATGCTCCTTCATTCTGGCTTCCAAATGATGTTTTAATATTACCAGTGTAAACCCTGTCACAATCCAAACAGCTAAATTGATAAATGCCAGATTTTTTATAATTTGGAATTTTATCCTTTTTAGAAAAATTAAGCATTTTGTATATTATATTTATTTTGAGGGACCAAAGTTATTCCATGTTCCTTAAAAAATTTTTTATTAGTCTGAGGAGATGTTAAGTACACATTTTAAAAACATAATCACCCTTTTGATATTTAAAGTTCTCTTTCTTTTTACTTTCTCTACAGGTAAGTAGAGGAAGTATTGTATTCCACCCAAAAATTCGATGTCGAGATTTCACCGGGAATATATGTTTTGAGAACCCCTGAATCCAAAAAAAGCATTTTTAGAAAAAGGTCCATGTGTGTGTGTGTCAGTCTGCTTGTCTGTCGGTCTGTGGACAGCATAACCAAAAAACGAGAAGTCAGTTAAAAACAAGTTAAGTTTAATGTCTTTCAAGGATGCGACAAGAAGATTTTGAACAAAATAGCCCCTCCCTAAACTACCCTTTACATGGAACATTTCTCAAATTTTGATTTTCTTGAAAATGGCTCTAACAATTTTGATTAAAATGCGATGTGTTTAAGATATTTTTATGACAAATGAAAAGTATATTTTGAATTTTCTGGCTATAGCCTATGTAGTACTGTTTAGTCTGGATGAGTTTTGAATAACTCGTAAACCGCAAGAGATAGACAAAATCCTACTATACAAGAAATATAGATCTTGCTAAATACACAATTTATGCTCAATAAATTTTTTTGTAGAGTGAACCATTTCGAAGATATTCCTTATTTTGTGTGTCAGTTTCAGAAAGCTTAGAGCTTTTGTGCAATGGAACATCGTTGTTCATTTTTTATATGTTAAGCTTTAAAAGATTTTACTATCGCTCAAAGCCTACTGTAGTCCCATATTCCTCTTACACCTACAAGGAAATAATCAATAAGATAATTTGTAAAAATGTTTATCAACATAACTCAAAGAAGTTATGTGTAGCAATAAGAGTTTGTAAGAATGGTTAGTACAAGAGAAGAGAAAGTCATGTGAGTGCAACACATCAAATTTTTATGTATAAAATCTGTAGCAAAACCATTAGTTACTGCAGTGTTGATTGTGAACAGCTTCAGTTTTTCATGGAACTTTCATAATAAATTCATTACAACATGGAATAAATTTATTCCTTGCATGCATGTGATTGAATATCAGGAAATAAAACATGCAAACGTCTGAGCTTTTGGAATCACACACCACCTTATATCCTTTACTTCCATTTCTCGTGTTTACTCAGTTTAGATCCTCTTTTAAATGCTACATCCCTTGGCTATGCTCTGTGACATTTTGTAAAGAAAGTGTGGAAAAAGTGGTTGGTGTGAGTCACATCAGTTTTAAAAGGAACTCCTAATGTTTTCTATTAAGTATTATTCACATTCTACAACCAACACTGGGAAGTTTACCCATATTCTATTTGCTGAAAAAATGACTCAACAATTTTTATTTAAATTCTATTTCTGTTGAGTTACTGACAAAGAAAATTTACGTCTTGAGTATTTTTTATAAATACATGTGTAGTCCTCTTCACTTTTGTACAGTTTTTAATAACTGACAAACTAAAAGATAATGATAATTATGTTCTTTTCTTCCTTTGCATAAGCTCATTAAGTCATTAATAACAAGCCAACTAAAGATATAAGCAGCCAAATGTTTCTGCATATTCTATGTAGCTAATATCACATTCCTTAATTTGAAATAGTTTACAAGGAAGGCATTTATCATGAATACAATTACTTAAATGGGACACACATTACACATATAAATTTGTACTATGTGGAACAGGGTGTGTGTTGCAAATCAGATATTAAGTTATCTAGTGACTAGTTTTGTAATATGTTTCAAAGAAGCATTGTTTGTATTGCTCAGTGCCTTGTGTATTTTGGTTGAAATTGACCGCAAGAAATACTTATTCATAATGATGAAACTTGTTTTGGAATATATGCATGCGAAATCATTAGAGGCACATTTATAAACCTATAATTGCTCTGATCATATTTTAAATGCCGATGATTATGATTTATTTAACTAAAAGCTGAAGCAACAGTTAATGGTATAGTACAGTGACACCGGTCGCGTCACACGACATAGGCGGTCAAGCAACCTTACATCACATACCAGATGCGGCCTGTATCAAAGGCGCTCAAGGTCAAGCTTCCCCACACCACTCACGAGAAAACACGTAACAACGAATCGTGTACGTCAAAGGGGTTTTCTTGATTATTCGAGAAGCAGCCGGCGTATTTGTAGAAGCATATACTGTAAATGCACACATTTACAGTATTTGGTAGAAGTTCCAGAAAGATGAAGTTCGAGAAAGGCCGTGTTACGTCATCTGCATTATATAAGGAGGCGAGGCTACGAGAATTTAGAGTCGGTCAGTTTTTAGTTCTAGTGTGTGTATCAGCTGCGTGTGTATGTCGCGTCGAAAGGAAGTTAGCGAAGCGATTAGTGAGTGTCGAGTGATTGTATCGTCCAAGTCAGCTGTTTGAGGGAGAGAAAGTGAAGAAAAACAGAAGTGAGTCAAGATTACGAGAAGATAACAGTTGAGTAGTAATATCACGAAATACTGTAGATTGTGTAAAGAGAACTGTGTTGTGTATTCAGTTAGAAGAAAATAAAGTGACAGAAGTAGTAATTGAACTGGACTTTTATCATTTTGTCGCAATATATTAGCACCATCCATCTGAATCAAAGAAATCAATGGGGTATGTTATTAAAAACTTTGGAAATGTTATGTTGAGATGAAATTAATACGGCAATAAGGCATAGTTACAATATTTTAAGCTTTGTGGTTATGTTAAGAGCTTAAAATATTGTCTTAAAATGGTAATGTACACTTATGGAAGAGTTAAGCACAGCATTTAGCTCTGCAACATACACTACTTATATATGCACAATAGCGTGACTACCAAAGACTTGGGAATTTTACACATTTAGAAGGAACTCCTTATAATCTCTTGTCATTCAGATTTCAAAAATAGTTTTGTTTGTAGCATAGTATATGTCAGTCGTATTTAATTACTGAGAAACTTTTATGATCGGAATTACATCTAGTTTTGATAAGCGAAAGGGTTCTTACCAATAATAGCAAAAATAATAAGTAAACAACCAATTTTTAAAAAAATTCTTTCGGTTTTTTTTAAGACAATCGTTGTATAATGTAGATGTGCAAATATGCACTGCTGTGTTTAATTTGTGAACAGCATGACTATTTTGGTCTGAAATTTTTATGTTCTTAGACAATTTGTGGCTTGAACCCATGTGATGATAGGAACGTTGCAGGTCATTATACTCAGTGTCAGCATCCAGAACATTGGTTGCAGATTTCTTGAAATAAACAATTAGCAAAGCCTTTCTAAATCTACAGGAATATTGCCCAAAAATGTGTTTGTAGGCATAACACAAATGGGCAACAGGTACCAACAGCTTATTTATCAGTGATAGTGAACTGTCTTTTCTAAATATAGGAAAGTAGTGGCATGCGAAGTCACCCAAGAGCTCATACACAAAAGACCAAAAGGTTATTCATGTTATAGTGGTTTTTAGGTTTAGTGTCCTTGAACGTCACAACCACCGACAACGTTAACGATAACCAGAGCGAGAAACTTCAAATACACATATTCAAATGGGAGTGTTCACAAACGACGGAAAGCATTTCCGTACACCGGCAACGGGAAAGAAGACTTGCCCAAGTTTTTAACTTTTGCTTCCCGTTACCGGGCACGGCATGTTAGATTCAAATTGTGCATATTAGGGTTTTCGCTATAGAAATTAATCAAGACGGCCGTGTCATTAAACAGTCACCAGAGCTCTCTAGTCACAAACTGGAAAAATATAATTGGTCATTTAGAAACATATGAATTCTCAATGCCCAATATCGACCTCCATTTTCTGCTATGTATCTTGTTATGGTTCCCCGGGCTGTGTGAACCAAAATGAGTGCTGCCTTGCTTTCCGTTGTCGGAGTCGTTATGGTTCCCGTTGTTCGGTCGTTGTGAACCAGTCTTTAACCTGGTAGGTCATATTGGACGAAATGGGTGAAAGGATGCTTAAATGAACCCGAGTTCAACAGAGCTTAAAGTTATCAGGCAACTTCTCAGGATAAGTAAAAGCCTCGAGGAAAAGAAACCGAGATTCGAATTCGGGACCTTTTGAATGTGAAGCAGACACGCTACCCACACATCAGAGGCGCAACAGTCTGTAGTTGCATTTTTCAAATTTCTCTATCCTTAATATCGTTTTTTTCTTTTATTTCTTACTTTCTCTGCTGGTAAGTAGAGTAAGTGTTGTATTCCACCCAAAAATTCGATGTCGAGATATCATCGGAAATAATATGTTTTGAGAACCCCTGAATCAAAAAAAAAAAAAAAAAAAGCATTTTTGAAAAAAGGTACGCCTCTGTCTGTCTTAGGACAGCATAACTCAAAAACAAAAGTCTGTTAAAAACCAAAGTTGGTATTTATGTCTTTCAAGGATGCCACATGAAGATTTTGAAGAAAGTAGTCCCACCCTAAACTATCCTTTACATGGAAAATTTTTTGAAAATTTTGATTTTCTTGAGAATGGCTCTACCTATTTTGATTAAAATGCCATATGTTTAAGATATGTGTATGACAAATGAAATGTGTATTAGCCTATGTAGTCCTGTTTACTCTGGATGACTTTTGAATAACACGTGTACCGTAAGAGGTGAAATCGTACTATACAAAAAATGTAGTTCTCGCTAAAACACACAATTTATATCCAAATAAATTTTTTTTGTAGAGTGAACCATTTCGGAGATATTCCTTGTTTGTGTCAGTTTCCGAAAACTTACAACTTTCGTGAAATGGAACATCGTTGTTCATTTTTTTATATGTTAAGCCTGCAAAGAGAACCGGAATTTGAAAGCTTTAAAAGATTTGACTATCGCACAAAGCCTACTATATTCTAATGTTCCCCTTGTACCCACAAGGAACTATAGGGGTAGGAAGTTAATGCATTTGCATGTTTTTTCATAGGGGTATGCTTTTACACTATCTGCACGAATTATGGAATTTTCAGTTATTTGGACATGATTTTATGGTGCATATAACTGCATATTTTCTTGATTTTGATAAATGCATATTTGAATATTATAGCCCCTATATTGCATATTTTAATGATTTTTATGGTTTTTTTATTATTTTTTCCCATCTGGATAATATTTTTCATATTGGTAGTATTGCGCATGATAATGCAACTCACGAAGATTTCAATATTATAGCCCCTATATTGCATATTTTAATGATTTTTATGGTTTTTATTATTTTTTCCATGTGTATAATACTTTTCATATTGGTAGTATTGCACGTGTTGAGGCAACTCGCGAGGTGAGTCATGTTGACATGCAGTGAACCCCCTGTTTCCATCCCTTCATTATGTTTGTGCGTAGAGAATAATCAGTGCGTTATCTGAGGTTTATATTAACAAAGATAAAGTGCAGGTCAACGTTTTGAGCAGCACGATTATCGCAACGCTTGCTTGCCCTCCAATAGTTGTGCCATGGTCTTCAAACGTAACAGTGTTGTGAACTGGTTCCCACCAAATTAAATTAAATGTTAAAGAGCTCTTCAAATGCCAAAAATAAAACCAACTTCCAGTGTTAGATTAATTAGTTTGCAGAAAGAGTTTTCGGGTGATTTAATATCTACAGATCGTAGGGTACTGTATTGTGGAGCGTGTGAGAAAAATGTAGGGAGTGAGAAAAGATTTCAAATAGTTCAGCACATAAACACAGCAAAACATAAGGAGAATTTAATCAGAAAACTCGCAAACAAAGAAGCTGTTCAAAAACAGCTAGTAGAGTGTTTAAGAAGTAGGGTTACTGAATTTTCCTATGACTTGTGCCAAGTATTTTTAGCTGCTGATATTCCCTTGTTCAAAATAAATAATCCGACATTTAAAAACTTTCTTGCCAAGTACACTCTACAACATGTGCCTGAAGAAAGTACACTGCGCAATACTTATAGGTCGGACATTGTTACAATAACGTATTGTCAAATATACAAAATGAATTAGCGGATCAGTTTGTGTGGTTGTCTGTTGATGAAACCCCTGATTCTGAGCGCCGTTCTATTGCTAATATAGTCGTGGGTGCTTTAAATAATGAACAAAAGACTATACACCTTATCTTCTTAATGTGTGTGAATTATCGGCCACTGACAATGTAACTGTGACCCAGTTTGTGATGGACTCTTTGAAATTACTCTGGCCATGTGGAATTAAATACGACCGGTTACTTTTATTTGTTACTGATGCAGGTCCTTACATGGTAAAATCAGGACAAACTCTGAAAGGTATTTTTCCTAACATAATTCATATAACTTGTTGGCACACGCTCTTCATCGCATTTCTGAGACAATACGTGATTCTTCCCCATTGGTAGATAGATATGTGTCCAGTACAAAGAGAATTTTTGTTTAATCTCGAGTTAAGTTGTTTAGTTCAACAGCACCTAATATCCGACTTCCTCCTGCTCGATCCCTACTCGATGGGGAACGTGGTCGATGCAGTTTTGTATTATGCTGAGCACATAGAAATAGTCGAAGAGGTTGTTAATTCATTGGACTCGAAAGATGCTTCATCAATAGAAACTTCAAAATATTCTGTCAGCACTCGGTGAAAAGAGGATCTTAGTTTCATATCTGTCCATTTTTCTGTCTTACCAACAGCCATAACGGCATTGGAAGCTGTAGGATCTCCTTCGCATGAATCTCTTAGTCTTTGAAAAAACAATATGTGATCTAAGTTCGGTTCCTGGTAGTATAGGACAAAAAGTGAAAGAGAAAGTGAATTATGTAATTTCAAAAAATTCTGGTTATAAGCAGATGTGCGATATTCGAGATATCATTGAAAGAAAACCATCTGTCACACCAAGAGACTTGACTCTCTCTGTGAAGCAGTTAACATCATTTAAATATGCCCCGATATCATCTTGTGACGTGGAGAGGTTTTTCACGTTACAAAACTGTTTTGCGAGACAACAGACGATGTTTTACAGTTGAAAATTTGTGCAAAGTGTTGGTTGTGAACTGCAATTTAGCACTTAATACTGGCGGTGAGATTACTTCTGCTTCAACCTCTAAGGAATAAGGTAACTTTATTTATTATTTATACTAACTCGCCTTGTCTACTACAAAAGGGGCAATAGTGCATATTTCTTGGCATATTTTCAAGTTTTTAAGAGCATATTTGCATGCATATTTCGGTGTTTTTAGGGCATGAACTTCCGAGTCCTAGAAATAAGCAATAAGATAATTTGTACAAATTATCTCAACTAACACGAAGAAGGTATAGAAATAAGAGTTTGTAAGAATGATTAGTACAAGAGTAGAGAAAGTCATGTAAGTGCAATACATCAGATTTTTATTTCATTTCTTCCACCCGCCCTTTTGGAGTTGTCTCGTTACATAAATAAGCTATACCATATACGTTTCTAATGTAAGTGACTACGCTATTAACTCTCCATTCAGCTTAATACAGAGGAAAACATTTTGGTTGGTATTACTAAATGCGCAGAGACTGCATTACGAGTGCAAAGGTGATGGATATGGATGGCGATAAGCGAATGGAAATTAACCTATAAGTCAGCCTTGATATGTTGGCGCGGGAAACCGCAAACACCCACTTCATTTCAGCTGTGGGGAAAAAGGCATAGTATCTGGCAAGCGAAATTTATTACCAAAATTCACCCTCCCCCAAGAAGGAATGATCAAATTATTGTTTATTATTATTAATATTATCATTATTATTGTTATTGTTATTGTTATTATTGTTATTATTATTATCATCATCATTATCATGATTATTATTATTGTTGGTATTATTATTATCATTATCATTATAGGCAATAAAGATGTTTGTGGAGAGCAGGCCAAAAACACTTAAAATACGTAATATATGCAGTAAAAGGCACCTGTTTCACTGGCACGACTTTCTTTACTCTAGTACTAACTATTCTTACTAACTCTTATTCATGTTAGTTGCAGAAATTCTATTTGCTAATTTTCTTGTAGGTGCAAAGGAAATAAGGGAATACAGAAGACTGAGCGATAGTCAGATCTTCTAAAGCTTTAAAATTCCGTTTCTTTTTGTAGGTCAAGAGATAAAAAAGTGAATAATGACCTTTGAGGAAAGTTTAAGTACTGAGAAACACGCACAAATTACAAGGAATGTCTCCGAAATGGTTCACATCACGAAAAAATACATTTGGCCTTGACTTGTGTGTCTTAACGAGATCTATATTTTTGTGTGGTAAGATTTGGTCTATCTCTTACGGTTTCCAGTTATACAAAAGTCATCAAGAATAAACAGACTATATTGGTGATAGCCATAAAACTAAAATTATACATTTCATTTGCTATTAACATATCTTAAATATATGGCATTTTAATCATAATCGTTAACCATTTTTGAGAAAATCAAAATTTTCGAAAACTTTTCCATGTAAAGGTTAGTTTAGGGTGGAGGAATTTTCTTCCTGTCGCGTCCTTGAAAGATATTGAACTTAAATACCAACTTTAGTTTTTAACCAACTTTTCGTTTTTGTGTTATGTTATTCACACACACACACACACACACACACACACACACACACACACACACACACAAGCGCGCGCACACACACACAAGCGCGCGCGCCTACAGACACACACGGACCTTTTTCTAAAAATGCTTTTTTTTTTTTTTTTTTTTTAATTCAGGGGTCCTCGAAACATATTTCTGGTGAAATCTCGACATCGAATTTTTGGGTGGAATACTATCCTCCGTAATGCTATATGTGGTAAAGAAAGTAACAAAGGCGTTTATGGTTTTAAAAACCAACATTAGTTAGAGAGAAAACTGCTACACTGAGCGTTTTAATGTTATTTGTTGCACGTAAGTACAGTACCTATCAGATTGCCGACTCATTTGTCAGCTAATGGTTTTCTGAACAGAAGACTAACCTTTGGCAGCTGGTAATTTGAGCACATTGAAACAAGCAATGGTCAGTGGATCCCTATCCACAGAATCAACAAACACAGTGTGAATCTTGCCTACACTTTGTATTGTTTCTAGGTCTGGATCGTCTGACATTTATCTATTGCATTTGCCTGGAACTGCTTGCATACAATCCACTACCTCTTACAATGATGTAAACAAGACTGGAAATAAATTCAGGCAAATTTGCATAAAGGGCAATAATTAAGATAAGGTTGTTCTTAACTTTTGCATCACTAATCGAAATAGCATCATCTCCAGAAAATGAATTGAAGACCACCTACTACCTTGAAGTTCATTACATAATACGAAACAGTAGCAATCTAGGTTCGCATCTCATTGTATAAGTATGACGAGATTAATTGCGAGCTCTTTGAATGCCCGGACATGGGATGGAGCTTTAACACGATCGACATTGGGGAGGAAACGATGCACTTCTTCAGCAACACAGTGAACAAAAAAATATGCAAGACAAATAATATGACATTGCAGGAGAAAGGCCTTTTAAGTTCACATCAGCCTTTTTTAATAGATGATGCACGGTGAATCCCTCCGGCCACGGCATATTCAAGGCTGTTGTAAATAACTGACAAATTGCTACGTAATTGACTTTCTCAAGTGCTTCAAAAGTTAGAAGAATGGGGTACACCCCTCTTCATCATAGTGTAGTCCATTGCTCCGATGATTACGTTGCTGATGGAGATCCATATTTTCTTTCCCGTAATCCTATATCGAATGTTTTCATCACATCTTCATAACATTCATGCCCACAATTTTTTTCTAAATATGGGTTAACTTGATATGGACTTTTTAGTTTATTTCTCCAGAAATTTCTTCTGAGTTTTGTTATTCAATTTCCATAAAGGGACGACTGCTTCTAGGAATGTTTTACACGAGCGATGTCCAACGGTTGCGAAAGAGGGGAGGTTGGATTTACCTCCTTCCGCGTTATGCGGTAAGTGCCACCCTTTTAACACTCGATTGTGTAGTGGATGTTTGGTATATGTACGTTGCGTTACGTTTACGAAAGCACTTTGAAATCCTCTGTTCACTAGTGACTTCTTTGGTACTGCTTATGTTCAAAGTCTATCAATATCTGGCGACAAAGTTGAAGTGCATAGCATACACCAAGTGATTGTCGCGTAATCTATTGCAATAGGTACAGACTTCTAATATAATTCAATTTGGAGAAGCTGTTCGCAAAGATATGTAGAGCTATACTCACTCTTATACACACTATTCTTGCAAATGCTTATTTCTCTCTCTGCTACATTTTAATCGCAATAAACATTTTTATAAACTATCTTATTGCTAATTTGCCTGTAGTTGCAAGGGGAATATAGGAATAAGCGGAAGTGAAATGTTTTAAGAGCTGGTTTCTATATAGCCTTTGAAATTGCGTTCTCTTTGCAAGGCCAAGAGATACAAAAATGAATAACATATTCCTGTTTGAGACAATCGTAAGTATTGGCAAATTATTCAAACAAATAGCAAAGAATATATTGAAAGTGGTTCTCTAAAACGAAAATAGAAGTATTTAACATAAACTGTGTGTTTTAACGAAATCCAATTTTTGTATTTAGTAAGATTTTTTCTGTCTCTCACCGTTTACCATGTATGCAAAAATCATCCAGAATGAAGAGGTCTTCTGAGGACATCCCCAGAAAATTCAAGGTATGACTTAGAAATTGCCATGGAATCGCCTGTTTGTGTCCGTCACTGGATACTGACTACCTGGTTGTGTTTCTACACGTCGCAGGCAAGAGCTGATTCACCCTCCGACTGAAGGAGGGGTTAGGGAATAGGTGCTAATTACGTAAGCATCTCCAAAGAGACAAGGTTGGACCTCGCTGCTTTACACAAATCCATTAAAAAGGCTATTGCTTATTTGCTAAAGTCAACGATAAGGGTATATGTAGGTACCATATTGGTCGTCTTTGCCCCAGTGGGAACCTGTTTAGATGTTCCATAATGTGTTACAAGTATTTCTTCTTGGGGTTTTTCGCACGCTTTTCAGAGTAAGATGGTTCTATATGTTGATAAAATATTACCTACATCCAAAGTGTTGTACACCTTTTTTCAGTGCTGTACTTAAATGCTTGCTTGTCTTCGGCATGGTGTCAAACTGTGAAGTAACTGTAAAGGCATTTGCTAAACAAGTGACTTTTCTTCATTTGTATGTTTGTAAATATTAACAAGGAGCATGTTGGGAAATACAAGCCCATTATCGAATGTAACAACGATGCCGCCAGACATTCCTCAGGTAAACATTTAGGACGATCAGGTAGCGAATTACTTAAACAAGAACACAGTGTTGGAGTATTTTCTTTATAAAGTGAAATCCGTCACAAGAGAAAACTGCTTTGGAACAAATAGTAAATATTAAAACAGTAAATATTACTGCCAATCAGACATTAAGTTACAGTAACAGAAGTCGGAAACATTTATTTTTTCTTATGGTCACCAAATAAAAAGGAATTGGTTATAACCACAAAGAAAAGGCAGGAGAAATAAAAATCTTTGCCTACATGCTTGATAAATCACGAGTATATGCCTGTATACCTGTCGTTTTTCTATTGGTCACTAGTAAAAAATTAATTCGGGCTTTAATGGTTGTGATTTCCGTATCCTATTCTGTATTCACCAGAGAATAATGTGGGGGAAGCAGGTTATCGGTAGTTCTCAAGAATTCAAACGGACGACATTACACTAAACTGCAGTGGACGTTACAGTAAAAGGCAGTACTGCCAACCTACATAATAAAAGCATTATTTCTAACCTCAAATATCACACGATAATAATGTTTGGACATTCTTACCACACAACACATGATGAATCCACTCACCTTCGGCAAATCTTCTGCAATAACGCTTTTGGATAAAATCACTTCCGAACGCTAAATATTGTAATATATTTAATGCGCTACTGTGTTGCGAGCACACAAATAAAAACAACAATAACTATAGCTGCATACAACGCTCTGAAACAATTAAAAACAAAACCACGCACACACAAGCAATACAATGGCGTCCACATATTAATACGACGTTTAAACAGAATCTTGTTTTGAAATCTATTGGCTGCCTCCCCTGCAACGGGTTCAAAAACAAGGGCTTCTGTGGTAACATAACGGATGCAGTAAGAACTACTGTAGCCGTAGCTTTACCATGGTTATATTTTATGAGCAGTTGGCGGTACTAATGCAACCTAATTGATGGAACATCACCAAATATAACCAGACCGCGCCATAATGGGGAAACACGTCACACTTGGTTTTGGGAGTATTTCAATAAGCTGTTTCCCGTATAATAATTTTGCAATGCACGGATTACAAGGAATGCCCATTGACAGTGTGAGGTGGCGGCGCCGTGGCCGAGCGGTTAGCGCGCTCGCCTACCACCTAGGCTGCCCGGGTTCGATCCCAGGGACCCGCATGTGGTGTTCGTGGTGGACGAAGCGGCGTCAGGGCGGGTTTTCTCCGGGTGCTCCGGTTTCCCCCGCCATCTCATTCCACCGGTGCTCCATCTTCATTCCATGTATCATCAGTGTCACCGTCTGCGGTGCCGTAGTAGTAAAAGCGGGCGTTAAACACTACAACAACAACAACAGTGTGAGGTACAGGAGATCGCACTGTTTTGTTCAATTTGGCCATCAGTATCTTGAAGGATAGTTCTATCTTTTAAATTTGTCATTCCCCTATTTCTCATAACTATTCTTTATTTTAATGCGCATGTCTAAAATGTCCAATGTTTTAGTAGTAATTCTGTGAATCAGGTGGATCATTCTACCATGATGTGACTAAATAATCGACATGTATTAAGGTGTAGCTCCGGTGATAGTGCTCCGTGCCATTGCACAGCCTTAGAAAAGGAAAGAAATGCGTCTTAAACAGTTTGTAATCCACGTTCACTCTTGAGTCTTGAAGCGGAGGGACAGTTAGTACCTGTCACACGTGCCAATCATAAGTGCCACTTACACTATGCTGTACTGACAAGTAAAGAAGCAGCCACTTATTACTACTAAGCTGGTGGAAAATTGTTTTGTTGTATCATGTTTGTCATTCATTTCCCATTGTTCCTACTTAAATGAACCATTATGTTACCTACATTGCCAGCAGTACAGCAGACGATTAAAAAGAAATCTGCTTCTGCTACGAAACTAAAAGTTGTTGAGCTTATGAGTACTGCGATGTGATATTTTATTTATTTAACACGAAATACATGGGAAGATCTGCTTTTGATTTCCACATAAATATAGAACAAAAAGTGAAGATTAGCCGCGTAGGAGTTAAATAAGACATTTACCGAGAAGTAAGTGGTTCTGTGGATGTGAAATAAAAAGTACTGTGACGTCGGGCTTGGCGCTCAATAAAGAACGGACGGGGCCAAGTTACTTCGCACCATGCGCCATGCCGGCGAGCTGGCAAAAACATTCGATGCCGGGCTACCTCGCGGGACTGCTAAGTGTACGTGACTGTCAATCGAGGTGACAGAAACAAAAGAGGTATCGAGAACGTTCGTGAGACTTCTAGCTGAGACATTTCCGATGCGTGTGTTTGTGTAACTCTAGAAAAGTCCATGTGACGTCATCTCCAATATGTAAGGACACCTGTGAAGAAAAGTTGGAGTGAGTTTTACAGTTACAGACACGAGTGTGTCAGTGAGTGTGGGATAACTGTGCATGTGTGTGTCGTGTTGGTACATCGTAAGAAGATTCAACGAGCGTCGCGAGTGATTGTAACGTCGTAATTAGTACACGAAGGACAGAGGAAATGAAGAAATACACTAAAAGGACTGAGCAAGATTATGAGAAGTAAAAGTTGTACAAGAGTTGTGGTAGCCCGAAATACTGTATAGTAGACTGTGTTAACGACGAGAAGAAAAGCGATAAAATTTTATAAAATAGTAAAATGATAGAAAAGAAACCGGACCTGATTTTGTCGTTCTGTCACAATACTTTATTCTGCTTTACATGCGTTTTGTTTGGAGTGGTAAACAATGGCCAGAAAAAAATATGTGGTGGATTTAGTTCACGCATATGGAAACATTAAGGTACGTATGCGGGTACTTAAGTTGATATGTACTCGGTAATCGATTTGTAGATGTTATGATAGCTCGGCAGTTGGCTAAACTTCCAAGTTCGACGGACCTGGTTAGATACAACCAGATACAACCCCCCCTTCATTACCATTAAGGAATACTGAAGCACTAGCACAAGAAACTGATTGGATGTTGGTGTTTAAGGTTTTCTATACCCAAAAAACTTGGGCGTGATCTTTACCTGTTATATGAAACATCGGGCATTTTGCTTTCATTTTCAATATCTTTTTTAATAATAATTAGGCTTGCTAATCATCAATACGCACACGGCAGGTACACTGGTCTTCGTTGTGCAGACGGCACCTGCCAACGAACTAGTGTGAAGTCAGACAACTCAACTTTCGTCCGGCTCAGTTTTAGGAAATGCCTATGAATGTAGTGTGTGAGATTTAAGTTGAAACGTGACCTTGTACTGCTACCTGAGAAACACTGTCGCAGCCACCCTTCACTGCCTAATTTGGCAAAATTACTTACACTTTTGGAATATGGAAGAGGTTCTACAGAAATGTGGAAACTATCCTGATATGTTTCGCCGTTGTTTTCGTATTGATACAAGCGGGTGTTGGGGGAATAACTACGCAACCTTTGCAATCCAGAATTCAGCAGTAAAGGATTTGAGATTAGGCAGTTAAGGATTACCAACTGCGCTCTGGAATATAATTCTATCTCTTTCTACTTTCCTTGTTTCAACTGAAACCTCACTCACTATAGCGGTAGGCCTCTTAAATTCCTGTTTCATAGGTTTAAGGGGCAAAAAAGTAATCATAATTATTAAACACGAGCAGAAATCAAATTTTAAAAATTACAAAAATATTAGCAGATAAAGCACAAATCTGGCACTTATTGTCACTTTTAGTTTATCTCCTGTGTTAAATAAATAATATCTGGAATAATTTTAAAATGTAGGGAAATCAAATGCCAATTTTAGAAGTCATTCCCTTTTTGAGTTTCTGCGGAAATTTTGGACGAGATTAGATACAAACAACGTCGAACATTTTCAACGTGCAAAAAGTAAAAAAATGGAAGAAGAGAATACACGTTGAAATAATCACGGAGTATTAGGGCTCATTTAAATACTCATGTGACGAGGTTTTGAAAGGTGCTGAAGACAAAAAGCGTAATGCGCAGTTGATGCTAAAAGTTGTGCACCTGTATTTTTTAAACCTAAAGCCCTACTTAAAATTATTTTAAAAAGTTGATCAAGTTTCATCTGCGAGTATCCGTTAGGAACTTGTCGATACATTGCAGATTTGATTTAAGATTATTGAGAATACTTTATATGGAGTGCGTCCAAATGATTAGCGACTTTTGATGCTTCCCAAAATATCTGTAGTAATAAACTCCCAACGTTAATGCTGCTGCTGCTTCTTCAGAAAGGTACTAATCGAGGCGTGTGGCATTTGCTTGGAAAAACACTCAGAACGTACAATTTTCCAATGCATGAAAGTGTGTTGACTGTGTTATTATGAATACTGGGTTTAGCACCGGAATATACACAGCTGCAGGCGATAGAATGGGTAAACAAAGGAAAGTGGAGCACTCTGAACGGTGCTATTCCGAAAGTACTATAAATGGTTTTCCAAAATAATCAGTGGAGTCAGATGTTAAACCATTAAATGCATCATATCCTTTCTTGATACTTTATACCTATATGATGTGGGGAATACTGCGTTATGTAAATTCACTATGTCATTTTGGAAGACCTTCCATTTATAAAGAAGAAAATAATTATTATAATAAAATAAAATATTAGCAAAACAAAACAATGAAAGAACTTCCATACGAGTATTTACGCTCGTAAGATATTTAATGGCGGTGCCGTGACCGAGCGGTTAGACCGTTCCCTATCCAAGGCGGCCCAGGTTCGATCCCAGGGACCCGTATCGATATTTGTGGTGGACGAAGCGGTGTCTGGACGGGTTTACTCAGGTTTCTCTGGTTTTCCCCACCACTCATTTCGCCTGCATTTGTTATCCTCTTCTTCACTCTCATACCTGGTGCTGCGCTGACCACCCACTTCCGGGTCTTCTCTCTGTCCGGTCCGGCCCGGCCCGGCCCGGCCCGGCCCGGCCCGGCCCGCTCCACTCCCCAACAGGCATCTGACCCTAGCCACAGCCACAGGCTTGTAGGGTAATCAGAAGAAGATTTGATTTGACTGTTCATCATAAGGCGTGGTAACAAGCAAATACAAATAGGGAGTACCTCCTCCAAAATGGTTCACTTTACAAGAAACTGTATTTGACGTAAATTGTATGTTGTAAAGGGATCTACATTTTTTTGTGTGGTAAAATTTTGTCTATCTCTTATTTACCAGGGATGGTAGTAAGCTGCGGCACGATTGTCCCTTTTTCGTAAATAATGAATCTCGTGCATATGTAAAGTCTGGCACACCAAAAATGTAAAGTCCCGCACGAACTGTTTCTTAGTTATTAAGCCGGTTATTATGACTAGACTTGGATTTTTAGGCTGTTAAAAATGATCATTTAGGCACATAAAACCGCTTAAAAACTTTAAAATAGGTCCTAAAAAGGCAATTTGTGGTTCTTTAAATTTTGTAGAACTTGGAAAGATAATTATGTCTGTAAGATTAATAACTAACAAGGAACACCAGAATTCCCATATATGTTAAGTTAAATAGCAACAATTAACAATAGGGATAGAAAAAGTTTTAATTACTACAACCAGTAAGTGTTTATTGTCCTTAAAGGAACATACATTTTAGAAATGTACATTAATGCTTATTTTCTTCGTAAGAGAAATCCTAAATAAAATGACAGTCAATGAAGTTATAAATTTATAACAGAACAATACAATGGAAAAAAGACATTTGCTATACAAGTACAATGTTCAAGCTTTTGATTTTTTTTAAATCTCAATTATTAATGGTTATAGCATTTTGTGCTCTGTTTATAATTTGCGTTACAATATATCACTATTAATTTTCCCAAATTTTCCGGTGTTAAACTGCATCTTTTATCTGGTAGAACCGTTTTATAAGCTGAAATTGAAGTGATTGAGGCATATTTAAATTTTGCTAAATTTGGCATGTTAATTTGTGTTGGCAGACTTACATCCTCACCATTCAGCACATCGCACACGTTTCAAAACAGAAAACACAGCATTCTTTTTCATCAATATACTCCACTAATCTCTAACTTTGTCACAAACTTTCCCCACTACCGTATTTGCTTTGGTTGCTACTTCTTTAATGATGCCAATTTGCTCGGGAAGGGACTTTCCTGTTGCTTCAAGCTTCGTAATGCAACAAGGCAAGAAAGAAAATTTTGACTGTATATACACAATGTCTTTCTTTAGTATGCTATCCTGCAATGGTTCTTTTACAATTCGCACTATCATCTGGCAATCCATTTACAACACTGGCCATTTCTTCCAGATGTTCAGCATAATACACAACAGTGTCGATCGAAGTGCCTTACCGAGTATTTACAGGTTCAGGAGGGAGGGGGACAGAAGGAACTGTTTGTCGAAACAATGCTACTCTTGAAGGGGATTTGCAGAAGACCTTTGTTATGTTTGAAACAAGACTTAACTTTGGGAAATTCATTTCAGATGGTTTCAGCAACTCTTTGTAAAACATGGGCTAAACAGGTAATGTGAATTAAATTTGGATGAAAGGTTTTCAGGAGTGGTGAGTAGCAACCTTGTTCGGTACACTGAACTTTGGAATCAATTCCATTCGGGAAAAGTAATTGCAGATTCTTATTAACAAAAAACCCATTGTTTCACTGTTGACTATCTACCTGTTTGAACAGAACAGATACTGAGATGAGGATTCTTGTGGATTCATTTTACCAACAATTATATTTCCCATATACTCGTACTTCCCCTCGCACCAGTAGTTCCGTCTACTCAACCAAATGCAGGAATCCCCTATACTTTAGCGAATGGATTGCAGAGTGGTCTCCTGTAAAATTTGGACAATTTTTTCGTAAAGTGGATTCAGATGGAATGGAATACTTGCAGTACTTCTGTAAGAATCCTTTGAAAATTGGATTCTGTACTACATTCCAAGGGATCTTAGCTTTGCATAGATCCATGTTAAGACTAGCTTCACTTGTAGATGGAGGAAGCTTGATCAAAGTTCGTTTCTTTAGTGCAGTCTGGGAATCTCTAGCCTTATGGCCACTACCATTAATATGCTGGTCAATATGAGATTTCTTTTCATGTGAAACCTGCACAAAAGAAATGGAGGGTAGTTTTAGAGTTCCAGTAAAGGAGAATTTTGCGCCAAATACTGAAGCACAATTTTGTCACGGCCGCGCCGTAACCGAGTGCTTAAACCATTCGTTTCTCACCAAAGCGGCCCGGGTTCGATCCCAGGAAACCGCACGTGGGATTAGCGGTGGACGAAGCGGCGCTGGGGCGGGTATCTTCCGGGTTCTCCGGTTTCCCCCGCCATCTCATTCCACCGGTGCTCCATCTTGATTTCATGTATCAGCGTCAACGCCTGCGATGCCGTATGTAGTAAAAGCGGGCGTTAAGCACTACAAAAAATGTGTTAGATGTTTCTACAAGTTGGTTAAGTATGAAAATTAGATTACCTGTTTATTGCAGAATTCGTAGGAAACGATTTTCCCATCGCTTATGAGTCCCAAAGTGTTTTGAATCTTTTGCTGTATCAGTGCACTTTTGGAAGATTTCACTTTAGGCATTTTGACACTTTATATTTTAGTTTTTTCACACGCTCATTCATACACACATAGACGGCTAGCACTGTACGTTGGCACTGTAGAAGGTCCAAGGAAAACTTCTTAAGTGGTTGTTACAAACTCCTTTTGTATTACAACGTACTGCTTTTATTATGATTTGAAACATAGAAAGCAGAAAGAAATAGCGCTATATTCCTTAGGAAATTTGTCATCTACCTAATCTGTTCCATATTTCACAGTAAAAGGTGCAGTGAAGGCGGACTGTGACAGTGTTTTTATAGAGTGATCAGATAGTAGAAAAATGGTCATTTTCAAGCTAAAGCTTTGTACGGTTTATACAAATTCACAAGCTGTTGACCCAGATATTTCATTCATGCTTGATGCCCAAATCCAGCCCATTATCCCATTTTAAACCCTGTTTTGAATTCACCCATTGTGTGCAAGAATGCTGCACTTCCTTGCGTTCAGAAACTCTTTGACCCAACTCTCAGCTTTTAGAAAGGCAGTTTTAAAATACTCCTGCTATGTCAAAACTACTGGCTCGTTCTCGAAGTATGTCCAATTATTTCTTATTTAGGATGTACAGTCCTTCAAACTCCAGCTCAAATCTAAATTGACAGATCGCGATTTTATAACTTCTGTTTGTTATATGAGGTATTTTAGGCTTAAAAACCATGAAATAGGCACAATGGGTTAAAATAGGCACTTTGAGGTACAATAAAACCTCCACAGAAGGTGTAATTTTGCATGAAACGTGAACATATACGATTGGATTTTGATTATTTCTTCAGGGGAAAAAAATAGGCATAAAACCTAAAATGTGAGGTCTAATTATGACGCAGCGGCCATGTCCGAGGTAATCGGGAGGTTGGCGCCGGGCCGTTGAAACAGTAAACATATGATCAGAGCGCTCGCTCACTGTAAACATCGGAAGCACTATCGACAGATAAAGCTTCTGAAAGTTTCTCCATCTCAAAAGTTCTGCAACTCTGGAAATTTTCAACGGCTGTATAAGCGAGCGCTCTCGCAAGTTGTCAATGATTGAGCAAATCAGTGAAGAATTAAAGCGAGTGTTTCTGTTGCAACAAAAATGTTCTGCGAGCTTGTTGTGACGTCAGTTTTCACGTGCAGCGAGTGCTGTTACTGCAAGGAATTAGAGACGTTTGTGTTCCACTTCCCAGCAAGTGAACCGTCCGGAAGAAGAGGCTGCGTCTTACGTATTTCGTTAGGACACGAAGAAAGTGAAGTGATAGGGGAATTTAACTAGTTCGCATTATGGAGTGAGTTAAGCGAAGTCTCGTGAATTTGAACAAAGTAATTAGGTATGAGTAAAATCCGGGTAAAGCTCCAGTTGAAAACTGCACGAAATCATAATCTGTTACCAGTTTTTTAAGTCCATTCTCTCTGAGTTGCTGCTGAAAATTTGAATAACATTAGTTACAAACTACATGATGTGAAACGTTTTTAAGCGCAAAAGTAAGAAAACTCAAGGCATTGGAAGTTAAAGCTTTTTACTTAGGTGTTTAAATTATCACATGCTGAAGCCTTAAACGAATGAGAGCAAAACGCAGTGTGTAATTTGAAGTTAAAGGTTCAAAATACGTTTGTGACATACAAGTAATATTTGAATTTTTTGAAAACTTTAACTAAAGTTAAGGTATGGGTAGAAGAAATTGCACATTGTTTGAAAAAAGGTTTTGTGTAAACTAACCTCATTATTTGTATGTGGATAATTTTCGTTTTCAATATATACGTGCTACTTGTACATAACATTCCGAGTTTGTACGTTTCTTTTGCACTTCAGGGACTAGGCAAAAATCCCCTTTCGGTTTCAAAATGTATCTGACCATTGTTGCCTTGGCCTTCCCGGAGTCTTCTTCCTTGGGTCTAAATAGGAGAAACAGCTTTTCGGCAGTTCCCAAGAATTCAATATAACCAACATTACACATAACTGCAGTGGACATTACACCAAAAAAGTACTGCCAACCTACATAATGAAAACATTGTTTCTAACCTCAAATATCACAGGGTTAAAGTAACATGCTTTCAAACGCTAATAGTGCTTTAACTGTGTTACTACACGACACATAATGCACCTACTCACCTTCGGCAAATCTTGTTCTGCAATATTTAATACTTGATTTAATACTTGGATAAAATGAATTCCGCACGCTAAATATCATAATATATTTAATGCGCTGTTGTGTTGCGAACACAAAACTAAAAACAGTAACTATAACTGCATATAATGCTCTAAAACAACTCAAGACAAAAACCACACACATGAACAATACAATGGCGTCCACAGATTAGTACGGCGTCTAAACAAAATCTTGTTTTAAAATCTATCGGTTGCTTTCTCTGCAACGGGTTAAAAAATAATGGCTTCTGTGGGAACATAACGGATGCAATAACACCAACTATGGCCGTAGCTTTACCATGGTTATACTTTACGAACAGTTGGCGGTACTAATGCAACCTAACAGATGGAATATAACCAGACCGCACCATAATGGGGGGGGGGGGGGGGGGGGGGATGTCACAGTTGGTTTTGGGGGTATTCCAATACTTCTGTCTGATTACATCTGTTGACTGCATTCGTGTCAGCAGCGTCTCCAGGGCAGAAAGCCTCAATTACAAAATCGTGCTGGTCTGTAAACAGAAACGCAGCGGTCTTACTACCAAATTCTGCTTGCATTGGGTTGTCATTCTCTAAAGCAAGATTTCCAATACTAAAAAGCTTCAAGAAATGTGTAATTTAAAGATATATGAGAATTATGACTATATTATATTCAACACATCCTTTTTCTATGAAAATGCGCACCTGACGTACAGGTCAGGTGCTGTATGTGGATGAGGTTCACGGTTTATTTTCATATCGGGAGATAGGGATGGGTTCCCATAACGCGTCTATCGCGGCCCTTGGCAAAAACTTGGCATGGTAATGCGGATGAGACGAAAATATCGCGATGAGTGTGAGCTAGCAGTCTGCCAGTCTCTGCGAGAACGTGATTGTGATGTGAAACTGCACAGTCCGGGGTAAGTCGGTTTCAGCTGATCACCGTGTGTATGAGAAAAGAAGAAGAAGAAAAGCACCATCAGAAGGATATGCAAACGCTCTTCAACAACTAGTTCAAATACAGACACACGTACAATTGACCATAAGCATTTACTTTGTAGTATTTTGATTTATAGCTTAACTTACAACGATAAACTGAGTGTGGTGGTAGATAGTGGATCTGTCATGGACTCAACCAAAGAAAACAAGATGCTGACAGGTTTGGATCTCAGTCCGTTGTAATGCTTTTTAGGAAGGGAGTAGTTATTTGTTGACAGTTCGCTTGATGGCTTGTAAGGTATGTTTAGAAACATGATGCAGGAAACAAAAAGTATGATGTTTTACAGTAAAACAGGTAGAGGATTCGTTACAGATTGTTTACAGTTCACAGACACACACTATTGTCTCTGGGTGGCAGTCAGCATAGCCCAATGAACCGCCTCATGATTTCATTGTCTTTCATTTCTTGATATCTGCACACAACTACTTCATTCGCGGAATTTCTTGTCAAAAATCTTATGCGAGCCATCACTCAGTTCTGACACCCGATATACGATACTGGGTCTTAATTTGATTTTTTATTGTTTGCTGCTCGATACCTCCCTCTTTAAATATGAGTCATCCTCTTGAAATTATATAAATAAGAGTGGTTACCAGTGCCTATATATGAATAACAGTGTCTATTCCACTCATAGGCCCAGCATATGATAATGGCCAATGCAGTCTAAGAGGGACTTAGTTTCAACCAATTGCAGCGGTATTAGCTGCATCGAAATAACTATGTCGCAACTGAATGCTTCCATTTTCATACCTAGAGAACCAACTAGTCAAAGAAAAGTGATTCTCCTCTACTGGATTAGATGCAATATGCAATCAATTTAATTTTAATATAGAATAAGTATAAACTCTGGCATTGGAATTCGATTCACCGAGCAAATAGTTATTCATTAGAACCTTGCAAGTGATAAAAGTTTCGCTGTACTATGTCTATTCTTGACCTTTTATGTCTGTGTGTCTCATTCTCATACACACATACATATGTACAGAAATAGTTATAGTGTAGATATGTTGGATACATCTTCATATTCGAATATATCTTCATATGTCGTCACATTTGCAGATAAAAATTGTTGAACCATTTGGAGAGGGGACAATCTATAACAGTCTATACGGTAGATGGCTTTCTTCCCTTTATAAGCCCTTTTTCTTGTTGCAATTACTTTATTGCTAATTTTATTCCGTTGCCATTTTTAAAAACCTTAACGGCTCAATTCTTTTGCCTCCGACTGTATTGGAGGTTGTGGCAGTTGTACGGAGTGACACTTCACGGAGATGGAATTTGTTGACATTCATACGGAGCCTTAAATATTGCCGGAAATGGCCAAGCATGGAGTTCAATCTGGTGCAGGCCAGTCATGCGACTCGAGGCGAGGGCTGTGAGGGTTGGCAGGTAGTGATCTGGGGGTGGCACTAGCTAAGAAGAGTCGATATCCGAGTGTCCAGTACTGTGCGTGCTAGATTCTGCAGATTTGGCGTTCAGTGATACTACCAGAAAAACCTTTAGTTATTTCTAACGGGCGTAATGTAAGGTAATTTGATACTGCTTTGTGATGTCCTAATGTCCTAGAAGTAACGTACATCGCTAACATTTATTGCATGTGTGAACCTTCTGAGTGCTGCAACTGTAAACCTTTTTTAGATCAAAGCTAAAAAAAAAAAAAATATATTTTGTTGTTTAACGACGCTGTCAATTGCCAGGATCACACATAAGCACACTTAAAAACCATCGACCTGGGCCGGATTTGAACCCGCGACCTTGGGAACAGTGGGCCAGCGTCTAACCAACTGAGCCACCCAGACCGACGGAGATCCAAGCTAGGTGTTATACATATGTATGGATATTATACTTGAAAATTGTCATTCCGAAACCGGTTATGAACTGTCATTAGTGGCCATTCCGTTCAAATGTCAACATTTCACTTGTGACTCATGAGGTAGAGGAACAGTCTTCATTCAGATGTCTCTCCGTACAAGTATTCCAACCCCACTGTATTATGCTCTCCCCCACCCCATCTATCCCCATTTGCCCTGTAGCTAGATGAAGGCATACCCATAGGTCCTTAAAGCACAACTGCGCAATGTCTTGCTTTCCTCAAAAATACTTTGACATTGTCTGGAAAACATTGTAATCACTTTAAAGTGAATATACATGGTTCGGATTCAGTTTCCATTAATGCGAGCTGTCTATTTGAAATTTACACATTAGGTATTGTTCACAATAAAATAACATTAATATTTCATTGGGGTGTTTTTATGACTTGGTAGCTAGAAGGAACACAAAATTTATTTATTTTTTGGATGGCTTAATTCTCTTATAACTTTCCCAATTTGTAGAACCAATGAATGCAGTTAACTTAATGAAGAATCGCTATTCAAATGTGAAAATTATTGGTTTCTTAACGACGCTATCATATTAGCGGCGCCGGTGTGCCAGAATTTCACCCCGCTGGGGTTGTTTTCGTGCCCAGTAAATCTACTGGCATGGGGCTATCGCTGTTGAGCACACATAAAAACCACCGGTCTGGGCTGAGTTTGAACCCGAGACCTTAAGATCAGTAAGTGTTGGAGTGAAGCTCCAACTGAACCACCCAGACCGATCGACAATTACTTGAGATTTATCTGTTCAGCTTAAGGGTAAACTTGGGAGAAACGTTATCTAGGCAGTCATCCCAATCAATTACTCCAGATTAGTATACAAACACCATGAAAATGGCTAGTCGTTTATATGAACATATACCAAAATAACAGTAGTAATAAAAAGTGTGTCAGATAAAATGTTGTGGTTCTGTGTTGAACTAGGTCAAGGACTGAGAAAGAGCAGGTTTTACTTTTCTCTGAAGAATGTTTCCAAGTTTGGCGCCGCACCCCCATGTGTGTATTTAATGCAGGAAGTACATAGCAGGTCATTCATGCAACGCTGGCGCAGGAGATGAGCATGCGACACGCAAACGTGTTGCGTCATATCGGCCATGATCAACACTCAGTTTCCGTAGGGTGGGGGTTAGATCACATGTTTGGTACTTGTTATATCAAAACTGATTCTTCCTTCCGTCCGTTATTCTTGTTTCAGTACATTGGAGCTTAGCCGTTATCTCGGATAAGCAAAATCGATTAAAATTGGAGTACATAATTAAAATCATTGTTTTTATTCTTAAAAGTTGAAAATTTATCAGAATTTTCAGCAAAGTTTATCGTTTGTGCAACAAAAGGACAGGAAGAAATCTGATGTGTTGCACTTACATGACTTTGTCTACTCTTGTACTAACCATTCTTACAAACTCTTATTCCTATATCTTCTTCGTGTTGAAATAAACATTTGTACAAATTATCTTATTGTTTATTTTCTTGTAGGTGCAAGGGGAATATTAGTATACAGTAGGATTTGTGCGACAGTCAAATCTTTGAGATTCCGTTCACTTTGCACGCTTAACATATAAAAATGAACTTCGATGATCCATTTCATGTTGTTTTCCGAAACTCGCACACATAACAAGGAATATCTCCTAAATGGTTCACCCTACAAGAAAATTTATTTGGACATAAAATGTGTATTTTAGCAAGATCTACATTTTTTGTATAGTATGATTTGGTCTATCTCTAACGGTTTACCAGTTATGCAAAAGTCGTCCAGAGTAAATACGACTACAAGAGCTATAGCCAGAAAATTCAAAATATACATTTCATTTGTCATAAAAATATCTCAAACATATGACATTTTAATCAAAATCCTTACAGCCATTTCCAAGAAAATCAAAATTTTTGAAAAATGTTCCATGTAAAGGGTAGTTTAGGGTGGGGCTATTTTCTTCAAAATCTTCGTGTCGCATCCTTGAAAGACATTAAACTTAAATACCAACTTTGGTTTTTAACTGACATTTCGTTTTTGAGTTATGCTGTCCACAAGGAGCGGAAGGTCCAGGGAAATTGCCTACAAATCTTTGGTGCGGCCGATTATGGAATATGGAGCAGTATGTTGGGACCCATATAGACTTAGTCAAATTGATTCGCTAGAAAGAATACAGAGAAGGGCTATAAAATTTATAAAACGAGGTAAATCTTTTGGGCCTAAAAAGGGGGAGGAGACTGAATGGGAGCCTCTAAAAGTCCGGCGTAAGAGGCAGAGGTTATGCGCATTATTTCAAGCATATCGTGGTTCAAATGCATGGGTGGGTATTAGTGAAAGATTGGACAACCCTACATATTACGGAAGAAAGGATCATTTGTATAAACTTAAAGGTAGAAGGCACAGAACCGACGTAGGAAATTTCTCCTTTGTTAATAGAACCATTGAGGAATGGAATGAATTTACCTGTAGCAGTCTTTCAGGGCTGTCCTTTATTTGTGAAGAAATTTTCGAAAAATATCGTAAATCAAGTAAATGCTGTGTAATTTACTATAAAGATTACGCAAGTGTATTTTTGACATTTATTGAACTGATGGTGAATACTAATGCTAAATTTAATTTGGTTATAATTAATTAATAAGTGTTAATTAGTATTTAGTGCATTTCATCTTATATTTTTATTATTGTTCTTTATTATATTATGATTGTATTACTATTGTTTGTGCACTTTGTTTGTAACCTTAATTTGTACATTTAACTCTGCCACCGGGTAATACCCATTCGCAGAAAATATATACATACATACAAACACACACACACACACACACACACACACACACACACACACACACACACACACACACGGACCTTTTTCTAAAAAATGCTTTTTTTTTGGATTCAGGGGGCCTCAAAACATATATTTCCGGTGAAATCTCGACATCGAATTTTTGGGTGGAATACAATACTTCCCCTACTTACCAGTAGAGAAAGTAAAAAAGTAAATGACGCGTGATCTTGAAACTGCCCTCACATGCAAGTCTCAATAGAAGGCACCGCCCCCAAAAGCTTTCACCCAATCACATTTAATTAAGCTATTCAGCTCTTGCATACAAATGAAAAATAAAAGCCCATCAGAACATATGGAATATAATCATTACCATCAGGCAAACTGATACCTTTTCGAGATCTCATAGAAAATAAATCGTATCTTTTGAGGTCCACTGAATTAAAAAATATGTGATGCTTGCACTACTGACTTTTTCTGCTCACTCTTGTTCAAATTATTCATTAAAACTCCTATCATTCTATCCACTTCATGTGAATCGAGATGAACGTTTGTAACAATTTTTCTTACGTTCTTTATTACGTATAGTAAGTATGGGAAGTATTGTAATAATGGCGTTGGTTTGGTGGCGCTGTTGTTGTTATTGTGTTTCATTGTGTACTTAGTATACTAGCTGGACAGATGCTGTGTTAGCCGCAAGTAAACAACGGTAGAGATATAATTCCCGAATAGTACGTACAACTATGATCCTAGTTTTTTGTTTTTTGTTTTTTTATTTTATTAAATTAGGACGTAAACCAAAGTGCTCATAAATTTACTAGCCGTGTGATAATGGCATATTCCATATTTCAGTAGTAACGCCTAAGAACCTGTCTTATCCAATGTCTTTGGTCCCAAACCCAAGAATTTTCAGCAGCGTAAAAATGCTTATAATTGAACTATAATATGTAGGTAACAATGAGTACCAGTGTATCCACAATTTATGTGATTCTGTCCCTCTAAGGGCAGAATGCCACTGTCCGTGTGTAGTGTACTTAAAGCATTAAGTTTACCGTTATTTAGAGAGGGCAATGTAGGAAGCTGTGATATTTTGATTTATGGAATCTAAGAAGGCGAGGCGGCTATTTGAGGCCTGTCTCGACCTCAAGGCTTCTTCTCGAGTGCAGCTTGGAAAAGAACGAAATAAATCCGACCGCAGTCCTGACTGTAGGCGAGAATGTCTTGACTTAAAGGAACCCATTATGTTTTATCAGATGCGAACTTCCATTCTACTAGACAGTGAAAGACACTGTATGTTTCACTTGGCATGTCATGAACTTGATTTGAAGCTTGAAACGCACATTTTTGGCATACAGATTACCACGGTTGTTGCTGAATGCAAGGAGGAATGTATTTTGTCACACATATAATTCGTTAAGTTACTTCGAAATTACAATGCAGCAGTTGTTGCAGTTAAGAATTATCTTTTTTTTTTTTTGTTACTTTACTGTTAATGCTGGTTTTAGGAAAGTAAAAGTTTGAATTTAAATTGAACTTCGACCGAATGCATTACATTCACATGGGTTTCTCCACTCGGTCTTCTAAAAATATGCTTACTAGATCCCTCTTGTTAAACTAGATTAACTTTTAATTCACATTTAGCGTTTTGTCATAGGATGCATTAGGTAAACATTAGTCAGCCTTTAAAGAGCATGTTGCTATCTGATGACTTGGAAAACCTTGGAAAATCTCTTTGCATGAGCACGAGCAAAAATGAAACGACTTCCCATTTGAGTAAAGTGTAAGTATATGAAAATTCAAACCAATAACAAGGAATATCTCGGAAACGGATGATTCTTAGAGTCTCTGTGTGTGTGTGTGTGTGTGTGTGTGTGTGAGTGTGAGTGTGAGTGTGAGTGTGAGTGTGAGTGTGAGTGTGAGTGAGTGTGAGTGTGAGTGTGAGTGTGAGTGTGAGTGTGAGTGTGAGTGTGAGTGTGAGTGTGAGTGTGAGTGTGAGTGTGAGTGTGTGTGTGTGTGTGTGTGTGTGTGTGTGTGTGTGTGTGTGTGTGTGTGTGTGTGAGAGAGAGAGAGAGAGAAAGAGACGTAAATTTTGTGCTTTAACGGGACCTGCGCATTCTTTTTGTATTAGTAAGATTTTGTCTGGTTCTTACGGTTTACTAATTATACAAAAAGTCATTCAGAATGAAGAAGACTTCAGAGGATATTTCCCGAAAATTCAAGATATACCTTTCGATGGCTATGAAAATATCTTTAACGTGTATTTTTATCAAAGTCGTATGTCATTTTTGAGGAAATCGGAATGTTCAAAACTTTTTCCATGTCAAGAGTAGTTTGGCGTGGGAAAATTTTCTCGAAAATCTTCGTGTCATTTTTAGTGGTCTCTCTCTCTCTCTCTCTCTCTCTCTCACACACACACACACACACACACACACACCTTAACATGGATTGTTTTTCCCAAAAAGTTTCTTTTATGTTAGATTGGGTACATAATTGCTAATGACATACATGCAGATCATGAAGAAATGAAATAAACCAAAATTATTTTGTGTCCAGTCAATAAAATGACATTCTTGGACCCTATAGAGAGTATTATAAATTAAAACATGTATCTTCCTTTCGAAATAACCAATGGAAGAATTCCTCGGGGAATCAGGCAAACTATTAAATAATATTAAACATACAGTTTCATAGCTGTTTTATCTTAGAGAACTTGGCCCCTAAGGTATAAATGATTTGAAATCCCAGTAGGATAGATACTAAACACAATTACAGTAAGTCAAATTCGTGCAGATTTCTCCTGGGGTGAATAAGACGATTCAACACATAAATACAAGGAAGTATAGTATCTCCAACGCAATAAAAGGTGGTTTACACTTTACAACACATAGTAAGCAGAGCTCCACATATGATCCCCACAGGTCCCTTTTGTAAGATTATTGGCATAAATATGGTTGCCCCAAAGCAAGACTATAATTGACTTGACTTAACTTAATTCCTTTTGTTCCCTAGGCAACATAGGGCTCCTGTGAAGTTCCTCCATTTAATCCTCTGTGTTGCAAGTCTTTTTACTTCACTTTATGACTCCTTTTGTTGATATGTTCTTCTGTGGTTCTTTTACAGGATTTTTTAGGCCTTCATTTCCTCCTTATATCTTGAGGTTTTCCCAGTCAAGTATTTCTTTTTATATTGCTCCAGTTGGCTTTCTTAGTGTATCCATCTCCATTTTCTCTGTCTAATTTGGATCTCATTGGGTGTCAGTGTGTTGGTTAGACGCTGGCCTACTGATCCCAACGTCGCGGGTTCAAATCCGTCCCGGACCGATAGTTATTAAGTGTACTCAAAACGCACATACGTCAAAAACGACAGCTTCATATCCGTAGATTTACTGGTATGTAAAAGAGCTCCCGCGGGACGAAATTCCGGCACACCTGCGACGCTGATATGATCCTGGCGATTGAAAGCATCGATAAACAACAAAATAATTTTTAATGTTTGTATGTTTAGATGAGTATAAAATGATTAATGTACACTCAAGGGGAAAAAGCGGGGGAAAAAAAAGACATACTTGATTATATTTTGTTGGCATTTCCTATATTTTGTTCTTCATTGTTGTAAAATGAAATAACATGCATATTTAAACAAGCGATTGTTTTATTAAGTACCTTAAATTACAACAAATAGAAAGAAACCTTACAAGTACGTAAAACAGTGACAACTTTTGTTTTACCTGTGAGGACATTTGTAGGTGCTTAAACGTCAAAAAAGCGCTTTTAAGGGGTGTTACTTCCCCTGGCTCAAACATGCATGTAGTTTGTTCACCAGCTCATGGCTCTTGGGAGCAATGCATAAGTACGTACGTACGTACGTCAATAAACAATTCCAGGTAAACAGTGATAACTGAAGGTAGCCTCCTACTTCCGGTCGTGCTTACGATACTAATACCAACCTTGGAGTGTGTATTTACGCTAGATCAAATCAAAGAGTCACTCAAAGTAGCGGAACTTAAGTGTCATGTTTAGTTGATGTAGTTTATTTAGCTTATAAAACAAACAATATTTTAAACTACTCTTCGTTCTCCCACTGATCATTTTCTACCATTTCTATACGTTTTCAAAAACCCTGCCAGCTTGTTTCGGTCACAAGAGATATTACCCTGGAGCGCTATATCACGCAAAACCTCTTTAGGTTTGTTTGTTTCATCAATCAACCTGTAAAAATCTGTTTTACACGTGGAACTGTTACTCTGAAACCCTTTGCTCTGCAACCACAATATCATTAGCAGATTTCACCCCACTTATCTACTTCTACACTCCTTTTCTCTTTACTAACGATATAACGCTAGTGAGTCGTCCAATTTTTAACTGAAATTAAGTGATATTAGCATATTAGCGATGAAACATAGCGGGAATAACATTACAGATAGTTGGCAACCTAACCAGCAGCAACGTTATCTACGAAGTTTACAAAACTTCGGCTACATTACCATTCACTCGCATTAATTCATCTTCTGAAATTACGGCAATTTCTCCAATGTATGAAGGTAAGATCTGGGGATCATGCTGGCCATATACGTTTACAAGGTAAGAAGAGAAACGGCCGCAATTTCAGAAGGTGAATTAATACGCGTGAATGACAATTTTCTTAAAAGGTGTGGCATGTGTGGCGGCACATGGACATAATTTCCACCTCCTGTGACAAATTTAAAGGTCTGTGAATAGTTGACTTCGGCGGCAAGCAGCTGCCGCTAGAACCCTCCGTCGGTAACGCAGACATCAATATAGAATTGGTGCGCACCTTTCACCAGTAACATTTTAACCATATGCACCAGAAACAGTACATACTGAATTAGCATACTAGTTATTGAATTTAAATACTGTTGCTTCGCATCATAAAATTATCCCTTCGTAATAATCATTATATTAAATATGTTCACATTACTTTCTCATTATAATTGAATTATTATTTAATTCATTATTAAGATCATATTTAGTAATACGGTTCATAATTACGGTATCAGTTTGTGTCCATTATTGAATACTGACTGATTGTTACTTCGACTGAAGGTGTGGAATGAGGATAATCGGTCATTACGTAAGGTTCTCCAAAGAGGAGGTTCCTGGTTTATATAAACACTTGTATTACATTTAGAATTTGTGCATCCAAGCGAAATAACTGTTGTTTACTCGACTTGGTTTTTCATTAGTAAGCACAATTGTCCCATTCTTGTATTTTCACTATATGTCATGTGTACAATTTATTATCTGCATTAAGAGCAGCCCATGTGACTTGACCTTAAAGCTAATAGCCGTAATATTTCTCAGAAAACGCTTTAGTTTTGATGAGTGCAACACAGTATGTACTCGTGGAGTCATGCCGACGTTATTCCCACGTCAACAAGGCAGTAGGTCCCTCATGCTCTTCCGTTTATCAACTAGGTTGTTACGTGTTGGAACTACCATCTTGGACAGAGTTGCAATGGACTAATGTCACATCGTCTAACATCCATCTCTTGACGATAGATAGGTTCTGTTCCTACAGGAGAGTTGTTTTTCCTGCATTGCTTTTCATATGTGAGCCCTTAGAACTTTACTTCTATGAGGAATTAGTAATTGTCGTGGAAAGAAAACACCATCCATAGCTTACTGAAAACCGATTTTATAATTTTACAAATCGAAGAAAGTGAACTTTAACTTTACTTGCCTCGTCGATAACGGAAGATATTTTTTCCTCCAATGTTTGATTGGTGTACATTTTGAGCGCACAACCTCATTTCAGTCACTTATTAATGCGATCCAGCACTACGTTATTTCCAACTATTATGTACAGTTCTCTTGTTTACTGATGCTGTTGTTGACCATCCATTTGGTTTTGAGCTATTGGCCAGCTCCAGACTCGTGTTTGTTGGTTTGGAACTGACGTGAAAAAAAAAAAAAAAAAAAAAAAAAAAAAAAAAAAAAAAAAAAAAAAAAAACCACACATTGCCCTACCAGAAACGATTATAATCGTTTGATGATAATTATCATCAATGGAGCAGTGGCGGCTCCTGCGTAAGTGCACTAATATGTTACAATGTTTGTTAATTCCGATACAAATTCACAAGTTTCCAGCACACTGTCCGTGCGGCAGTTAATTCCTCACTCCGGGTGCGGATGTAATAATCACGTACCTGTTTTGATGTCTTCTGAATGATACTTATTTTCTGTAATAGTCGGTCGATGATCTCCGGGTGTGCGAAATGGAGAATTGAGGAATGAAGATAAGCACTGATGCTAAACTTTACTGAATTTATTTCGTATTTTAACACTTTGTTTCGGCCCTCTGGTCACGTATCTTTACAGCTCAGCACTCCGCACAATTTTTCATGATGCTTTTTCACTTTATCTCGGAATTCACGGCTAATATGGTTTATCGGCACTTCGCACAATCCGTGAACAAATCTTGTGGCAACTTTATAACGTGGGCGACGCAGGTCTTGCATCTGCCTTCCTTGGAATTACTGACTTCGATTCTTTTCGAGTGGAGGAAAAATCTATTTATGGACTTCTACTGTGTTGGAAGGGTACAGTGGAGAGTGCTAGCTTTGCCCGAAGACACTCCCACTAAAAATCCTCCACCGGAAACAAAGGATCTAGAGGTAGAAAGGAAAGGAGAAGGAAAGAAGTAATTCAGGGTGAAAGTGAGGCAGTACTGCTATTGCACCTGCGGATTGGTGGTACGGATATATTGACCGGCCACAGGAGACCAAAGCCAGGTCAAGGGTGCTAGGATGCAATTATGACCGAAGCCCTTAGGAATTCATGGTGAGGATTTGAAAGGAGTCGGGGGAGATATTAGTGAAAATTTCGACGTCCACGGTAATGAGCCCCAAGGGGAGTGAGCTTGTATGGGTAGTAGTTCGTCCACCGTCGTCCGAAGGTGTTCAAAATCCAGCATTGTTGGGAATATCTTGAACGTTGCGTAGTGGATAGCAAGATCGAGGCTGAGTGGACTCACTGCTCCTCGAGTGCAGTAATCTTGGTGGAGAGGTTGACTATCTCAGCCTTTGAATCCTCCAGCTTCTCCAGGATCACAGACTCTGGACGGCACCGGTTGTGGGTGCATCCTTTGGTGTAGTTCGGTTTACGCTAACCAGCGCCAGGTGAGTGTGCCCTCGACTGCGACGGTGTGTCGTGACGACGTGTACGCATAGGCGGTAAGGTGGTCGTACCCCCAGCAGGTTGCGCAGAAGCGGCGTCATCGTTTAAATTCTTGCTACTGGCAGGTAGATGCCTTGTTCGGTGCACCACAGTGGTGGCACGGCGATGAAGTACACCTATCCGCGGTGTGCCTATCTGCGTTCCAGAATGTTCGGCTGGGCTCTATTCTCAGTAGTTGGCTTAGGAGGTCCAACCCAGACGTAAGAGCCGCGTCGTAGTGTGGTTAGATGCTGGCCTACTGATCCCAAGGTCGCGGGTTCAAACCCGGCCCAGGCCGATGGTTTTTAAGTGTGCTTAAAAACGACAGCTCCATGTCAGTAGGTTTACTGGCATGTAAAAGAACTCCTGCGGGGCGAAATTCCGGCACACCGGCGACGCTGATGTGATCCTGGCAATTGACAGCGTCGTAAAATAACAATTTTTTTTTCGCGTCGTAGTGTGACTTGTCCTTGAAGACAATCCGTACAAGAGGAGTTGGAAATCTCCGGGTGCGAATCTTGGTTACCTTTATGACTGAAGGCCAGCTTTGTTTTACGTATCTTGGAGCATCTGCGTTAGTAGCTGAGTATGCACTCCCACAACCTCGGCACTGTTTTCAGCATGGTGTGGGTCTCGTACGTCAGCAGGTCTCGTACGACTGCTGTGTATGGCATTGCTATTTCGGTTGAGACAAAGTTGGCGGTTGTCGACTCAGCTTCTTATCTGGTCGCTTCATCGGCAGCTGGTGATTGCTTCTTCTGGCGTCTTTTCCCCATTTTGGAGGAAACTCCTAACTGGAAGATTCAGATGATGTGTACGACCTAAACTAGGTGGGTACTTCGATCAGAAATGTTTGGGGTACTTATATGCTCTGTCCCCGTTCTTGTTTCCTCTTCATTGGCTACTGTTTCGCGCGTTCGGATACGTCTTAAATGAACACGTGTTTTGCAGTTTCCAACAATGCGAAAAATGGATCACGTCGCTGCAATGACTCGACAATTCCCTGTAAAACTGGGCGTTTGTTTCTCAGCTCCTTAATTCCACTAGACCAGAGACTGTATATACGAATAAAATATTACGTCATGGATACATTATTTACACGTACATGATTAACATCTCCTTGGACACAATATAATTACATTGAATAGTGTACTAATTAGAATTCGTCCGGGCTCATCCGGCAGCTCATTTTGTATGGCTTTTGATATTCCCTAAAAAAATCTGATCACCCGTTAGATGTTCTTTCGCTGCATTGTGTATAACAGAAATTAGATGTATTAAAAGTACCAGGACACCTGTATTTTTCTATGTTACTTTTTGTATCCCTTCAAAGCTAGCTTGAAAGCACCATAACTTAAATATAATAAATAATTCTAGAGAGTAAAAAGTTTCCCCCTGCTTGCTGATTGTGTTTCACTATCTCATAATAGGCACGGTTTTAATATTGTGGCGATATTAGCATTACATGAAGCACTAAGTTCATGTGGCTGTTCACATGCTTATTATTTACACTATGTTTCGATATCAATGGATTAATATGCCTAAGATGTATGACAAACCTACTCCAGAAATAGCGCGCGCGTATGTAACGGAGGGGGGAGACCTCGACCCACTGCGACCCCAACATGGATCTATTGCGAGCTCCCCTCCTCCCCCTCGAGGGGGAAGAGATGAAATTTGTCAGAGAGCGGAGCCAACGAAATCCAGAGACGTATAGAGGTCCCTAGCAGTTACAAATATTGACACCTGGCGCACAAGCGAAGTGTGACCATTACCCAGGGAGAGGGCGACGAGGTGACTTTTGGAGCCCGAGCAGCAACTTCCAGGGAGGGCGAGGGAAGAGGTTCCAGTGCGCAAGCAATTCTGTCATCCGTTCGCATTCGGCGGAACGAACCGCGCTACCAACCAAACCTGAAAGATAACTTCTTCTTTACCTGATTACCCTCTCCTTATGTTGGACTTACACCCCCTAGGACTTACAAGCCAGTATCTAGATTCAGACGCCTGTCGGGTAGCAGAGGACCGTATGGACCGGACAGAGTGAAGACCTTGAAGCGGGTGGTCTGCTAAGCACCAGGCATGACAGTGTGACTGAAATTCAGGCGAAATCGATGAATTGAAGGATGTTGGTGGAGCAATTGGTGGAATGAGTGGCAGAGAACCCGGAGGAACCCCATCCAGGCGCCGCTTCGTCCACCACGAATGCCACATGCGGATCCCTGGGATCGAACCCGGCCGCCTAGGTGGTAGGCTAAATTCTACTGTAAAGAAAACAGTTAATTTGGCTTGTTTCACTTGTGTTACATTAAGTGTATACACCTCATTTGTTTTACTGATGACTGGTTAACCATTATAGTAGTACGATAATAAGGGTTTTCAGTGCCCATAAAGTGTGTTCGAAGTTCAATTTACAGACGTATTTCCCTATGTTCTCTCTTAACTTATTTTTCTTAGTAGTTTTAAATGGGTTTGTGGCCCGTTTTTAAGCTATTAAATTCATAACAGTTTTGAAGCAGTGCATTCAGAAAGGAAACTTCTAATGCAGCGAAGCTTTGGAAATACAGTTCCTTTGTGCATTTTCACTCGTAAATAGAACCGCTTATCATTAGTAGACACAAATAGCAGATAATCTTGGTGTAAGAAATCGTATTTGGTTATCACGTGAGAATATGTGTTTGAGAGCTGTTGAGTGTTTACGTTTGTTAGCTACATGATTGATAAGATCCGTATAGGCCTAATGTGCATATTTTTTAAATATTGGTGGGTTATCTGTAGCTTTGCGTTTGTACTGATCTATGCCCCAACTTAAGCAAACATCGCTGCAGAATAATTATCTAATAATTATTTCTCTTGTGTGAAACAATGCCGCAAGACATGCTCCCGTTGTCAAACGTGTTGTAAGCATTTCTCAGATGATTGCATGGGTATAAGGCACAATAGGTAGCACTCGTTTCGAAACTTGGTAGCTCATTGGGTAAGCTTGACGATTACCAATATAGCATGCGTTTGCTTTGCTCTTCCTTCGCCAGGATGTGGTATTTGACAATGTGCAATAATTGAGAAACCTATCTCGAAGCTTGTACACATTCTGCATTAACAGTAGAATTGCTTTTATTGCTATTGTTAGAAATAATTGGTCTTGTGCGTTCTTTGTTGGCAGTCTCATCTGAAAATCTTCCCCTCTTGGTCCAAAGCCAAGTTGGCTAATACAGGTGACATTGAACCCAACGTTCAGACTAGTAACTGTCATTACGCCAGCCAACTGTCTTTGTGGAATGCATCGTCAGCCGATATAATCTTTCTGCGTGATTGTGTACCATGCATCTATTAGTTGTAGATATCTGTACAGCTTGGCTTGATTCGAGTGACTGGATGTAACGAAGCTTTGTATTTGTGAGCTTAGTGATGTTTGTGGTTGACAGTGCTACTCAACCGCTAGTTAATAAGGTACAAGTGTGGACATGCCTTGCATGACATTACTCCTATTTAGGTGTGTGTTCGCTACTGTAGGCCTCTGACAAGAAAATGTGTGGGAGGTGGTGTTCTGCCATCTGGAGGGGCAAGGGGGGCAGTACCACATGACAGCTCACGATGATGTAAGTTAATCTATAGTACCTACATTAAACATATCGCGCAGCGTTCGAGGGTTGCACAGAAAGTAATGCACATTTTTTTCTCAGTCGACAACAATGTTACGACTTCAAAACTTGAGGTATGCATTAGTTTTTGGAATGCACCTACAAATTTTCCATTTTTCCGCCAGATAGCGTAGCTGCAGCAATGTTTCAAAATGGTGTTTGTAAGTGATGTACGTACAGCCATGGAAAAAATATTGACCACATTAGGAGAGCAGAATATTTTAAGTTTAAGGCCGTGTTGCATTGCGGTTTACACAATTCGACATTCCAACATGCCACTGAGTTTATTGTTTATTCGATCCAAATTTCATCGTCTATTGAACACTTTAATAGCCTTTGTCTTGAATCACCACTCGCATTTGTATTTGCGAGTATGTATACAAATGCGAGTGTTGATTAAAGACACAGCCTATTTGAGTGTCCAATGGACAATAACATTTGGATCAGAGGCTATAAATAAGCTCAGCTGCATTTGGAATATCGAATTGTGTAAACCACGCTGCAGCATAGCGTGAAACTTAAATTATTTTTGTGCTCTCCTAATGCACTCAATCATTTTCCCCATGGGTGTACGTTACAAGCAGCATGTTTTCATTGGATTTCTCAGTGCGGAATTGCTGGGAATATTCACCAACATTTGTGTGATGTCTGTGGAGCATCTGCAGTTGAATGAAGTACGATTAGTTGCTGGGCACAGAGGTTAAGGCCATTAGAAGGCAACTGCTTCTGCCAACAAGGTCATGATCACTGTGTTCTGGAACTGTGAGGATGTCATACTCATTAAAGTGATGGCAAGAGGTAGCACCATTAATTCTGAAGCATATTTCAACACATTAACCAAACTCAAGAAGCGCTTTTAGCGATTTCGGCGCCAGAATAATGCAGGTGATTACTTGATTCAACATGATAATGCTCAGCCTCACACAACTTTGAGGACTTTCACTAAACAGGGTTGGACAGTGTTACCCCATCCACCCTGCATCCATGACCTAGTTCCCGCAGACTTTCACTTGTTTGGCCCACTAACGGATACCACACGGGAAGAGATTTTCAGGATGGCAAAGAGGGACTTAGGCAGTGTGAAAAATGGCTTCATGACCAGAACAAAGAGTGGTATAATCGTACTGCTCAAATGGTCAGCCTGCACTTTTCCTTTGTTAATAGAAACTTATCAGATAACGCACTGATTATTCTCGGAAGTCGCCGACGTTTCACATTGCACCAATAAGGGCGTCACTTAAGTCAGTGAATGCACAGAAATTACAAATGCTTATAGATATTAACTCCCCCTGGAGTAATACGCAGAATTGCAACGTCTTCGCTGTTTTCTCCCTCATTCTTCTCATTCATTGGTACTCAAAGAAATAAATGCTCATGCTTGTAACGGGTATGTTTGTGTGGAGAAAACGTGACGACGTTGCTTCCTACGACACTGAATACCTGCAATCTTATCGCAACCTTTGATGCCGCGAGGTTAATCATTTGAGCAGCACGATAATACCGGCAGGGCATACACATCCTTGTATCTCGCTGGGGGACGGCCATAGAACTGGAAAAATTAGGATTGTAGAAGCATCATTCTTTCTTGTGTGGAATAAATAATTGTTGAAGAAAAATGTGGTGCATTAGTTTCTGGGAGATCCTCAATACCAGCATTACTAGAACAAGAACGTATGTTCTCTAAGAGGCTTGAGCCTTGTTGATATGTTGAAACTGGCCTAATCTTTCTCAGGATAATACTCGAGTTGTTGATGTTTACAAATTTCTTACAGCCACATGGTCGTGTGAGGAACACAGTATTAGACAATATTTGTGTCTGACCACAAGAAACGATTCAGGTGCTACTGCATGTACAGAGTTGAACATTTCTATATCGGTTGGATCATTTGTTGACAAATGTTAAGTTTACCGAAATCAATACAACATATACATGAAGACCAATCTGAGAACTGAAGCTATATGTCGTTCTTCGCTTCTTGATGTATCGCTGTGTCGGCCGTTGATGCTTAAATGTCGTTGGTGACGTGGTGTTGCCCTTTGATGTGGTTCGCTCCGGCTAGTCAGGATGAAGATCTCTTTATCTCGGGTACGCGCAGATGTTTTCGAATAGACTACCCAAGGAAACCTTTTATATGTATTGTTTATTGCATCTTAGATATTTTCGGGAGCTATGCCGATTGTATATGTAGAGGAATCGCACTCACGTCCGCACAGCACAACCTGCAGCACTGGTCTGGGCTGAGTGGTGGCCAGACGCTTTCTCTCTTACCCACGCTAAGAAACCGTTCACTTCAATTTTGAATGTCATGACGTCATCCAAGAAAGCCTCGTATCCAAAATGCTATTTCCTTTTCCCGCAATTTAGAAATGTCCCTTTCTATTATAACATGTTCTTTTATGAATTTCGAATATATAATTACCTTTTTAGGATTAAACGATGTTTACTTTATATTTTATTAAATATATCGCGCGACTTTTAAGGTTGGCAGACTTGACTTTCTAACGTGTATTTAAACTATGTAGTATGACGTCATGACTCGCTAATTTCAAACCAATAATGTGTTTATCCTACAAATTTAACGACTATTATTTACTCATATCTTGCTCACCTTACAACACTTCCTGCTCTATTATCTATTTATGTTATTACTCAACACTTATCGTAAATTTCACATCCGGCAATTAAATTAAAACGTGTCTTTATCAAGCCCATTCGATTGGAAATCTAAATTTCGGTATCAGAACTTTTACGAGGCGAAAGGCTGCAAGGATGGATAGTTGAGATGTAATATAAAGAACTTGACTACACATTTCATAAGTGTAATTTATTTAGAAGGACCCCCAAGAGGTAACAGTATTTTAGGATTATTTTGTAAAATATCGGTAAGACGTTTTACCGATGTTACAGCATTATTTGCATCACAACAAGTAAACACTTTAAATTTAAAGATTTTCGATTACAATATTGCCGCACTTAAAGCCTACTGTATTCCCATATTCCCCTTGCACCTACAATAAAATCAGCAGTAAGATAATTTCTGTAAATGTTTATCTCGACTAACATGCAGATAAACGAACAAGAGTTTGTGGGAATATTTAGTACAAGAGTAGAGAAAGTTATGTGAGTGCAACACGTTCTATCTGCTTAATGTTAATCGATAAACGTTTACAGAAATAATTACATTGCACACTTCGTTGTAGGTACGTACAAAGTGGATACAGGAGACTAAAGTTAATCAACTCTTTTAAAAGCAAGTCACTATACGCCGGTCTAGAAATCCCATACATAAAATATTGAAAAATTCAGACCAATAACAAGGAATGTCAGAAATAGTTGATGCCACTAAGGGATTTCTAAATAAGCTATGCATTTTAAAGGAATCCATGTTTTGTGCTTTATATTTTTGTCAAAAGATTTACCTGTATAAAATTACCAAAAAAAAAAAAATCGTTCTCAATGAAGTTGACTCCACAGGCTATTCCTGAAAATTCAAGATATATATTTTGTTGGTCATTCGAATGTGTTAAACATACATAAGTTATTTTAATAAAACCATTCAAGACATGAGAAAATTCAAAATAACGAAACAATTTCTGTGTAATGGGGGTTTGATGTCAATCCCCCATTTTCTTGAACATATTTGATGTTTATCCGACCTTTCGTTTTTGGGTTACGCTAATCTCTCTCACTCACTCACTCACTCACTCACTCACTCACTCACTCACTCACTCACTCACTCACTCACTCACTCACTCACTCACTCACCCACCCACCCACCCACCCACCCACCCACCCACCGTAACCAACGAGGAACTTGAACACATTTACGAGCACGTTGCTTTGTCAAGTTCGTGAAATCCATAAACTTCACAGATATAGAGTAATTAAAGCATGATTTCGTCTAGGAATAACTATATTGCAAATGTTCTTATAGAAAATTCACTCTGAACATACATTGTAAATTGTTTATTATGTAGTATTCCTGTGGAATGGAACATGCCAATAATAAAAAAATCTGATGTGTTGCGCTCACATGACTTTCTCTACTCTTGTACTGACCATTCTTATTCCTATATCTTCTTCGTATTAGTTAAGATAAACATTTGTACAAATTACCTTATTGCTTATTTCCTTGTAAGTGCAAGGGGAATGATAGAATACAGTAGGCTTTGTGGGATAGTCAAATGTTTTAAAGCTTTGAGATTTTGTTGTCTTTGCTCACTTAACGTATAAAAAATGAACAACGATGATCCATTTCATGAAAGTTCTAAGTTTTCCGAAACTCACACACATAACGAGGAATATCTCCGAAATGGTTAGGGTTTCTTGTTAACCCTACAAGAAAATTTATTTAGTCATAAATTGTGTATTTTAGCAAGATCTACACTTTTTGTATAGTATGATTTGGTCTATCTCTAACGGTTTACCAGTTATGCAAAAGTCGTCCAGAGTAAATACGACTACAGGTGCTATAGCCAGATAATTCAAGATATACATTTCATTTGTCATAAAAATATCTCAAACATATGACATTTTAACCAAAATCGTTAGAGCCATTTTCAAGAAAATCAAAATTTTATAAAAATGTCCCATGTAAAGGGTAGTTTAGGGTGGGACTATTTTCTTCAAAATCTTCGTGTCGCATCCTTGAAAGACATTAAACTTAAATACCAACTTTGGTTTTTAACCGACTTTTCGTTTTTGAGTTATGCTGTCCACAGACTGACACACAGACACACACACGGACCTTTTTCTAAAAATCCTTTTTTTTTTTTTTTTGGATTCAGGGGGCCTCAAAACATATTTCCGGTGAAATCTCGACATCGAATTTTTGGGTGGAATACAATACTTCCCTTACTTACCTGTAGAGAAAGTAAAAATTAAAAAAAAATAAATAAATAAAAATTAAACACACGCACAGTTTTTTACAAAAGTGAGTCTATTTTATTCAAGGGATCTCATAACGTACTTTCGGTGAAATCTCGGTATCATATTATTTCCCACCCAAAAATTGGATACTAAGATTTCAGTGGCAATACATATACACTTTGAGGGCCCCCCCCCCTTACCTGAATTAAAAACAAACAAACAAACAAACAAAAAACACACTTTTAGAAAAAGGTCGGTTTGCAGCGCGTGTCCGTGCATATTTCTGCGAACAACATAACTCAAAAACGAAAAGTGGGTTAAATACTACACATGGTATTTAAGTTTAATATCTTCCAAGAATGCGACACGAAGTAACCTTTACATGGAACAATTTTCGAAAATGTTTACTTTCTCAAAAACTGGTCTAGGGATTTTCAATTAAAACGCTATACGTTGAAGATGTTTTCATGACAAGTGAAATGTATAACTTGAATATTGTGGGAATGTCCTCGGAAGTCCTTTTCATTCTGGACGACTTTTGCATAATCCGTACACTGTAAAAGATAGGCAGAATCTTACAACATAAAAATTGTGGATCTCATTAAAACGGACATTTTTGGAGATATTTCTTGTTATTTGACTTCTGTACTACTTAAACTTTTCTTAAATGGGAAGTCGTTATTCATTTGTTGTATCTCTTGGCCATGCAAAGAGAACGAAATTTCAAAGGCATCACTTAGCGACCAGATCTTAAAAGATTTTACTATCTCTTAGAGTAGTGCTGTCCAACTTTCTCATGTGCTCGGGCGCCTTTAACTCGGGAGGCGGAGGCGCCATCACAACCACTATTTGACTGTCCGCCCCACTTATATAACCGAGTCGAATTATCTGGAATATACACGTTTTTCGAAATTTCTCGTAAAGTGTCTTTGTCCCCAATTCCGACAAGTTTAGGTCCGAGGAAAGCGAAAATTATGTACGTGGGTATCGGTGAAGTTGTCTGGCTTGTCTAGAGGAGAAAGTGTTAAGATAATAGCATTATAAATGTTTGAAATGATAAAAGCACCATTTGGGCAAGTACTTTTATTTTGAGAGGAAAAATGGAAAGCATTGGTTAGGGAAGTAATGGATACAGCTTTAGGTGTACAAAAAATACTTTATGGGTGTGCACTGGGAAGATATTCGGGAGGAAATAGTTTTGTCTTGAAATTTTAATTCATATTAGAAGTCATCAGAGTAAACATTTTCTTATGAAGGGCAGCAGGAAAACACACACTGTATTTAGAGCATACTGTATTTGCGTATTCCCCTTACACCTACAAGAAAATTAGCAATAAATTTTTACAAATGTTGATCTTGTACGAAGTAGTCAGGAATAAGCGTTTGTAAGAATAGTTTGTGCAAGAGTAGAGAAAATCATGTGAGTGCAGTTATATTTTTTATGGAATGCAATACTTTATCTGCTTTATGTATGGAGAAAGTAAAAGGATAAAAAATGGCTATCGAAAGAAAGCAGATGTACATGCTTGCAAGTTCGAGACGAGATAGAATAGCTGTTTTGGTACTTCAAATGTATTATACATTGTAATATGAAGTGTCATCAAGGTATGTTTTTTTTTTTTTTTTTTTTTTTTTTTTTTTTTTTTTTTTTTTTTTTTTTTGTGGCATCTATGTACTATATCCAAACTGCTAGATTTCGGGCTTATTTTACCTTAGCGTTCTCAGTGCAACACAGATTTGCTTAGATGAGATCAGTAATGTACCTATCTGATTCATACCTTGCAGTTTTCCTTCTCTTTTGCCAGGAGGCAAAGCATAGCATTAAACGTTCCCGGTAACTCTGCGTCATATCTTACCGTGTCAAGGATGTCAGCCAACATACAACTTCTGCAGGTCAATAAATAACATAGCTTTGAAATTTGCTTTCGGAAATCTGGCAGCAGAATAAAGGGTAATACTGGTCACGAGGGCACTTAATTGTATAAGACTATGAACATAGGCCATCCCGTTCTTGGCATCTCAAATTTGCTCCATTGAAATCACGTATGTGAAATATTAAAGGAAAGCTTATTAAAGAAACCTAGTTTCCTTAGTGACAAAAATACAATGCTAAGCACTAAAAATTATTGCAGAACTAATCAATCTGTTTTGTAGACAGAATATGCGGCAGAAAAAGGCCGTTACATCTTTTTGTTATTGATTCCGTAAATAGAGTGTCAAATTTCCACATATAGAAGGTGGAAGGTTTGAGTACCATGGTACTCATGCGATAAATCTGCAGTTTCTGCAGCAAGAAACATCGAAATCGCTAAATATGACATTTTTACGTGAAGTCAGCAGTTTTCCATTTATCTAACTACATGACGCATGGCGTTTAGAACGCCAAAACAGCACTTTGATCGCAAGTGCTAAGTGAAGACAAACGGCAGGAGTAGCCAATTTGCTATGCCTGCATTGTGGCCTGCATGCTCTGAAACGTGTGGCAGTGGTCAGGTTATTGGCATGATGCGATATCAAGTAGCTGTGAGACCCTCGAGTTGCCCAACAGGTTGTACCTACATGAAACTCCTCAAGGTCAGAAGTGACGTAGACTCGCATCAGCTGTGTGGATTCCAAGACTATGACATGGGCGCGACGATACGCTGGGTACGCCCAAGAGGCGAAGGGGTGTCTGAGGACTCTTGACACGAGAATGAAAATAACGGAAAGGATGACAACCTTTATGTACACATTCTTATAAGATTCTTTAACATCATTTAAACTTGCAACCTTCTGCATATCTGAAGAAAATAAGAAACAAATATGCTACATTTGTTTAAATAAAATGAAACATTGTCTAAAATGTACAGGTAAAACAGAAGAAAAGAAGAAACAAAAACGAATTTTTAGTTGGGAATGGGACAGCAGAGCAATAGAGGAGGTTTATGGCTTCTACGTCATTGCTACGACAGTGGATCATGTGTAGTTATTTGTGGCCAGTACTTTCTAGACGCAGTTTGTACCGACTTTTCTTAGTCGCCTTTTGCACCTTGCAGCGCGCGATGCACCGGTGCATGCACTCTGAGAGGTCCTGCTCTATAGTCTGAAGTATGAAAGAATGCGAATATGTGTTGAAAATAAAGGCAACTCATAGATTAACCTGCTTTTAGTGCATCTCTGACGATAAAATTCTCTCGCGCAGTAGAGCCAGCACACGGAACGGGTTACCATATGTATAAAAGACATTAAAAGATTCACACAGAAGCTTATAAATGAACGAATATGGGTTTACCCGCCTCCGTAGTGTAGTGGTAGCATGTCTGCCTCACGTCCAAGCGGTCGTGAGTTCGGATCTCGCTTAGAGTGAGGTTTTTCTCGAGATTTACCCTTTTCCAGAGAAGAAGAATGTCGGGTAACTTAAAGTTCTATGGATACCTCGGGCTCATTTGAGCATCATTTCACCCATTTTCATTCATTCACCATCCCATATGGCATTACGTTGGATGACGTTAATAACCAAAAAACAAAACTTTAAGTATTTATAGGTACACAGAACTAAAATAGGCAAATATGGCAAAGTTTTAACTGTAAACCTTACTATAGGTAATTGGTTTGAGATTAGTAATTATCTATATGAATGCAACATTACTTTAGTTGTAACTGCAAGGATTACATACAATCCAGGAAAACAAGCAGGCGACCAATGGTTATATTTAGTAATGTGTCAAAATATTTTCCAGAGCAGCAATAAAAGCGATGTAGAGAAATACAGCCATTTTCTGAAAAGCTTCATTCATAATCTTGCATATGATTACTTACCTTGTACACTCATAGTACTCTTCTTTACCAATAGCCCTCAAACAGACATTTCTAACCCTTTACACACATACACAGATGGGCTATGTACTGTGCTGTTTACAAGAGAAGCTGCTATGCCTACAAAGAGAAAAGGTGCTACAAAAGTGGTCATTTAAAAACAGAACTATTTAACATGTTTGCAAATGTGACAGCAGAATATTTGTCTTGACATGCCCAACAGATCCATTTAAAATATGCAAATGTGATTATAGAAGTGTGAAAAATTATGTGAAATGCTTAAACTCTAATTTGAACTTGAAGCAAAGTTTTTTAGTAAGCAACAGAATGCTTACAGAAATAATTTTTGTGGGTTCAAAAAAAGTTTGCATACCTAACAATTTTGTTTAATTTTATTTATGTTTATGACGTTGTGTCACATGATTACAATATATTAGCTACTGCTCATTTTTAATAAAACATTTTTTTATTAAGGAATATTCCACAATACAATGGGTTTCCTTCATCCCAAAATGATCTGCCTCCATAAGCCCCTGTCCATAGCATCTTCCTCCTTTAACCCTCTTCTCTCCATACTCCTTTTCACCTCATCCATCCAGCATTCACTAGGTTTCCCTCTTCTTCTTTTCCCTTCTATTTTCCAATTTAGAATTGTATTGGGTATTTGGTCTTTTGACAGTCTAAGCTCGTGCCCATACCATTGCAGGTGTCTTTCTTCTACAATTTCCAAAATGTTTTTGTCAATTTGCATAATTTCCCTTATTCTATTAATCTGAAATTTATCTTTCATAGATTTTCATGTTGACTATTTCCAAAAGTCCATTTCCAATACCATTATTGTTTACTTGTTGTCTGCTTATGGTTCAAGTTTCAGCGCCGTATGATGTACTTTGGAATAGTGCCTGATTCATTTTTTAGTTCCATAAAACTGAATTGAGCATTCCTATAATTCTCTTCCCATCAGTTATTTTTCTTTGAATCTCTAACTTGTTGCATCCTTTTGTATTATAGACCCATAAAACATTTATGTACTTCTTATTAATTAAACTATAAAAATGTTAAATAATTTAAAATAAAGTTATTACTCTCATAGATAAAAAAGACCTCGAAATGAATTCTCCAGAAGCAAGAAAGAAAGAAACGAAGAGAAAAAGAAAAAAAGAGAGAGAGAGGGACAAGGAGAGGAGGGGGAGGGAAAGAGAGAGAAAGAAAAGAAAAATATAGTGACATCAGAAATTACATACAAGCTTCTGTAATGCGGAAACGCATGGAGCATTACAGGTTTAAAGGACAGAACAGAAATATAGGGTTTATTAATATCCTAGCAAGAGTTAATGTCTCCTAGATCATGTGTTTCACATAAAATAAAGAGGATTTGGGCCAAAGAAAAAGCACGGAGTAGATTATACAACCCCCACAAAGTATTTACTTCCTAGTATAATTTTTCAAAACAAATAGTGTTCAGAAAAGTACTAAGTGAATTGCAGTGTTGGTAATACATACATGGTTTTAAATTTGTAAATATGCAAATGGAAAATAAATAAATAAATGAAAAATATTAAGATTCATTTAAAACTTATGTTGCTCAATTACTGGTCACTGCCTGCATGTATCAACTTTCAAGTAAGAATTATTCTTATTTTAGAAGATATTTATGGAATGCAATGCTTACTTATGTTATAAACTTGTGAGTATGTTAGTATCAAGAAATGTTTACTTTTTTACCACCTGCCTCTTGTAGATAGGATTGTATTTGAGCCAAAAATTCAGTATCAAAATTACACCAAAGATACCCATTTTGAAATCCCTTCAAAAAAGGTAAAAGCTGTATCTCTGCTGTGAACAGCATAAGTTAAACATTGTAAAACTGCCAACTTTTATATTTGAGTTAGATCCTCTTTAAGCATCCTCTTCAAGATTGTCAAGGAAACTTCTCCACTCCCAACTACCTTTTTATAGGAAAATATTTTCATTATTTTTGACATTAAAAACAATTCCAGTTATTTAGGTTGAAATACTAAATATTTAAGATATCTACCCGACTAATATAATTTATATGTTGAATTTTCTGTGAGTATCAGTAAAGTCATCATTTTAATGAATTTTGTATTACTGGTGAATTATCAGAGATATGCACATTACATATGTAGAGCATCTTAAGACACAATTCATTCCTTTTTTGTAGCCTTTGTCATTTTCAAGTAATTGTATGCTTAGTTTCAAACATAAGGGTGTCATGTAATAGAAGATGCTTGAATATTTGGTTCTTTTTTATCTTTTGCTTTTGGAGAGATTATTACTATGATGAATTTATTCATCCATCCTTCTGAGAAATATTTGAAAATATACTGTTTATTATATATTGTTACACATGTTGTAGAACTAAGTACTTGTGGAAAGATTATATAATTACATATAACAAAGTTTTATTCCATCTTGTTCACACCATAACGTTTTCATAACTATACAACAGTTTTCATAGCAACTGACTGTTGAAGTCAGACAGACGAAATTCCCACATACTTATTGCTTAATTTGAAATAGTTTCTAAACAAATGCATCATGAATAACTGAATTCTAATAGAAGAATCACTTTTTAATGAATGATGCTAATATATAAGGTACGCTTAAAAATTTTAAATGAGCAGATTTTTACTACTTTGATGAAGGATGTCTTAAAATCTTGCATATTAAAGCAAGCTGAGAATTTAATTATGTTAATACTTAAAGCATGATTGGGAGTTTTTAATGAGCTGGAAAGGACCTGTGACTTTTACATCAGAATTTTATTATTGTGAAGAAAGAGAATCCTAAACAAGCTTTGCATAGCAAGCAAGTAAGTAAGTTGAGAATTTAGTTCCTTTCTAATTTTCAGACATTTGAAAACTGTAGATTCTATTGTATAAGCCATGTAAGCAGAACACACACGTCTGGCAACTGAACTTATTGGAGCAGAATAGAAGCATTGTTTCAGTGTCAGATAACAGCCTTGTTTCTTTTTTATTTTATCATTTGAATGTTATCTTACACCAGTATGATGGTTGAGTTACATGACCAGGTTACACCTGGTTGCTTTTGAAACATAGCTCTGTTCATTTGGTAGAAGTGGCCTTTTTTATGAAACCCAGTGTTTCTTGGTGAGACACGCTCAGCTTAAAAAAACAAAGTGAATGAAAAGAAAAAAAAATCACATAATTTAATTGCCTATGCCATTTTTCCAGCAAATTCCCTGTACTATGTTTAAGATACTTAGCTTTTTGCAGATTTTAATTTTGGATCATACCAAATGTAAATGCTACAATCAAAATCATCATTCATTATCATCTGCATATGAAACTGTGTATTTGCATTTTGCAGGGGGGGGGGGATATCTTTACCACAGCTGGAACTAAACGTTGGTTTCTAGATTACACAAACTGAAAAAGAAATATTTATTTCCTACAAATTTGCAATGAATTTAAGCAGAAGATTATTGCTATTACATTTAGTTTTCATCTGTACTTATACACCCAATAAAATAGTTGTAGTTAGCTTCAACAACAATAATTTCCAAAATAAAAAGCAACTGTTTTGTCTTGGCCATATTAAAAAAAAAAGAAGAAAGTATGGTAAGAATACCATAGGATCAAAGTATAGTAGAGTCCCACTAATCCAAACGCTGCTAATCCAAAAATCCGAAGAGGGCTAGGAAAAAATATCTACCAAATTTGTTTTGAATTTTAAAATAGGGAAAAGTAAAGATTACGGTTAAACTAGTTTTTCCAAGTAAAAAGGTAGGTTTATTAGCACAGAAAAACATGAAATAAATGCTACAGGAGTGAATCTGTTGGTTATTGTACACACTCTTCTTCTTTCTCTGTTCCTAATGCCTTTCGGTGTTGGGTTTATCTTATACACAAAAACTAAAAATGGAAGTTATAGACTAGTAACAATGTGTATAACTAAGTTTGACTGCAATTTTTCACAGTGGTGCCTTAGCTGAGCAGTTAGAGCATTTGCCTACCACCTAGGTAGCCCGGGTTTGATGCCAGGGATCTTCATGTGGTATTTAGTGGACGAAGCGGCTTCAGAGCGGGGTTTCTCCGGGTTCTCTGGTTTCCCCTGCCACTCATTCCACCAGTTGCTCCATTATCACCTTTGCAATAATTGATTTTGCCTGCATTTCATATCATCCTCATCCTATCATACCTGGTGCTTAGCTGACCATCCACTTCCAGGTCTTCACTCTGTCCAGGCCATAGGTTCCTTAGCTCCCTGATAGGTGTCTGACCTTAGGCAATGACTTTTAAGTCCTAGGGGGTGTAGGTTCTATATAAGGAGAGGATAATCAGGTAAAGAAGAAAGAATGCAATTTTTCTACATTAAGAGGAAAACAAAACAAAAACAGAAAGGCAAATCAACACTTAAGAAGGAAGTTAGTGATCTTTTGACGCAACACACTGAAACTGGAAGATGCAATATTTCACCAACTTCCATTAGCTATTTGCGTTAGCTAGATGCCAAAATGCTTATAAAAACATTGGTTTTTGAGCATCAGAACGTGGTTGTAAAATAAATTACAGCATACTGTACTATTTTCCTAACTTTCAAAGATTTTAAAACATAACACTTAAACGCTTAAGGTCAATATGTTGTTGCATTTGACGAAAATCCACCTAATCTGAATTTTCGCTAATCCAAACAGGGTTCGGTCCTGCTTATTTAGGATTAGTGTGACTCTACTGTACAATATCTCCTTCAGTATACTTACAGCTCTCAGGATAAATTCATTGGGCTACAGTCATGTACATCCTAACTTTTGGGTGGAATGCAATTGTTCCCCTGCATACTACAGGTAGTAGAGAAAGTAAAAAGTTTTCTGAAAGCTCAAGGGGATATTTCCCATTAATGTACTCTCTTTTAATATTTGTAAGCAATCTTGTTATTTATAGGAGGAGTTTTATTACATATTTATTTATGTTAATACAGGAGGGGAAGGTAAATCGAGGCAGAAGATGGGAGGTAGGGCAGTGCAGGTTGTGGTCACAAAGGATGACCACACATTCGAACTGGACGAAAAGTCATTGGAAGAAATTCTGCTCCAGGACCACATCAAGGACAAGAACGTAGTAGTGGTGTCAGTTGCAGGTGCCTTCAGAAAAGGGAAATCTTTTCTTCTGGACTTCTTCCTGCGTTACTTGAAGGCTCAGGTACTTCAGCTTTCTAGAGTACATAAAAATGTACAAAATTTAAGTGTTAATGTTCATTAATTTTGTCATACTTACAGTATAATAAAATAACTAATTAATCATGTTCACGTACAGGAATTATATGAAAATGCATATTTTATCTCTGTTGCCAGAAAGTATGCTCATTTGGCATGTGAGTGAATTACTAAATTTCTAACAATTTAAATAAGATTTTAAGGTGCATATAATGGCATATTTTACTCGTTTTGTTAATGTGCATAATATTCCTGTACTTTTCAAAATAAGCTGCATATTTGCTTGTTTTACATAGAAAATTTAAAATTTTTATTTCTTGTGAATTTGTTGTACATACAAATATGAATCGGTCTTGTAACTTGTCAACACTGAGAGAAACTTGCAACTCAAGACTGCAACACATTTAGCTATGTCATATCGGGAAATCCCCACCTTATCTGGTTTGTTTGAAATGAAGGTGGGTGTTAAGGGGTTCTTGGAATTAGTTCAACTGTTGTTTGTAAACATAATATAATATTAATTTAGTTTTAACTTTATTGTTTAATTCCTCTTGGTTATAATAAACTGTATCCTATTAAAGAAATGATTTCAAAATATTCAAGTATTACTTTATAGTTTGTTTTAGAAATTCACTTTCGAAATTTGACAGCAGGTTCGCAAATTACAATAAATCCTCATTTCATCATTTTTGAGTTGATACTTGAGGTCAGTAGCTTGTATGAAGTTTTTGTTTTTGTAGAATCATGCCGAAAGTAAAAGTGAGTGACAAACGTAGATTACAGGGATATCAACACAAGTTTGAAACAGATTGGATAACTACAGATGGTAGAATTTTGTGAGAAAATGTTGTGAGAGGTGTGAGAAAACGGTTAGTTGTGAAAAGCGTTTTCTAGTACTTCAACATTTGAATACTAATAAACACAAAGATAATATCAAACTTCATTCCACAAAAGGTTGTTGTTGTTAGCTAATGCTGGATTTCTGACAATGAAGTCATTAATCATCTTGCTCTCCAACATTTGATATTGAAGAGAGCAATAGCAGTAATGGTAGCCATTTTTTAGAGAGCACCATATTTTTATGTTTTGGCTGTCACATCACTCTCTCACAACCCCCAGAATGTCTGGAGGACCACACCTGTCGTTGGTTTACGGGCCTCACCGACCTGATCGGGAGAATTATCAAAATAAATTCACCGACCATATCCTCTGATCACCAATCAGAGGACGTATTACATGCCAGTCCCTGTTCAAAAACTGTTAAGGGAATTTTCAGACAGTAATTTATCACAGTGCTCCTTTGATTTGTGTGAAGCATTTTTAGCGGTAGACATTCCATTGTGGAAACTCACCAATCCCACACTCATAAATTTCATTCAGCAGTATACTAAGTGTAAAGTGCAAGACCAATCTACTCTTCACAATAACCATGTGAAGAGGTGTTACAATCTCACAATTAAAAATATTAGAGAACAGATTAGAGATAATTTTGTGTGGGTGTCAGTTGAGAATCGCAGGATAGTGAAGGTCGGTTTATTGCAAATTTTGTTGTTGGGTCTCTCCATAAAAATGAACCACCACCCCATTTCTCCTTGCGATAGAACAACTTGGTACTACAAATAGCTCTTCCATATCAACATTTTTTATTGATTCATTGAACTTTCTATGTCCTGATGGTATCCAGTACGAGCGTACATTACTCTTTGTAACTGATGCTGCAAGTTACATGATAAAAGCTGGCACTGCTCTGAAAGTTATATTTTCAAATATGATGCATTTGACTTGTCTTGCACATGGTTTACATTGGGTTGCAGAAACAATTCGTACAAATTTCCCACTTGTAGTTAAGTTGGTGTCTTCTGTAAAGAAAGTATTTGTTAAAGCACCATATAGAAAACAAGCTTTCAAAGTAACCGCACCGAATGTCCCACTTCCCCCAGGACCTATTATAACACATTTGGGGAACATGGTTATGTGCAGTTCTCTATTATACCAAACATTTGGAAACAATCAGGAATGTAGTGAGTACATTTTATCCCAAAAATTCTTAATTAAAATTGCCCATGATATATTAAAGAACTCAGAAGTTGAAAGTAACCTTTCATATATGTCTGCACGTTTCTCTCGTCTTCCATCACCATAAGTTGTTTGGAAACCAACAATACTTAGTTGTCCCAATCGTTAAGTGCATTCAGAACCACAATCTCTAAATTGAATTCAGTACCTGGAACCATTGGCAATATAGTGAAGGAAAAAGCATGTAGTATTGTTCAGGATACGAACAAATGCGTGAAATTGAAGAAATCTTAAAAGGGGAACGTTCCCAACAGTCTAGTGAAAAGCCACTCAGAATTAATCAGACAGCAGCATTTGTGTATGCACCTCTATCATCCTGTTAGGCAGAGAGAAGTTTTCCCACTATAAGGATATCTTAAGGAGCAACAGGAGGCAGTTAACTATGGAAAATGTAAAACATTTGGTGATCGTAAATGGCAACAATGCAATAGTAAGTCACCATTGGGGTAATTGTCTCTGATGTGAGACTGCCTTTGTGGTTTACCAGGAAAAATACGAACTAACTTGAGAATTTAATGCCATTCTGGCAGTTTGTCACAATAGCTCAGTGGTAGAGCGTCCGCCCGGCAAGCGGAAGGTCTGTGGTTCAAATCCCAGTTGTGGCATTGAATTTTTAAGTTCCAGTTCTACCTCTTAAACAAAAAAGAAGTTGAGACAGAGGAGAATATAAGGAAAATATTCTGGCGCTTTAATATAAATGATAAATTTTGCCAAGTTAAATCATTTGTTTGGTTTTTGCAATGTTTTAATTTCAGATTTCTTAAAAATTGACTTAAATCTTGATTTTTTTTGTCATAATAACAATTTTTGAATATTTTATATGGGCATATTTATATGCATATTTTGGAAGTTTTCACTGCATAAATGCATGCACATTAAAGGGATTATAAGAGCATATAATTCTGTCCCTGCTGATTATTAATGATTAAATTTATCTGGAATATACAGTGCAGTGTTGTGGTGAATACAGAATATTTGAAAGAATGGCTTCCATTCTGAAAATATGTATATACCTCCTAGACAATTTATTTACAACTAGTCTTGGTTATTATTTTTCTGTAGTTATGGACATTTTTCCTTTTTGACACTTTACATTAGGGTTGGACAAGTAAATCTTAAATCCAGATGTAAGCAGTTTGAGATATATAAACAATCTTAGTAACAAATAAGTAAACATGATAATCATATTACTTATGAAACATAAGTGGATTCTGTCAAGAACATTTGTCAAAACATAATATATCAGATAAGTTTTCTATCAACATCAAATAGCATTTGCTATAAATGTCTTACAGCATTAGCATTGTTACACATTTCCCACAGGAGTTTACAGGTCAGTTTGGAATGTCTTGCCTTCATCAAAGCAGTGAAACTGGATACTTCGGAACATGTCCAATGCACAAAGCAATTGTTCTGTGGATAGCTAGGAGATTGGCTTCCCAAGGAGCCAGTTTTCAGGAGGAGATCTCAAACTAGAAGACATATTCATTGAGCTGAAAAATGACATAATGAAATAGATGAGCGATCTCTAAGCTCTAATTTAACACAACATTTAGACTAACCTGGTGGATAGGAATAAGCTATGTGGACCAAAGGTTCAAGCAACTTCGTCTCCCTATTGATCCATAACTGCATGTGAAACCCTCATGTTTGTTTCAAGTACATTGAGTTGTCAAAAGTCATGGGAAGGGTTGTCCCATTAGAAAATGTGCGCTGCATGATCTCCAGATACAGCTAATGGTGCAAGTGTAGACATGATAACTGAGCTATTTGTTACAGACGTGTTTGTGGTGAATATGGCAACATGTCACGAGTTAATTGGCTTTGAATGTGGGATGAGTGCAAGTGCATGAGTTATAGTGTATCGTAGTGGTGCAGTTTTTATAATTACGCTTAGTTGGGTCTTTGAGCCTTTGAAATCTTTGTAATCTCAGGGCGTGGTAACGGATGGAATGAAAAATCACACGATGTTTCTTCACCACAATGTATTATTTTATTAACACTTTTTCAATATTTTACATTAAATAATTCCTCTTAGCACCGTTCTAAATGATTTAAATCTTTTCACTTTTTTATTTAAAGTGGAACAAAAGCTTGAAGAAAGTCTGATAAAAGTTCTACGATGTTCACACTACCTAAACATGTCCTTTCACCTTCCATATGCACACGCTAGTGGGAAGATTATGGCGTCAACTCACGCGACACTGCCTTTTTCGTATACATCCGCATATGCGTCCATCAAATAGTTCTTTCTTGTTAGGGAAGCGATCCCTAACCATCCTCCCTTACTTTTATTATGGAACACATATACATTAAAATCAAATATGGAAATATTTATGACGTCTTTAAACTAACTTAGTTGTTCGTAACAATGAACATTTGCAACACGTTTTCGTTATTTAACCAACTCATACCAACATCAAAAAACAAATTACATTTTTAACAAATATTCACATAAACGATTTTCTTTTGGAGTCTTCTAATATTCTGTCTCAGTAGATTACACAAGAATTTGGGTCAACAGTGTCTAGGGTAGATCTTCAATATTGCAGAGAGAATGTTTCCACGCACATGAACTACATAGGAAGACCACAGGTGATTAACGAATGGACATTATCTTGCCTCAGCAAAACCATACGGTGTGCCCGATGGGCTACTTTGAGTGAGATCATCACCCAGTTGAATGTTCAAAATCATGAACCCATTTCTACCAAGACTGTAAGGAGGCACATGCATCGCATAGGATTCATGTCCCTTTGCTGACACCTTGACACAGAGCTCAGCGACATGCGTGGACATCGGCAGTGGTCCATGGAACAGTGGTGGTGATGAATTCCAGTTCCAGTTGTATCTTGCTGATGGATACGAGAGAGTGTGGCATATATCCCATGAAGCAATGGATTCTGCATGTCAACAAGGTTGTGTCCAGGCAGGAGGTGGCTCAGTTAAGGTCTGGGCTGTATTCTGATGGCCACAATTAGGCTTCACTGTCCATTTTTGTAATATTTCATATTGTGAGTTTGCATGTAATGGACATGTTTGAAAGTTTGCACTTTATTTTCTTTGTACTTGAGGAAACTTTCACCACAAATCAGCATTGGAATGGTTCTTCCAAAGTTGTAAGCTTATGACTATGCACTGCTTGCTTAATTCAAATCATTCCTAAACAGATGTGTATTTTGAGTAATGTTACGCAACATAGAAGAGACACTTCTTATATGAATGTTGTGATATATAATGGATATATGTAGCTGGGTCATTGATAGAGAAAGTGGTATAAGGTATCCTGTCAGATTGTTTTATGTTGTAAGCTAATCAAGGATTCACCATATTATTTTTATAATATCTTGATAATTATGTTCAGGGGAATCCTGATTGGATGGGAAGTGAAGATGAGCCTCTGGAAGGTTTCTCATGGCGAGGAGGTTCAGAAAGAGACACTACAGGTATCCTGCTATGGTCTGAAATCTTTCTTATCAAGCTGCCTGATTTGAAGGAGGAGGTAAGTGTCAGCTTGCTTAGGAAGAAAAAAAGTGATAAATTGTTTATACCTGTATGTAGTTGTATAACATAATACCAAAAAACGAAAATGGAGTTTATATAGCTAATAATTTCTTATTTGTGCAATATTCAAAATGGCAAGCAAATATGAGGGCGAGTCAAATTAAAACCAGAAAACTGCTATAGAAAACCTAAAACTTCTCTTATTATGATCAGACCCAATATGCATATGTGTGGACTCTCCTGCCATCAATTGGTATCGGTTCTGTGACCCCATATGACTGAGTAGCGTGATATGGGAGTTTCCAATATGGCGGCCTATGTTGGAGTACACCAAAGAAGAGCAGTGCGAAGGGATCCATTTCCTACACAGTAAAGGCATGAAACCAATAGAAATCCATTGACGTATGTTGGTACAGTATGGGGCTGCATGTTTATTGCACACTCAGGTGTACGAAATTCAGTGGTGGCACAAGTTTGGTGGATGCGCTGAGGCCAGGCACATTGTGTTGTGTGACAGCTGAGGTGATTGCAGTGGTGGAAGAGATGATTCTGCAGGACACAGGTTACCATTGATGACATTGCAGTGCATTTACAGGTCAGTCATGGTTCTGCTCACCATATTGCCCATGATGAGTTGAAGTACCAGGAAGTGGCTGCAAGACGGGTACCTCGTTGGCTGACTCCCGAAATGAAGGAGAGGCTAGTCGATGCCTGCCAAGAGCTGCTGTGCCGCTACAAACTTGAAGGTGACACATTGTGACTGGAGATGAGTCCTGGGTCCATCACGGCCAACCAGAGACCAAGTGCTCTACTATGGAATGGCGGCATCCATAATTACCAAAGCCGAAAAAGTTCCGCAGCCAGTCATCAGCAAAAAAGGTGATGCTGACCTTGTTCTGGGACCATAAGGGTCCCATAGTGGAACATTACATGCAAAAGGGCAAGACAGTGACCAGTGCCACCTATAGTGTATTAACGTGTGACATTCTGAAACCTGCCATACATATCAAGTGCCAAGGACTTCTCTCAACAGACATGACCTTATACAACTCTTACAACCCTGGCAACTATCAAGGGCTTGTGTCTGGAGTGCCTCCCCCATCCTTACTCCCCTGACCTCCTGCCCTCTGACTTTCACATCTTTGGCTCACTAAAGGAATCCTTAGGTGGCAACAAGTTCATGACTGACATGAAGGTAAAACAGGCAGTGTATGAGTGACTGTATTCAGCCAAAGATTTTTTTTCCCTAGGTATCCATGCCCTCCCAACTCGGTGGTGAAAATGTATCAAAAAGCAGGGGGACTACATTGAAAAATAGCCTACTTGTTTCAACTCTTCTGTAATTAAGGGACTGCAAAAAATATTTTCGGTTTTCATTTGACTCACCCTCGTATAACAATAGAAATTACAGAATTTGAAGTCTAATGAATGCAGTACTATATGATTGTTATGATATTTACTATTACAGGACTTGCAAAATTAGCATCTTTTAATGGATTCTGTGAAACAGTAATTTAATGTTGTGTCATAGGTGGCAGTACTTTTAATGGACACACAAGGAGCATTTGACAGTGAAAGTACAGTACGGGACTGTGCCACAGTATTTGCTCTTAGCACAATGCTCAGTTCAGTCCAAATATACAACTTGCTGCACAACATCCAAGAAGATGACCTACAGCATCTTCAGGTAAACTTCTTCAGCTTGCCTGTTCTATGGTTATCGTGGTCCCAGGGGTTTACCTTGGATCCATTTCCTAAACTCAGTCCTATTCTCTTTTAGTCTATTGAACTGGTCCCAAGTCTTTCCTTTATTAGCCACCACTCTTTTAATCCCCTCTTCACAGGTTATCCTTGGTGTTCCTCTCAGGTTCCTTCTTAGTGGTCTTGCTTCTAAAAATTGGCGTACCTTGTGATTTGTACACATCCTCTTTGCATGTCCATACCATGTAAGTTGTCTTTATTCAAAGATGGCACTTGAAGTTTGTCTCGTATCCTCTCATTCCCTATTCTGCCTCGTTGTGTCTTCCTTACTATTCTTCTTAAGCTTTTCATTTGCATTGCATTTACCATGCTTAACTCACTTTTTGTAACTGTCCAGCTTTCACTTCCATAAATAATGGTTCTATAATTGTTTTGTATACTTTAGTTTTTGTCCTCTTATCTACTTCTTCTCAAAACACACTTGCGTAATACATAATGCGTTTTGGTAGCTTTCTCTGCATGCTTTCTTATTTCTTCTTGTATTTTACCTGTTTGGTGTACCACTGTTTCCAGATACTCATAACTTTTAACTTGATTTAACAGCCTTCCGTCCTTTTCTATCTTAATCTCTTTTATCTGCTCTTCCATCCTGGCTACCATCATTACTTTACTCTTATTAAAATTTACTGTCAACCCTCTTTCTTGCAATGTTTCTATCCATTCTATTACTGCTTGTTGCAACTTACTTTCTGAATCTGCTATCAATATATCATCAGCATAAGCTAGGGTCTGGCAATATATAGGTCTTAAATACCAAATGCCCACTACTGACTTACTTGTTCTCATTATAAAAGTCTTCATTATTTCATCCATAAATATTGTAAATAGTAATGTACTTAGACTTGCTTAACACCCTTTTCCATCAGGAAAGATTTTGAGGTCCTGCCCTTTAACCTTACTATGCCTTCTACATTCTTAAATGTAGATTTAATTGCTTGTATTAATTTTAAAGGTACTTCTTTCTTATATAGTGCATTCCATATCTCTACTCTTGGTACAGAATCAAAGGCTGCTTGTAGATCAGAAATGCATGGTATGCTGATTTACCTTTACTTATTCATTTATCTGTGATGGAAGTATTCCATCTGCTCCAGCTGCCTTGCCATTTTCATGTGACCCACAGCTATCTGTATATCCCAATAGTCGATCTCCAGCTCCGTGTCCACACCTGTCCCTTCTTCCTGGTTAATCTCAATTTCTGTCATAACATACTCATTCCTAAATTTCTCTTCATAATAGCTCCTCCATACCTCTAGTACCTCCCGTGTTTCTGTTTTCAATTTATTTTCCTTGTCCTTCAGTGGTGTAGCATGAAATAAAATGAAAATGCTAAAACAGGGGGCACTCTTTTTTCGCATTAACGATAAAGGCGACAGACGTTATATTAAAACGATTTCCCATTATCTTTTCAAATTATGCGGTGTGATCAGTAAATCAATATTTCTGTTTTAGCGAATTTTAACGATGACTACAGATTGAAGCGAAGTTGCCTTATTTTGCAGAAAAAATGTGAAGTTCCCGAGATTTTGGATATAAAAATGTAGTTCTCACTTTCTTTCTCTTCTTCTGTCGTTAGCAAAGTGATGGTCTGGATAGATTAGTATTCTTGGTAAATGACCCTTTTTTACCTAACCACAGTGAGCGTAAAGAGATGGCCCTGCTTTGGGAAGTAGTAAAGGGCACAGAGTTCTTGGAAAACTAAACGTTTTGCACTTAGGCTTTTCATTGTTTCCTTTAAGTATTACTTCTTAAGATTACTCTAGTACCAATAAGAAATAAAATTAAAGTAATATTACTGTTTGGTAGTTATTGTAGTTTCCATAGTACGTAACACCTTTCATTCTGAACTGTATTATGTTAAAATGTATATTAAATACATTTAATAAAAATATACAACTATCAAAAAACAAACATGTGTAAAATACAAGCCATATAGTGTGAAAAAATGAAAACAAACTTATTTCCCAAACTTCGAAAAAATGAATGAGAGAAAACACCTTAGCTGGCGTGGTATGTCACTCATTTATGATGTAAACATCACACGTGCTTTGAGTTTATGTGCAACAATTTTATTTGCAAAGAAACACAATTGACAGTACTTCAACACTACTCTGCAGTCAGAACCGTGTCATATCATACGGCTATAAACGCTAGCATATACAGATGGGTGTGTGAGGGACTTGCAGAGGCGAGAGGGGCAGGCAGGATATAGGTATGGGATTTTCTGGGAGGCTGTCCTAGCCGTAACACATGCAAGCAGTGAAACGCTGACTTTGTCTTAGCGTACAGCACTGTTTTAGAACGGAATGGATTGACTTGTCAATTTTGTGTTTGCTATTTTAGCTAAATATAGCTGCTCAACTATATGATCTATGAAAAAATCAGTTTTAAATGATTCATAAAATAACTATCCCATTTTAAAACTATTACGAAACAAAATAAATACAGAAACAATTAAATACAGAAAAATCAGGGAACGCTCAGCGCACTAGCGTCCCCCTAAGCCCCTGTTGTCCTTTATACTATACACTTTCTTGCCATGTTTCCCTCTTGGATGTCTTGTAGTCTTCCAAAATTTTTTATTATCATACAGATAATTAATTATCTTCTATACTCTATCCATATTCTTTCCAAGTTTGTCCTTTCACTATTTTCACCTCTATTTTGCACCCTTTTTTCTTTTTATCATATTCATCTTTATGTCTAGGATGCTTAATAATCAAATACTGTTTCCAAACTTTTTTCTTCTTCTTCACAACTTTTTGTACTTCTTCATTCCACCATTTTGTTGCTTTTACCCCTTCTCTCACTTTTTTCATATTGCATACTTCGTTACTCAGAATATCTTCCTTGATGGATTTCCATTTAGTTTCCGCTGTATTCTCTATGTCCTCTGCGATACTTCTTTCCCTTATTTTTGTTCAAACTTTTTACAAAATTCTTCTCTTTTAGTTTTTTCCTGCAGCTCTTCCCATCTTATCCTTTGGTAGGTTATCTGCCTCCTGCATCTCTCACCTGCAAAGGCTCCTCTTATTACTTTTACATGCAGAAATTTTTTAATCCTTTAGAGTAAAAAATATTTTAGTATATTTTCATATTGGGTGGAGTTAAATTTGATTTGATGTATACGCTTATGTTTATAGCATGAATTAGCTACAATTAATCTGTAACCAATACATAAATCTATTATTCTATTTCCATTTCCATTTACTGAAGATTCTCTGCCATAAAGGCCAGGGACCTTTCTACTATTCTTTCTATCATTTCTTACCTGTCCACTTAAATCCCCCATTATAATTACTTTCCTCCTCTTTCTTCCTACCTTGTTTATTAAATTTTGCAAATCTTCAAAAAATTTTCTTTTCTTCTATTTCAGAATCCTCAGTAAATGCATATGCATATGGGGTACCCACTTTCCAGTTCCATATCCATTGACATCAGTCTTGAGCTAAATGATTCCCATGATGTCACTTTCTTGTGTAATTCTTCAGTTACCTTCCTTTGCTTATATTTTTTTTCCTATGGTACTCCTACATATCTCATTTCATGACTACCTCATTGTGTTTGAGTATCATGTCCCTTTTTTCTTGCCTCACTGATCCCTAATCATCTTCAAGTAAACCCTTTTGTTTGCCATGAAGGCAACATATACGTCCCCCTTTTCCCAGATATGCACTCCTTTTAAATTGAAAAGATTTTGCCAATATAGATTACACAAAGAAATGTCCTTTTTTGGTTCCTAGAAAAAATAAAATTCAAAATTTGTGCTGGCTCTGAAGCATTGGGAAATATCAACAGAGTTGATATCTCCAGCATGCCAAGAGGAACTGCGGTGGCTGTATTGTCAATGGAAATTGCAATGTTATATTATGGTGTAGGTAATCTATCAATTCACTTCATTTCCATTGTATTTCTTAATCATAATTTTACTTCATGGGTAATAATATGAGAACATGCTATGTAATTATGTAAAAAATAATATATCATTGCAGATTGTTTATCATGATAACAGCAGCAGGCTACTTTGTACATGATAAATTATTACCAATCTGTTCTTGAAGGGTTTTAGTTTGGCAACATGTAAATGCACATGTATGACACCAAGTTTTGTCCAAAGTATATTTTTCAATATTTGACAATTTTTCTTGTAAACTTTTGTAAATTTTTTAATTCAAAAACAAATTTGATCATGTACAAGGAGCTCTAGAATCTACAAAAACCTGCATTGAAGAAGCTTCCATTCAAATTGCTATGTGATTTTCTATGTCAAACAGTGCTTCAGAGATTAACAGACCAACGCTGCCTGTAACAGCAGTACCTGGAGCACATACATCTCTACACAATTTTTTTTTAATGAACTTGAAGTGCTATCTGAGAGAAAAATTATCTGATAATTACATCTGTCTTGAGACTTGCTTCTGCCATTAGTGTTTCCCCAAATATTAAGATGATGGTGGAAAAGCATAAAATGGGCATTATAAATACGTAATTAGGTTCAAAGTGTGATCACAAGCAGATGTTTTAATGTGGAGTTATTTTTGTGTTACTGGAGCAAGTCCGATTCCCTTTGAATTGTAAGGTTAAAAGTTATATACATATTTTTTATCTTTTGTGGTTTTAATGTTTTGTTTTTGGAATATCAAGTTGTTTTTGAATAATTATATTATTATTGTAGTAATTTGTATCAAAACCTTATGATCACAAAATCTATGTAAATAAACACTTTTAAAACAAACCAGATGAAACACAATAATAACAAAAGTTAAATTATTTTCCCTTCCAACATTGTACACTCATATTTTATTATGTTTTGCGTAACGCTGCCACTACCTGTGTGTATACCACAGTCTCTCTCGGAGCACCCATGAGTACTGCCAAGATCACAAAATTGTGCTTGGGTTGACTTGAGTGTTTTACGTAACCCAAATGTGCTTTAGATTGAGTCCTTTGTTTTCTACAGATGCATAGTTGATTTATAAAATTATGTATTAAACCTAAAAATTATTCCTATATTTTTAAAACATGCGTACAAGTAGTGTTATTCAACAGAAAATTTGCACTTCCTTTTTGTATTTTATTGTATACAGGAGGAATAGAAAACCACATAATGAGCGCACAAAAAAATAGAAACCCTGGGAAAGGAAGCATAATTTTAACTTGAACAGCATTACCACCCAGCTTCAGTTTAGACAGCAAGAATGAATAATCATTGATGTATGTGCACACAAAACTTCTGAAATTGTGACCCTGACTGCCAACCCAACTACCGAGCATAGTAATTGTTCAATGTTTAGCTTACTTGAGTGAGTGATATATACCTCTACATACTCCTATTGAGCAATACATAGTCTGCATCACAGTGTTCTGCATCTGGTTGTGTTTTCAAACAGAGCAGTAAATAATCTTATTTTATACTTGTGAGATCTATAACAAAGGCTTCTGTGCTTTCACATTTAATTGGCAAGGTATTATATAATCAGACCACAGAAATAATTGCAAATATCTTCCTTTCATAGAAGTTATTGTCCGGTTGATAATGGAGGAAAGTTAACCTTCGAAACGCGTTCTGGAAAATTATGTTGTAAGTGTCGTTCAGTGTTATTGAGTTACCTTTTAAATTAAATTGCAAATATGCTTGACTTTATGAAGTGAGAGGCAAAGATGAAGAAATGAGTGAATGAACAAATGAAGATGTGTTACAATGTATAACTGGTGTAAGGATCTTTGACATTGACTGTCCCACACACTCCAATTCACCGGTCAATTGACCGGTCACTTGCTGACTGATCGAAGCTGTCATTAAGATTTTCACAGGTCTGTTGCACCAATTATAACAGCCTGGTTATTTTGCTAAATTCTAAAAGTCCACCGAAAAGGAAATTTTAGTACTGGGAAAGAAAAGAAAAACCAGACATACCACAAACTTTATATCAAGTTTGCTTCATATGCTATCATGTTTTCCTTGAGTTCATAACTTAACCTTAAATACATTCTACCTATTACAGGAGCAAGTATCTATCCTTGTAATATATTAACTAATCATAAGTTGTAATAACAGCTTTTTACAGAATATGGCAGATTAGCACTAGATGACTCAGGACACACACCTTTCCAGAAACTTCAGTTTCTTGTGAGAGATTGGAGTTTTCCTTATGAGGCAGACTATGGAGCTGAAGGAGGAAGAGTAATTCTCAATAGGCGACTACAGGTAAGGTTTTGCACTACTATGTTCTTATAACAAGGAAAAAGCAATAGAATATCAGAGTGTTCATGAAGGATTTTAGGAATTAAATTCCAAAAATCTTATTTGTTTATTATTTATTTTGTCAACATCATATGACCCTGATATTAGTTAAATTGGTAATGGAACTTCAAATGGATGGTGTTGAGAGACCAAAGTTATTCCATATTCTTTAAACTTTTTTTTATTAGCCCAAGGATGGTAAGTAAACTTTTTAAACATAAAATTATCTTTTATTTTCTTGAGGGTAGAAACTTCTTTAACAGTCTTTTGATATGTAAATTTTCTACCTTTTTATGTATAAAATTTGTGTTAAAACCATTAATTACCGCAGTATTAATGTGTTTATATTGTGTTAAATTATTTCTCACTGTAGGGCATATTTATTAACCTATAAATTAAACTATTGAAAATAGTAAATTTGTGTGAAAAAGGATTAAAACATTTATTTGTTATCTAATTATCTGTATTATGAGTAAATTTTCTGTAAATGTCAAAATTCAATTTATTGTTATGTTTTTTAATTTTTAAATCTAAGAATGGAAGGTATCAATTATTTTCTGTTTCCAAAGTGAATTGTATGGCTTTATCTTGTAAGTCTAAAAGTTTTAAAGCATCATTTATCTGTTTCTCAGGAACAATAGCAAAAAATGTCATCCACATATCTATACTATATTTTAAAAATTAAAGGAAATGATTTTGTAATTTGTATTTCAAAAAAGCTCATGAAAAGATTAGCAAGAAATGGCAATAGTGGACAACCCAATGCCCAGCCAGAAGTTTGTTGAAAGAAATTACCATTAAAACTAAAAACATTTTGATCTAAGCAAAGATTTTAAGGTTTACAAAAATCATCTAACGAAGAATTAACCATCCACGAACTAATGAACGAACTACAGCTATGCACATCAAAATGTTCAGGGCCTGACAACATACCATATGAACTGTTAACCTCTTGAGGGATATGGACGTAAAATCACGTCCATTTAAAATGACGGATGAGCGATATGGGCGTGTATACACGTCCTGTGCATTTGTGCATTTAACCCCTATTTATCCCTTATCCAACTCAACTTATTTTAGTTTTCCCTTTATGAAACATTTTAGTAAAGTCTATATACTTTATTGGCTTACCTTAATATGTTCTTTCTGCAGTGATTTACCTCAAAACAGGGATAAACACATAAGGGTAGGTACATTTCCACATTCGCAAATTCCCTTCTTGCGGCACACGAAACACTTTCGAGATTGGCAGGACTTCTTTGCTGTTGGTGGTATCCTTTTAGGATAATGTTTTCCTTGAAGTCTGAGGGGTGCAGGGGTTTTGGATTTTCAACCCCCAACGTGGTATTGTTCAATTAGGCCGCGAGCTATTTATAGTCGGTGGTCAAGGTCGGTCATTGTCCTGTGTGGGTTTAGAGAGCTGTCCAAATCACCAAACAATTGTATGTGGTTATATCCAGTTGGTGCAAAAACACCTTTTTATACCACTTCTCTCTTCAGCTACAAGCAGGAAAGTATATGTATGTATTTCAACAAAGAAAGACACAGACTCTACTAAGTTACGAAACTCGCGTAAGCAAAAGTTGCAATGTGCCTCTATTCTGATGACTCAAGAGACCACGCATACAGTAGGGCTTTATTACACAGTATGCTGACGCATAAGCCACACATACAATGGGTGCTTCTTTACTGTTTCTTTCTGAGAACTTATATTAGATGCGTTCGACAGAGCAAAGTTGACTTTTCACCACAGTGAAACAAAATAGTGCCATTTCAACGTTTTGTAAATACAACTCAACTTTGCTGATGATGTACATTTATACTGCATATAATGAGTTTTATACCAGTTTTTGTTTCATTAAAATAACTTAATATTTACACAAAATACAGCTGTGTGTATACGACGCACTTTAAATGCCCTGTGCTGGATATTGGGTAGGAGTTCTCGGCTCGCAGACGTTTTAAATGGCCATCGCTCAAGAGGTTAAAGCAACTTCCTCTAGAAGGATTTACATATCTTAATGAAATATACAACTTTGTCTGGACAAATAAAACATTCCCTAATCAGTGGCAGCTGGCAACAGTTGTTCTGATACCAAAACCCAACAAAGACCTTTACTTTCCACAAAACTTCAGACCTATTGCTCTCACAAATACAATGTGCAAACTAATGAGGAAAATCATTACCTGAAGATTAAAATTCATCTTGGAACAACAGAAATTCTTCACCAAAATTCAAAGCGGCTTTCGCTGTCACCATTCAACCTCCAATACCCTAATTATACTTGAAACAGAAATCCTAAATGCATTCTCAAAATCATACCATCTCTCCATGATACATTTAGACATAGAAAAAGCATATGACATGGCATATAAACCACACATTATTAAGACACTGCTGGATTTCAACATCAGAGGAAGAATGATAGCATTTATTTATAATTTTCTTCATAATCGCAGCATCAGGGTAAAAGCCAACAGCATACTCTCCAAAGAAATGAAAATTAAAATGGAGTTCCTCAGGGCTCTGTGATCAGTGTGACCCTTTTCCTTATAGCCATAAATGTATCACTAAATGTATCACCTTCACAAAAAGACGAGTTCCTGAACAGGACCTTGAACTATATCTTAATGAAGAGAAACTCAACGTAGTCATGACAACAAAAATTCTGGGTGTCATTTTCAATCAAAAACTTTCATGGAAACCCCATATTAAAGCCTTAAAAGAAGCTTGCACAAAACGACTCAACATTATCAAGACTCTTGCCGCAAGAAATTCGGGTGCTGATTTATTCACACTTCTCAAAATCTACAAGGCTCTTATTAGATACAAACTGGACTATGGTGCTATTGTGTACAACTCTGCAAACCGTTCAACTCTCAAAACCCTGAACTCCATTCAGTCTACAGCCCTAAGGTTGGCATTAGGGGCATTTGTTACCAGCCCAATCTTAAACCTCTAAATGGAAGCAAATGAGCCACCTTTAAATATTCACAGAAAATTATTAAGTGTAACATATGCCATAAAGATTGCCTCACATCCATCTCATAAAATGCATAACTATGTTTTGCCACTACACAAAGCTTGCCTGATGCAAACAGAACGACACAGAAGTCTGTTTCACATTAGAATTCTCCAGTACTTGAAAGAAATAGATTTAAAAGTTCCTATGACCCAACCCAGCTATATTAGTTGCTCCACACCCTACTGGCAGATACAAAGTCCACCAATTGATACCAGCCTTTCATCTCACTTGAAACTTCAAACTTGTTCCTGTATTCTTAAACAAATGTGAAGTTTGAGAGGTAGAACTGGAACTTAAAAATTCAATGCCACAACTGGGATTTGAACCACAGACCTTCTGCTTACCGGGCGGATGCTCTACCACTGAGCAATGCCAGAATGGCATTAAATTCTCAAGCCAGTTCTACCTCTCAAACTTTGCCCACACACGGCTTGTGTGTTTGAAAACACCAACAGTAAGTTTGTTGGCATAAATAAATGTGAAGTTCTTTACTGGATAAATATAATCTAACATGAAAATTTTCACTGATGGATCAGGATCTAAAGAGGGAAGAAGATGTGCAATTGTGTATCCTGATCAAACAATTACCTCACCTGTTTAGCATTTTCTCCTTGAAGCATTCACCATTAAGGAAGTGCTTCTACGTATAACCAATTCATCCGTTAAAAGTCACCACACCATATTCACCAATTCCTTAAGTGTACTACTTGCCATACAAAACTTTGAGCCAAACCACGCACTGACCCATGAAATCCGACTTCTGTGTCACAATATAAATAAGACCGATAAAAAGGTATCCTTTGTATGGACTCCCTCTTACGTTGGCATAACAGGTAATGAAACTGCAGATGAAGCTGCAAAAGAGGCAGCTAAGCATCCCATCAGTGATACCTTGACTGCTTCTCCACACCAAGCCATCATCAATGGTACTAAACATATGTACATGCAAAAATGGATACAGACATAGTCATCAGTTAGCAGTAAACTCCATGAAGCTCGCTCAGGCTGTACAAAACCTTTTCTGCATCTCCAAAGACTGAAAAGAAGAGATCAAGTTAACATCACTCCGCTTAGAATTGGACACCCCCATTCAATACATGGCACAAGAGAAATTTTACATACACTAAAGACTCAGGAGAGCTTTCTTTCCAAAATTCAAGACATCAAGAAGAATGTATACCTTCCTAATTCAAAGGAAAACTTCACATCTAAAGTCAATCCGACTCATACATTAGACATCACATATTATTTACACCTGACAGAAGAAGTTATGAAAAGTGATACTCCAACTAGTGTTCTAAAATTATTGGCATTAGAGACAATCCATACTAGATTTCCAGAACACGAATGGCTCCATATTTATATTGATGGATCATTGATATCAAACCGAGATGGAGCAGGGACTGGAGTCACGTGTCACCTCTTTTCCTATTACAAATCTTTAAGTTATGGAACTACAAACTTTGATGGAGAAATTGAAGCAATTCGAATAGCCCTACAAAATCTTTTGTACATAATTTCACATTTTCAGCAAGCAGTTATTCTCTCAGATTCCAGGGCAGCAATTATAGCAAATACTTCCAAGTTGTCAACAAAAAACCAAACAATTATAGAATATTGGAAAATCCTTACCCATCTAACAGCACTTCAAAAACACGTTGTCTTCCAATGGATACCAGCTTACTGTGGACTGAATGGTAATGAGAAAGCTGATTTTCTTGCAAAAAAGGGTACCGGCAATGTGCAGAAATCAATAGTTAATCTACCATTTTATGCAGCTAAAAGATTAGTCAACTCTGAATTCAAAAAAATTATTGCAAAATATTATTATGAAAAATCAAAGAATAAAAGATGGGAACTAGCAAACACAACACTGTTTTCAAACTTCTATGAAAGGAAGATTCAAACAGTAATTCCTGAGTATCCTCGAAAAACAGCAGTTGCAACTTTCAGGTTGATTAGAGGACATGATTGGCAAAACATTTAAACTGAATTGGGATATATTCTTCACCACTCTGTCCTCTATGTGATCTGCAAGAGGAAATGGATCGAGACCACCTTCAAATATGCCTGGCCACTTCTAGTGCCCCATCCATCAGTGAAAAATATTGGAGAGCAAGAGGATTAATGACTTCATTGTCAGAAATCCAGCATTAGCTAACAACAACAATACAGCAGATATAGACAGCAAGCTGGCATTTCCAGTCATCATGCAGTCAATACACCGAATATGAATACGATCAGCAAGACTCTACAGTTTATGATGAACATAAAACTTTCTAATTTACTGTAAATGTCAACATAATGTAATATATGTATAATTGTAAATGAATATCCACAATGTATTACTATGTATGGTTGTGATAAGACTGTGCTGTCAAAACGACCTTAAATAAATATTTATGAAAAAATAATCATCTATTAATTCTTCATGCAATTCTAAAAAATTTAGCCATTTTTTTTAAAAAATCAAATGCTTTTCTCTATTAGTACTAGGAAATAAAGCGGTAACATCTAATGAAATGAGTTTATCATTATCAGAATATTATATTGCTAATCTTTTCTACTAATTCTAAAGAATTTTTAATAAACTTCAAAGTGATAAAAAGTACTGAATGTTTTTATTTATCCATTTCGCTACATTGTAAGTATGTGGATTTATACATTATAATTTGTCTTATTTTATTTCCTGGTTTGTGAATTTTGGGAAGTTCATACAGGTGGGTAAAACTGGATTATTGACTTTCAAAATACGTTTTGCTTTGCTAGGTATCATTTTCACTTCATTAAGAATTTTATTAAAAGTTGGAATGCATGATTTTAATGGGTCATTATTAATTCTTAAGTAATCCTTACTTTGAAGTAAAAGTTCTACTCTATTAATATAATCAAATTCATCCAAAATTATGTTTTATTGCCTTTATCAGCTTTAGTAGAATTACATGTTTTTTATTCAGTGATTTAATAATCTGATTATTATGATTACCTTTAGGGCAATTTTTACTATTATCCTGAAAAATGTTAGTGCGTTTCATTTTAATCAAAGAATTATCAATTTCATTTAAATCTTGACAGGCAATTTCGATATCTGTGACAAAATCATCTTTTTTTTAAAAAATTTGTGCAAGTTTTCATACCTTTATTCAGGAAATTGAGTTCTTTCTCATTAGAGTTATTATTTGAAAGATTAATTACATTATTTGTTGGATTGTTAGGTTTCTTTATATCCAATTTCTGTTGTTTTATGCACAATCTATTATGTTTTTTAATCTCTTTGTTTTACTCTCAGTTTAGATACTGAAATAATTTAGATTCCAAATTAACCCAAAATAAGCTACCTAAACTACATATTAATTTTAAATGTAAGTCATATAACCTAAGTTCAATATTATTTAATTTTTCAAAGTGTAAACTTCTTTCAACTTCAGTAACTTTCTTTTCTGCTGTGTTCCAGTGAATACTATTATTATCCAATTTAACTCTTCTAACAAAAACTGGGGTTACTTTTCGTTTTAAACAAATATTAAAAAACCTAATGTCTACAAGAGTATGTCTTTTCTTCTCTTGTAATTTCAAATATGATTTAATTTCATGTTTAGTTCCATATAAATTTAGATTAAGCAAACAGCAGTTAAGTACTATTACCCATTGTAAATAAAAATGGCATTGTAACTAGGAACAAATGCTTCAAGCTAATTATGTTAAATCAAGGAAAATTGAAGCTCTTAACAGTGAAGCAACAGAATCTAAATCTTATTTTATATTCAAATGCTGAAATGATTTCTGCAGCTTTCTGTTCTTAGAATGCCCTCTTTTCTAGCTTAAATATTGTCTTGCTGTTTGTAGTATTTCCCCACAGTGTTAGTAGTGAATAAAGAAAGCAAAATAGCAAGTTCTGAGTACTGTGAATGTTACTCGAGGCCTCACTTGATGTAGACAAAACAAGCTCAGCTCAGCTCAGCTCAGTTTCTGTGCTAACTTTTCAACATGCTTGTTCCACCTTAAATTTTTGTCTACCCACAAGCCTAGGAATTTAGTTTCATGTTCAAAATTTACCATCTTGGAACCAATTCTGATTCAAGGATTTCCCACTTTTCTACAAGCCTTGTGCTGGAAATTGAGTGCTATAGTTTTATCTTTGTTTACAAGTAATTGGTTGTCTCTAAACCAGTTTAATACTTTTACTACAGCTGATGTTACATTTTGATTAAGGCTGTTGTCATCTCTTCCTGCAATGAAAATACTTGTATCCTCTGCTAAAAGTGTGATTTTAGCATTCAAATTGTTATTAAGACACAATGGCAGTAAGAGTAGCAGGGGGCCTCAAATAGATCCTTGTGGGACTCCCGATAATACAGGTCTTTTTTGAGATAGCTCCTTATTGGTTTCATCTTTGCCTCTTTTTATGAAATTAATCTCGACTATATGCTCTCTATTTTCTAGGTATGACTAGCTAATTTAAGGCTACCCCTCTTACACCATATTTATGCAGTTTATTTTTATTAGAATTTAAGAGAGAGGATTCAGGACAGAAGATTAGCATTAGACTAAGGGAAGCAGTAAATATACAGGACAATCGGTAAATTTGGGAAATTATAAGCAAAATGTATAAAAGTAGGTCCATTAAAAATAATATTGTGGTTCATACTTGGTGTGGGTATTTTAAGGAATTACTGGATTGCAATTAGGTGGAGTATAATTGGATAAGGAGTAGACCAGAGATGAGGCTCATGGAAGTTCTTGATATAGAAATTACTGACCCAGAAATATGGAAGATAGTTAAGAATGTGAAGAGTAATAAGGTATGTAGAATAGATGGAATACTGGCGAAATGGTGGAAAGTTTGGAGTGACGATGTGAATAGAAGGGAATTGTTGAAGAAAGTGTTAAATTATATTTTTGAGGGAGGAGAGGTGCCAGAAACATGAAGGATGAGTATTGTAGTATCAATCTACAAAAGTAAGGGGAATATTAATAATCCTATTTATTATACAAGTGTAAGTCTACTTATCAATATTAGGAAAAATTTACACCAGGGTTCTGGCAAAAGAATTACAAGATTGGGCTAAGAAAGAGAACAATATATCGGAATTCCAGGCAGGGCTTAGGAAGGGTAGGAGGATGATTGACAATATGTTCATCATCAGGACATTTAGTGCACAGGAAAAGGAGTAAAGTGTATATGGTTTTTATGGATTTGGAGAAGACATGTGATGTAATACATTGAGAGGCATTATGGTTGAAGCTCCAGTTGAAAGGAGTGAGTACTAATATGATTAGAGCAATCCAAAAAATGTGTATGTAGAATAGGTTGTGCATAAAGATGGATGTGAGTAGAGTTTCAAAAGTTATTAAGAATAGTATATGACTTAGGCAAGGATGTAAGTTGAGTCCCATACTATTTAATCTGCTTATAGACAATATCCTGGAAATAATTAGTAAAGAGAATGTATACTCACCCACATTAAATAACGGGGAAGTCACAGGATTATTATTTGTGGATGATTTGATAAGGGGGGTTTATCAAGAGCTCTAAATATCTGGCAGGATTTTGCAAAAGTTGGGGGTTTAAGATAAATTATAAAAATACCGAGATCATGCTCTGCAAAACGGATATAAATTAAAAAGGAGAAGAAAAATAGAGCATGGAAGGACAGCAAATAGCCATAGGGAGACAAATTGAGTACTTGGGGCTTCAGTTAAATAATAATGGAAGATGGCATGACCAACAGAAAGTAGTTCTACCTAAGGGTAATGAAGAAGGCTGGCAAGGGGGGGACTTAATACTTAGAAGTTTTGGTCGGTTAATTTTGGGTTTGCCAGTTGCTTCACCTAAGGGAGTAGTACTGATGGAATTAGGTAGAACAGAAAGTAAAGGGTTAATAATTGACAGACTGATAAATTTTTGGTATCAGGTTAAGAGCATTGGAAGACCAGAATATAGTAGAACAATGCATGATTATGCAAGGGAAAACATTAGTGTCTGATAGTTGGGCTTTATCTTTATGGAAGATTATATAGGAAATAGGAATGGGGAATATATGGAGGGACAGAGAAATTCTAGAAGGAAAGTTTTGGAAAGAGATCAGACAGAGAATTGAGGATATCAATATACAAGAGATATTTAGCAGTATTAGAGTTAAGAGAACCTTGGTATTGTACAGGCAAATGATTAAAGATTGGGACAGGGAAAAATATATTGAAATGTGTAATAAATTGGAAAGGGAAGGTTGGGCATGGTTTAGATCTGGGGTAATGAAATGGGGAATGGACCCACAGAAGTGCCCGTTATGTGAAGAAATGGAAAATGACTTAGTTTATTTTGGATTGTAAAGGGATCAAGTTATGGAGTGATCAGTGGGTATCAGGTGGTTGAAATTACCAAGAGAAGTAATTAAAATGAGAATTAGAAAATCTAACAGTACAGAAGAAAATATATTTTGTTTAACGACACTGTCAATTGCCAGGATCACATCAGCGTTGCCGGTGAGCAAGGGTAATCAGATAAAGAAGAGGAAGAATTTAGGTCAGTGCTGAAAGTCTAACAATACAGAAGAGATTAGGAAGTTGGGTGAATTATTAGGAAAGACTAAAGAAAAATACAAGAGAGACAATTTAAATAAGGAAAAATTGAAGCTATTAACAGTGAAGCAACAAAATTCTAAAGTAAGAACAAATTAGAAACTAAAAACTTCACTTTGATTTGCTGACCCTGGGTTTCAAGCTGTGTCCAGCTCATTCTCAAAGCCATATAAACAAACTCGTTGCCAAGCTACAATCTTTTATTTTTTCTGAAAAACAATTACTCTTATTCAATTTTTATTTACCAATCTCTGAAAACAAAAATTTATAAATACAATCTATAGATGGTAATTCGAAGTTCATGACACGGTTCCTGTTTTTTAAACTAAAATTTTTTTCCCAAACCATTAAATCTATAGGATTACTTAATTGTTTTAATAATTTAACTTCTGGATTAATTTCATGATTAAATGGCCAAAAATGATCTGCCACAGCTGATTTATCAGTTTGTTTATATTTAATATTTCTAAAATGTTCTTTTATTCTGGTTTCTAGATGACGTTTAGTTTTACCAATATAAGCTTTATCACAATCTAAACAGCTAAATTGATAAATGCCAGATTTTTTATAATTTGGTATTTTATCTTTTTTTGAAAAATTAAGTAAATTTTGTATATTAAATTTATTTTGAGGGACCAAATTTATTCCATATTCTTTAAAAATCCTTGTAAATTTTTTATTAGCCCATGGATGGTAAGTAAACTTTTTAAAAATACAATTATCTTTTATTTTTTTAAGGGTTGAAACTTCTTTGACAGCTTTTTGATACTTAAATTCCTCTATCCTTTTATGTATAAAATCTGTATTAAAACCATTAATTACTGCCTTTTTGTTTCAATAAATTGTGGGTTTTTTAAATTTAATTTACACAAAAACCATTGAATCTATTGAAATACGCCAAAGGAAAAAGTTGTAGTTTATTCAATTTTCTACGAATATAGCCATAAATCAAGAACCTTTAATTAATAATTTTTCAGCCAGGTATTGATACATTCTTTTGATAGAAATATTTTTTTTCTAAAAAACTATGAACTTTTCAACATTTTGGTAATTTTACTCAGGGGTCTCCATCTAGGGGATATGTGAATGGCGACCACAAGGTACCCAGGCTGAGCAGAACATTACTTCCACTTACTGGTGTTTTGCTCCTCACTGTAACTTTTCTATCTGACTACCCTGGTCATCTCTTGTTCTCTTCCGACCACGATGCTATTAGGGTTCCCGAGGGCTACGGAGTCTTTATTTTTCCAATCTCTCCATTTCTCTAATTTTCTATAAAATATTAACCCTTAACATGCTGACCTGTCATGGTATGTCATGCGTCCTCTGATTGGTAATCAGAGGATATGGTCGGTGAATTTATTTTCATAACTCCCGGTCAGGTCGGTGAGACCCATAAACCAACGACAGGTGTGGTCCTCCAGACATTCTGGGGGTTGTGAGAGAGCGATGTGACCACCAAAACATAAAAATATGGTGCTCTCTTAAAAGCGGTTACTATACTGCTATTGCTCTATGAGTGAAAAATATTGTAGAGCAAGAGGATTAATGACTTCATTGTCAGAAATCCAGCATTAGCTAACAACAACAACATTTTGGTAATTAGACTTTCTTGTTATTCACAGCATAAGAAATTTGCTGTTAAAGTCTGGCGGATCATTTTACTTCCATCCTGTATGTATATGCAATAGTGATGAGATGTAATGAATTAATAGGCTGTATATGATGGAAGTGAAATAAATTCATAAATTCATTCATTCATTCATGCAACAAGAACTCAGCACACCTGGACAAAACCTGAATAAGACCTCATTTTGTCTCAGATTTATAATGCAGGCAAGACTGGCTTTTATTATCATGCTGTTCCTGAGAATATCCTTGCACACAAACAAGAATCCAGCATACCTGAACAAAACCTTAATAAGGAGCAAAATTCTGCACTACTTTGTGCCAATGCTAAGTTGAATGCATTAGGATGAGCAGGCTTACTATCAAGTTCAGTACATTTTTTAAACATGTGATATTTCATTCAAAATCATTTTTGAGAAAATAAAAAATAGGAAATTTTTCATTTAAAGGGTAGTATGAGATGGAGGAGGATTTTCTTGAAACTCTTTGACATGTCCTTGAAGAATGTTGAACTGTTGTTGTTATAGGTTGCGCGTTCGTTCTTGACGAATGACCTTGAGCAGAAATCCAATGAGTGAGCCTACCCTTAATAAAGAGGTCAGCAAATGTTTATGCTACGATAACAGACACCTCTGTTTTCCTCTGTCGCGTTTGTGTATACAGTCGACTGCAGAAGTTTTGTGCGGTACGGATGTATGTATGCATGCAACGAAAATAGCAATTCAGACGAGGGAGAGATGTCGGGAATAGAATAAATGCAAGAAAGTTAAGTGGAAACAGTTATAGAGGTATAGTGTATAATACGTGTGGCTGATATTACTGCAAGTGTCATAAATTGATTTGTAGTGTTGTACTACTTCAGCTCAGAAGCATGCGCGTCATCTCACTGCAGACTGTACCTCCTCTCTCTCGTTCCCGCAAAAGCTGAGTAGAGACTCGCATTCAACCTTTCATATAAAATTTTCATTCGTCAAGAAGTAACGCACGACCTATAGCTAATGCTGGATTTCTGACAACGAAGTCATTAATCCTCTTGCTTTCCAATATTTTTCACTGATGGATGGGGCACTAGAAGTGGCCAGGCATATTTGAAGGTGGTCTTGATCCATTTCCTCTTTCAGATCACATAGAGGACAGAGTGGTGAAGAAAATATCCCAATTGTGTTTAAATGTTTTGCCAGACAATCATGTCCTGTAATCAACCTAAAGGTTGCAAGTGCTGTTTTTCGAGGATACTCAGGAATTACTGTTTGAATGTTTGGTAGTTCCCATCTTTTATTCTTTGATTTTTCATAGTAATATTTTTCAATAATTTTTTTGAATTCAGAGTTGACTAATCTTTTAGCTGCATAAAATGGTAAATTAACTATTGATTTCTGCACATTGCCGGTACCCTTTTTTGCAAGAAAATCAGCTTTCTCATTACCACTCAGTCCACAGTGAGCTGGTATCCATTGGAAGACTAGGTGTTTTTGAAGTGCTGTTAGATGGGTAAGGATTTTCCAACATTCTATAATTGTTTCGTTTTTTGGTGACAACTTGGAAGTAATTGCTATAATTGCTGCCCTGGAATCTGAGAGAATAACTGCTTGCTGAAAATGTGAAATTCTGTACAGAAGATTTTGTAGGGCCATTCAAATTGCTTCAATTTCTCCTTCAAAGTTTGTAGTTCCATAACTTAAAGCTTTGTAATAGGAAAAGAGGTGACACATGACTCCAGCCCATGCTCCATCTCGGTTTGATATCAATGATCCATCAGTATAAATATGGAGCCATTCGTGTTCTGCAAAACCAAAAAGCAAAAGTACAGAACTAGAAAAAACCGTGCAACAATCCTTAACCAAACTATAAAAGTGGACCAAAGAAAATTTAATGACTGTTAATACAACAAAATCAAACTACCAAATCTTTTCACTAAGAAAAAAACCACTAAAAATAAAACTAAATTTTGAGGGTTGAGACAGAATATTAGAAGACCCCAAAAGAAAATCGTTCATGTGAATGTTTGTTAAAAGTGTAATTCGTTTTTTGATGTTGGTATGAGATAGTTAAATGACGAAAACATGTTAATAAGGTTCATTGTTACGAACAACTAAATTTGCCCAAAGACGTCATAAATCGTTCCATATTTGATTTTAATATATATGTATAAATATTAGAATTATATGTGTTCCATAATAAAAGTAGGGGAGGATGGTTAGGGATCGCTTCCCTAACGAGAAACAACTATTTGATGGACGCATACGCGGATGTATATGAAAAAGGCGGTGTCGCGTGAAATGACGCCAAAAACTGTTCATTCGCGTGTGTGTGTTCGAGCTGAAAGGACATATTTAGGTAGCGTGAACATAGAATTTTCACCAGACTTTCATCAAACATTGGTTCCACTAAATGAGAAGTTGGAAGCGTTTTAAATCATTTAGAATGGTGCTGAGAGAAATTATTTAATATAAAGTATCGATGAAGTGTTAATAAAATAATACATTGTGGTGAAGAAACATCGTGTGATTTTTCATTCCATCCGTTACCACGACCTAGATAGAAAAGGAGTCTCATAGCACAGCACATTCCGTAATAATAATTGCAAAAACCGCACCAAATGGCTTGCCCAACATGGGGCTCGAATTTTGGATGGAATGGGAATTACGGGAAATGAACTTACGCGAAATACCAAGTGACGCCATATCTTTGCCCCAAAAAGAAAGAAGACGCCATTAGACCATCGTTTGATATTGACATCAGAACACCGATGAACGGATAATCAACACAGGAAAACACCAGAGATCATCTAGCGAAGCCAACTGCCCAGGAGACGTACATAACTGGACAAATCAATGAAAAAAAAAGTAGGACCAAAAATTTTTATTTTAACATCCAGTTTATTTTTATGTTACTGCGAAGCGGCAAAATAGCAGGACTTGTAAACCAAAGTGAAGTGAATAAAGAAATTAAAATGTCGTGAAAAGAGCTAGTAATAGGAGTAGAGGAAGGGGTAGATAGGCCTAGTTATCAAATAGAACCAGAAAGTGAGGAACAGGTAGCAATGGGAAAAGACCAAAGGTTATTAATGATCATGTTTGAAAGACTAGAACAAAAACTAGAACAAAATAAAAAAGAAATAAGTCAGAAAATGGAACACAATAGGGAAGACATAGGTCAGAAAATGGAGGGAGTAAGACAGGACATAGAGCAAAGTTTAGGTCAGAGTATAGGTCAGAAACTGGAACAGAATAAGGAAGAGATAGGTCAGAAAATGGAGGAAGTGAGAAAGGACTTAGAACAGAAAATGGAATTAGGAAGAAAGGACTTAGAACAGAAAATGGAATTAGGAAGACAGAACTTAGAACAGAAAATAGAATTAGGAAGACAGGAGTGTAAAGAAAATATGAAGGTAATGGAAACTAATTTAAAATTAGTACATAAAAACTTAAATGAGACAAAGGAAGCCTTAGAAGCTAGGATAGAAATCATAGGAGATAGGATGGGAAAAATAGAATCAGAAATGAGAGAAAATAAGATTGTATTAGAAGGAGAAATTGGTAGATGTAGAGATGAAATAACAGAATGTAATACGAGTGTAGACTGTAAGATTACAAATGTAAAAACAGAAATAACTGAGGAATTAAGGAAAGAGATTGAAGTAGTAAAGAAAGACATTATTAATGAAACTGTAGAACAAATTGTAATTCCTAAAATTAAGACTATGACTGATGTAGTACATTCGCAACGGGATGCTATAAATGATATGAAACAAAGTCACTTAGAAATAAAGAATGATTTAAAATCAATTTGTGAAGAAATGAAAAAAGGAAAAGAAAGTTTGGCTAATGTAAATGATGTTGTGAATGCACTACAAAGGCAAGATGATTTAGATGTAAGTAATGTACAAGATGAGAGTTATTTGAATAATGTACAAAATGTTGACTCACCATACGGGGAAAGAGGTTCACAATCAAACAATCACGCAACACACAACACATGTTACACCAACAGCATACTACATGAAATCACACCACCTACATTTGACTAGGAGAAGGGAGACGATCCAAAACTCTTTGTTAAGGAGATGGAAGAGTATTTTAAAGTGAAAAGGATACCAAATGAGCTTAGGATGATGATAGTCAAGAAAAGCTTAAAAAACAAGGCATTAGAATGGCTTAGGTTAACACTAGCTGGTCATGAATTGTATAGCTAATTTAGAAATCTATTCCTATCAAGGTATTGGGGCCCAGCTAAGCAAAACCAAACTAGGGTAGAGCTAGCGACAGGTAGATATGATCCAACCAAAGGGTTATCGCTAGTCGATTATTTTATGAAAGTAGCCAACAAAGGAAAGCTATTAGACCCTAACCTGTCGGAAGCAGAGCTAATTACCAGCATAACAAGACATTTCCCAGACACAGTGAGAACAGGGTTAATTGTTGCGAGGCCAGTAGATTTTGCAGACATGATAGAATTACTGACAGCCTTCGAAACACAAAATGGTCTGCCTAATGAGCATAGACATAGGAACGGTCACCCAAACTCACCTATCTTAAACCGAAGCACGGCTACGAACAACCAGAATGAGGGAGAAGATAGAAATACTAGGAGCACCCATGACAGGGGGAGAGGGGCACACCATTTCCCACAACCACACAATCATGGCGAGAGGATGGAGAACACAAGACAGCGGTACCACGACACAATACCGAGGGGTGAATCGAGATACCGAACATATACATATGATCGTGGAAGACCAGGAGACCGTACCCATCAAGTGAATCACATACGATTCTGTAGGGAATACTTCAACAACCAAAGACTGCCATTCAATAGGAGTTCACGCCAAAGGGGCAGGAACCAATGGAACACTGGCAACATAAGACAACAGGGAGTAAATGAAAATGTGCCAAATAGGGCAGATGCTGCACAGAATACAGAAACAACAACCACCACCAACACTCAGGGAAATTACAACAACTAAGTTTGTTCCAATCGAGTAGATGACCAACACAAACCATAAACAACTCACAATTGATATTGACACCATGATGGCTGCACAAAGAGAAAGATGGAACTACTGTACACTGGACCACTGGTCACATAACAAAACAGCTGGGTGACCTGGTATGAGCTACAGAATACAAATGGCAAGTTGGTAGGAAGATACCATAAAAATAAGTTAAAACCATACAAAGAAAGTACCAAATAGTCTTTGCCAACAACCATGTAAGGCAGGAATAATAGAGATGATGGAAAATAATAATTTTTAATGGGTTACTTATAGAAGATTATGTTCAGATTGGAAAATACAACAACAACAACAACAACAAAAAAAAAATCAACATAGTCATTGGCTATATTGACCACAAAGAGCATTGTCAACAAAGACAGATGAGGACACTGATTGTCATTAAAGAAATGAATTATAGCAACGGAAAATAATGTCTTTTTGACATAAGGATGTCAGGGACAAAAATAAAAAGGAATCAATTGTGATGGCAAAGATAAAATATTTTGACACAAAGATGTCGAGGGTGAATTGAGAAGAAAAATAATACAATTGCAGAATAATTATAAGTATAGAAGTTTTCTCTTATAGAGATAAGAGACAAAGAGGTGACAATTAGTGAAGTAAGAAAAACCATAATCAGAAAAGCAATGCCCATGAATTAAGATGGATATAGCCAATGCTAAACTTGAAGAAATGTTGAACCAAATAATAATGAATAAGAACCCAATTAAAAAATGGTACCATTAGTAACATCAGAGTTTAAGAACCGACTCAACGACCTGCCTATACATAATAAGCTTACAAGACAAAGAAGGCAAAGAACTGAATAAAATATTGCCATAAATATGATCATAATCATTAGCTCAAAATTTGTATCCTGTTTTTCTCTCCTCATAACAAGGAACACAAGTCAAAAGCCACACAATAAACCATGATACACTTAAATTATATTTGTGTCAATGTCAAATGTGAAATCTTAAGAGTATGTGTTGTATAAGAACTGAATATGTGTTGTATAATAACTGAACATATGTTGTATAATAACTGGATATGTTGTATAATAATTGAATGTGTTGTACAATAACTGAATATGTATTGTATAATAACTGAATATGTGATGTATAATAACTGAACATGTATTGTGTAGTAACTGAATATGTGAAATTTATAAAGACATGCTGTGTCATGCCAAAACAAAAGACAAAGACAAACAGCGAAGAAGACTGTAAAGAAAAAAAAAATATTGTACAAAGTGATTGCATCAGAGGAGTAGGGAGAAGTATTGTATTGTGTTTCAAGATTGTAAATATAGGTGACAACTTGAAAAACAAAACAAGGGGCATGTGAGACAGAATATGAGAAGACCCCAAAAGAAAATCGTTCATGTGAATGTTTGTTAAAAGTGTAATTCGTTTTTTGATGTTAGTATGAGATAGTTAAATGACGAAAACATGTTAATAAGGTTCATTGTTATGAACAACTAAATTTGCCCAAAGACGTCATAAATCGTTCCATATTTGATTTTAATATATATGTATAAATATTAGAATTATATGTGTTCCATAATAAAAGTAGGGGAGGATGGTTAGGGATCGCTTCCCCAACGAGAAATAACTATTTGATGGACGCATACGCGGATGTATATGAAAAAGGCGGTGTCGCGTGAAATGATGCCAAAAACTGTTCATTCGCGTGTGTGTGTTCGAGCTGAAAGGACATATTTAGGTAGCGTGAACATAGAATTTTCACCAGACTTTCATCAAGCATTGGTTCCACTAAATGAGAAGGTGGAAGCATTTTAAATCATTTAGAATGGTGCTGAGAGAAATTATTTAATGTAAATTATCGATGAAGTGTTAATAAAATAATACATTGTGGTGAAGAAACATCGTGTGATTTTTCATTCCATCCGTTACCACGACCTAGATAGAAAAGGAGTCTCATAGCACAGCACATTCCGTAATAATTATTGCAAAAACCGCACCAGGGTCAACAACTAACTGAAACAAAGGAAGTACCAAAGTCAGACTAATTACAGGTGCTATCAAAACCACACCAGAATGTTGAATTAAATATTTGTGTTTATCCATAAACACATGCATGCCTCCTGAGCAGTCCTATTTTCTGTAAAGTTTTTTGTATGTACATATGTATGCATGCATATATGTGTACAGGTGGGCGGGTACCTCTAAAGGTCTGTTTCTATTGGGATTTCAGTATCACTTTTTTAGGGGGAATGTAACATCTACCATAGGCAAATGATGAAGGCTGCATTATTCAAGACATTTAGCAATAGTGCTAGTTTGGTGGTGCCGTTGTTATGTATACTTTAAGTGGCCTGTATTCAATTACACAATAGAGGGCAGTTGCTGGACAGTTACAATGTTTTACAGTCTTAGTACAGGTCTAGCAGCTACTTTTCACACAAAAAATATTTTTCATAGTTTGATTATTCAAGTGTGCTTAAATATATGACAAATTTTGCAGAAATATTATCAAATCATATAGTCTAGTGACCGATGTATTAGCTGCTAAATAATTGAAAATAATATGAAACTTGTAATTGTACCTAGCACCTAATAAAATAAATTTTGCAAAAAATGTGACCAGTATTTTAATATATTTATAGACTTTAAGAATCTTCATTGCAGACATTGTAAAGTGTGTATGTGTGCGTGTACACGTGCGTGTGGTCATTGCATTAGAAATCCATTTTAGAAAAGTGTTAAGGTTTGAGCAATGTTTATTTAATTTATTACATTCATTTAAACTACATTGATATAGGATATGTTAAATGTTAGAACACACATTCAAAAATTTTTGCTCTCCCTCTTCATCGCTCTTTCACACTCATATGCACACAATTTACATAATATCAATTTCACCACGCCTACCTACACATGATATATGATAAACACACACACACATACACTCATGGATTAAGTTTTAAATACATTTAATGAGCAAAAAGTAACCATTATCACTTACCGAGTATTCCTGTGTGCTAGAGAAACAGTGCTCAAGGATGAATTTATTAAATTTTCTGTTAAAAGACTTCAAGGATATAATCTTTTTTAATCCTTTTAATTGATTGTGACAGTTTGTTGTACAGCATTATTTCTTTGTACTTGAAGCTTTTCTCACATAAACTAGTGCAGCGAGACATTGACAGTTTCCTCTTATTCCAGGTGTGGTGTGAGTATACAAACAAAATTCTTTTAAATTCGTGTATCTCTGTCTTAACATGGAGTGATACCTCATATATATGGTTTTCCCCATGTAAATCTTACCACGCTTTTCCAAATGTTAAATATTTCTTTGTCGTGTAATCAAATATCCCACAAAATTATGCCACATAGAAGGGAGTAAAAATGTGAATAGTAAAGCATTTTCCAGCACCTTTTGCTTAAAATGTATGTTAGTTTTTAATGAAAAGCAGCACTTTCTTAGTTTTTGTGCCAGAAAATGTATGTGGGAGACATGTCAAGTTTTCATCTAGATATATCCCCATAAATATTGATTTTGAACTCATTGATGACTTATTTCTACTAAGTCCAGGGATCATTTTATTTTTTCACTCCAGCAGTGTAAATTATTTTAGAAAACTAGCATTAACGCCTTTTACATCACAATTTCAGATATCAAATAAACAGCATCCAGATCTGCAGTCATTAAGGAAGCATATCAGATCATGCTTCAAAGATATATCGTGCTTTCTGATGCCACATCCAGGGTTAAAAGTAGCAACAAATCCAGAGTTTGATGGCAAGTTAGCTGGTAAGTATTCAGCTGAGTAAAGAAGCATTTAGAAGTAATGAACATGCACTTCCGCTACTGCATACAGAGTTTCATGAGACTTCCGTCCCACATGTCATGGCACTCCTTATGACCCAATTCAGGCCATGTAAAGCTGCATCAATTTTTATTTGAGTCCTAGCAGCAGGCAGCTACCTGCACCATACTCTCCATTCCAAACCAGAATGTCTCTTACCACAAGCTCCGCATGAAACTAGTGTGCAATCTCCACTCTTAAGAACTGCTTCTTCCTTTCGCAGGTGCTTGCTGAATGTCACTTATAGCTGAACATAGTTTTACCTTCAAAAAAGTGCCTTGCATGAAAATCAGGGCTCAAAATGCAACTTGAAGTAACAGTTAATGTTATAAGCATCTTAAAATGAAGATTTTTATCTACATTAATGCAATTCTCAAGTAAAGGTGCAACAGCAAAATCCAAATCCACCGAGGATGACTCAACTACCATTTTGGAGTCAGTATGTTCATATTCCCTGTGCTTTTGGCCACATTTTTCACTGAAATGCCTGTAAACTCAGATGTTACTTTCATAATATCCACTGCTGCAAACAACATTATTTTTCTAATAGTGAGTTGAACACATTAATCTCTTCAGCGATATGGATGTGAAATCACGTCCATTTAAAACGATGGATAAGCGTTATGGGCGTGTATACACGTCCTGTGCGTTTGTGCATTTAACCTTTATTTATCCCTTGTCTAACTCAACTTATTTTAATTTTCCCTTTATGAAACATTTAAGTAAAGTCTATATACTTTACTGGTTTACCTTTACATGTTCCTTGTGCAGTGATATGCCTCAAAACAGTGATAAACACACAAGGGTACATCTCCACATTCACGAATTCCCTTCTTGCGGCACACAAAACACTTTCGGGATGGGCTGTTGGTGGTATCCTTTTAGGATAATGTTTCGTTGAAGTCTGAGGGGTGCAGGGGTTATGGATTTTCTACCCCCAATGTTGTATTGTTCAATTAGGCCGCGAGCTATTGATAGTCGGAAGTCCAGGTAGGTCATTGTGTTGTGTGGGTTTAGAGCTCTCCAAATTACCAAACAATTGTATATGGTTATATCCAGTTGGTGCAAAAATACCTTTTTATACCACTTCTCACTTCAGCTACAAGCAGGAATGTATATGTATTTCAGCAAAGAAAGAAACGGAGTCTACTAAGTTACGAAACACGCGAAAGCAAAAGTTGCAATGTTGCTGTATTCTGAATACTCAAGAGACCACGCACACAGTAGTGCTTTATTTCACATTATGCTGTGATTTGCTGATGCATAGGTCACACATACAATCGGTCGACTACTGTTTCTTTCAGAGAACTTATGTTAGATGCGTTCGACAGAGCAAAGTTAACTTTTCACCACAGTGAAACAAAATAGTGCCATTTCAACGTTTTGTAAATGCAACTCAACTTTGCTGATGATGTACATGTATACTGCATATAACAAGTTTTATACTATTTTTGTTTCATTTAATTAACTTAAAATTTACACACAATACAGCTGTGTATATACAAAGCACTTTTAGCGCATTTAACAATTTAAATGCTAGCACTTCTCGGCTCGCGAATGCTTTAAATGGCCATCGCTCAAGAGGTTAAATGTTGAAATGCAGTAAAATGTTGCAGAATTTTAGTAAAAAGCATCCCAAAGAGAATCGTACTAAACAGATTATTAAATCATTGAATGAAAAAGATGTAATTTATGCTGAAGCTTATAAAGGATGTAATTTTGGATGAATCTCATTATATAAGAATTAATAATGACTTATTAAAATCATGCATTGCAATTTTTAATAAAATTCTTAATGAAGTGAAAAGTATACTGAACAAGGAAAAACTTATTTTAAAGTTAGTAATCCAGTTTTACCTTGAATGCATGCACTTCCCAAAATTCATTAACTGGAAATAAAATGAGGTCAATTGTAAATTGCGTGAATTTACCTACTTACAATCTGTTGTTTTCTAGTGCCTTGCATCTGGCAATGAAGCCATTAGCATTCGTGCTTTCCAATACTTTTGAACTGTTGTTGTTAGCTAATGCTGGATTTCTGACAATGAAGTCATTAATCCCCTTGCTCTCCAATATTTACTTTTGAACTGTAGTTTCTTCTGATCTTAATGCTTCACAGGTCTTCAAGTGGTCTTCGTTCATTTCTGTCTACTTACAATCTAGTTAAATAAAAATTTCAGTACTTTTGATAGATTTGAAAGTTTATTCGCAATTCTTTTAAATTGGTGGAAAAGATCAGAAAAAATCAGCAATACAGTTCTGTCTTCTAATGATAAACTTGTTTTTGATTTAACCACTTAATTTCCTAGCATACCTACAGAAACTTTTGGTGTCTTTAAAAAATGTTAAGGTTTTATAGAGTTAAATGAAGAATTAATAAATGAGTTTGTTAAACTCACCAATCTTTGTTTGGATCAAATTTTGTTCAATTTTAATTAAAACTTCTTTCAACACACTTCTGGCTTAGAAATGGGCAGTCCATTTTCATCACTTTTTGTGAGCTTTTTTTAAATACAAGTCACTAAAGTATTTCTTTTAATTTCTAAAACCTGGTATAAATATGTAGATGATATTTTTGCTATAAACATAACTGATGCTTTAAAACTTTTTGAAGTCTACAAGAGAAAGCTGTAAAATTCACATTAGAAATTGAAAATAATGGTTACCTTATGTTTTTAGATTTAAATATAATGAAAAATAACACTATATTACATTTTGGCATTTATATAAAATCCATTCATACTGATAATGACAAAAAATAAACGTTTTAATCCTTCTTACTATCTCTACTGTGTATAGTAAGTAGAGGAAGTATTGTATTCCATCAAAAAATTCAATGTCAAGATTTCACCAGAAATATATGTTTTGAGCCCCCTGAATCCAGAAAAAGCATATTTAGAAAAAGGTCTGTGTGTGTGCGTGCGTGCGTGCGTGGGTGCATGCGCATGCATGCATGTGTGTGTCTTGGGTATGTGTGTGCGTGCGTGCATGCGAGTGATATTATTTCCAACACCCATAGCAGACGTTCATGTAAAGATCTTTTAGAAGACTGAAAATATGAACCTTATCTTGCATGTGTATATTCTCGATCCTAAAATTCTGTATATGCAATCAATCCACATTTATAACAAACAATGAAATTCATGAGATAAAACTAGACAAAAGAGTAACATCCGTCAACCCAGGTAAGACTTTCTTGTTTTCAGAAATGTATGTATTATGAAACCATCAGAATATTTCCCCCTCTTCCTAATAATCTTAAGAAAAAGGTTGACACTTTCAATGCTTTTAAAATTGCTTCTAAAGAGCACCTATGTTCAAAATAATTTTATTTTGTACAAGATTATCTGAATGACAAATTATCCTGGTAATGCTTAGGTAGCTTTGTAAGAAGTTTCTAACTCATTTTATTCTGTATAAGGTTATCTGAATGACAGAGTATCCTGTTAATGCTTATATAGCTTTGTAAGTAGTTCTTATCTCATTCTATTCTGTATTATTACAAGGGTTGGCTGATAAGTCCTGGGCCTCATATAGAGATGACACCACTTGGCCACTTTGACAGATAGCATCATATAGTTTAACTCTAGACTAGCTTGTATCCATAGTTACAGGTCAATAGCTGGTTTTGTTTTTGAATAACAGCATTTTAAACAAGACAAGAATTGTTGTTGTTTTCTAGTGCCTTGCATCTGGCAATGAAGCCATTAGCATTCGTGCTTTCCAATACTTTTGAACTGTAGTTTCTTCTGATCTTAATGCTTCACAGGTCTTCAAGTGGTCTTCGTTCATTTCTGCTGGATCGTTACACAGGACACATATTGGTGAAGCTGAGATACCTATTCTGTAGAGATGACTTGCTAAGCAGTCGTGATTTGTCAGTAGTCGGAAGGCTGCAACCGCTGTTTTCCTTGGTCTCTGGGGGATTATATCTGGGTTGGAAAGTAGTGTAATCCATTTTTTATCTTTGGCATTTGTTTCTATTTCTTGTAGGTATGAATGAGAAAGTTTTTTAATGATCAAGCGTTTTATTGAGGAATATGAGAAATTGAATTTAGACTTTTGTTTTATTGATGTGCCTTTCTTTGCAAGTGAGTCTGCAGCTTCATTCCTCATGACTCCACAGTGTGCTGGAATCCATTGGAGATGAACAGTCTTATTAACTTTTTGGAGTTGTGTTAACATTTTGTAGCATTCTCTAATTTTTGTTGACTTCTTTGTAGTATTTGAACATATTCCCTGAATTGCAGCTTTAGAATCTGAAAGAATTACTGCCTTGTTAAATGTATTTAAGGGAAGATTTAATAATTGTTGGAGAGCAATGTGTACAGCCTCTATTTCTCCATCATAATTTGTTGTGTCTCTGCCAACAGAATGATAAAAGGAAAAATCTGATGTGTTGCACTCACATGACTTTCTCTACTCTTGTACTAACCATTCTTACAAACTCTTATTCCTATATCTTCTTCGTGTTAGTTAAAATAAACATTTGTACAAATTATCTTATTGCTTATTTCCTTGTAGGTGCAAGGGGAATATTGGGATACAGTAGGCTTTGTGCGATAGTCAAATCTTTTAAAGCTTTGAGATTCCGTTCTCTTTGTACACGTAACATATAAAAAAATGAACAACGATGACCCATTTCACCAAAGTTCCAAGTTTTCCGAAACTCACACACATAACAAAGTATATCTCCGAAATGGTTCACCCTACAAGAAAATTTATTGAGACATAAATTGTGTATTTTAGCAAGATCTACATTTTTTGTATAGTATAATTTGGTCTATCTCTAACGGTTTACCAGTTACGCAAAAGTCGTCCAGAGTAAATACGACTACAGGGGCTATAGCCAGAAAATTCAAGATATACATTTCATTTGTCATAAAAAATCTCAAACATGACATTTTAATCAAAATCGTTAGAGCCATTTTCAAGAAAATCAAAATTTTCGAAAAATTTTCCATGTAAAGGGTAGTTTAGGGTGGGGCTATTTTCTTCAAAATCTTCGTGTCACATCCTTGAACGACATTCAACTTCAATACCAACTTTGGTTTTTAACCGACTTTTCGTTTTTGAGCTATGCTGTCCACAGACTGACAGACTGATAGACTGACAGACACACAGACACACACACGGACCTTTTTCTAAAAATGCTTTTTTTGGATTCAGGGGGCCTCAAAACATGTATTTCCGGTGAAATCTCGACTTCTAATTTTTGGGTGGAATACAATACTTACCCTACTTACCAGTAGAGAAAGTAAAAATGTGAACACGTAACACCAGCTCCAGTAAGGTTTTCCGTGGAGGATCCATCAGTATATATGTGCAGCCATTCTTCTGTGGGATATTTAGTATTGATTGTTTCCAGTGCTAGAGGTTTTTGTATTTCTTTTGATGTGTCTGATTTACTTATTTCCTCTCTTAATTCCAAACTGAAGGTAGGTTGCAATAATTCCAATGGATTTTCTCTTATAAGTAGATTTTCTCTGGTGTTAGGAATGTTCAATTTGGATTTAATCTGTGTTACCTTTTCTAGGAAACTACTATGCGTTTTAAGGATTGAAGGGGGGAGGTTCTCTTCTGTCCATTTAGAGTTTGGCAGCCGTAACATTTTCTCGTGTTGGAGCAATGCTTGTTCTTCTATTTTTGTTGTTATTGATGGGGTCCGTGTTAAGGCAAGCATGGCATCAATAGGTGTGGATTTAACTGCTCCAGTGATTAGGCGAATAGCCTGATTGTGTATTTGTTCAAGTTTGTTGATGTTAGCATTTGCTGCTGTTATTAAAGCTTCAGAACAGTACAAGAGGTTTGGTTTAACATACCTTTTGTAAGTGGTGTTAAGGACTCAACTTGAGCAGCCCCATTTAGCACCAGCTAACCTTTTCAGGATTTGCAGTTTCTTTTCAACCTTTTCTGAGATGTTTGTTATATGTTTTTTCCAACTTAGCTTTCTGTCGAAAATGATGCCTAAGTATTTGGCATCATCAACTGCTTTGAGTGGTTTACCATTACAATTTATGTTAATATTAACTGGTTTGTATTTTAGTGTAAATAATTCATAATTTGTTTCTTTCCACATTGATAGTCATGAGGTTTTTGGAGCTCCATTCATGTACTTTGTTTAGGGCTGTTTCTATTCTGTCTTTAATTAATTCAGGTTTTTCTGGAGAGCCTGGAGTCCAAATGACTACATCGTCAGCAAATAAAGCAATTTTGGTTTCTAAAGTTTTTATTATTGATGGAAGGTCATTTATATATATGTTAAAGAGTGTTGTGCTCAGAACAGCACCTTGTGGAAATCCTCGGTGTGTTTGTTTATATTTGGAAATGTATGTATTATATTTTGTGGCACAAAATCTTTGTGAAATAAACTGAGTTATCCATGTTACTTTTCACACCTATTGATTGCAACTTCTCAATTAATTTGTTTCTCCAGACTGAGTCATATGCTGATTTAAAATCAATGAATACTGCTAAGGTATCCTCCTTTCTATTGAAAGCTTCCTTGATGTCTTGGCTTAGTAGGAGTACATTTTCACTTGTACTATGATTCTGTCTGAAGCCAGTCTTTGAACTATTAAGTTGTAATATTCTAGGAACCAGTTAAGTCTAGATGCCACCATTCTTTCCATCACTTTTGCAATAACACTGGTCAAAGATATTGGCCTGAAGCTATTAATATTGTTTGAGGGTTTGTTTTTCTTTGAAATTGGGATGATAATGGCTTTTTTCCAGTCGGAAGGTACAGTCATTCTTCAACACGTGTTATACAGTTTAAGTAGGATTTCTTTTCCTTTCCTGCCAAGATGTTTAATAAACTCTGGGTGTATCTTGTCAGGTCCTGGAGATTTTTTGTTCTGTAATTGTTCTATTGCTAAATCTAGTTCTGTTTTGTTAAAATCCTGAATAAAAATATTTCGTATATCTTTTGGCTTATTAGTTTCTTTGATAGTTTTTTGGATAGCTTTATCTTGTTTTTTATACGCTTGGGGTATTCTTTGTGACTGAGCATAAAACTTGTTAAGGGATTCTACTATTTCCTTATCTGTAATTAAGCTTTTGTTATTATGTTTTAATGGTTCAGTTGTATTTTTTGATAATTTTGTTTTATTAAGGAATTTGTATATTTTATTTCCATCTTTCCTATAGTCCATATGTTCTACAAAATTTATGAAACTGGCCCTCTTTGCTGTAATTAATTCTTTCTTAAAAATGGCTGCTTTTCTTCTCCAGTTTTGTACATCTTCTGAACACTTGGTTCTTTCGGCTTTGACTCTTGCTATATTTTTTCGTGTTTTAACTTAAAGATGGAGACCAAAAGTAGCTATATTTCTTTAACTTTCCTTTGGGGATATGTGTTTTGGCTGCTGTCAATAATATTTCACAAATTTTTTTATTCATTTCATCTGTTGACTTGAACTCTGATTCTAACAGTATATTACATTTCCCTTCTATCTCATTTTGGAAACTGGACCAATCTGCTTTTTTAAAATTCCAAGAAGTTTTAATTTTTGGTTTGTTACTTTTATTTATTAGACCTCCTATGGAGTTTATGGTGATTCTGTGGCCTGAACCTGGGTCTTCTATTATTTCTCTTTTTGTACTGTCAATTATGTCAGATGACACCATCAGAAGATCAGGATTTGTACCCGAACCATTATAATGAAGGTAAGTGGTTGGATCATTTGGATTAAATATTAATTCCATTGTTGATGAGTTTAATAGGTCTTCTATGACTCTTCCTGCTGAATTTATATCTCTGTAGCCCCCACCTAGGGGAGTGTGCATTAAAATCACGTATTAAAATACTTTTGGGTTCTATGGGAATAGAATTTAGATCTAGTGTATTGTCTGGAGGATTGTAGATACTGTAAATTCTATAGTGGTAGTTACTTTTCCATACTTCAATTTTAACTATTTCTGATTTATCTTGTTCTTCCATTGTTTTTTGGATTTGAATAGTAGCTTTCATATTTCTTTTAATTCCTATAAGAATACCACTTGCTATTTGACGAGCTTTTGGAAGTATATGTGTAGTGTACTGATCCATTTCAAAGTATATTTCCTGTTCTTCTGATATATTGGCTTCTTGTACTGTGAAGACATCTATATCTTGGTCTTTTAATATTTTCATTAGCTCTTGTTTTTTAGGCTGGGTCATGCCTCCTGCATTCCAGTGTAGAATTCTTAAAGTATTGGAATTGTTGTGATGAAATTTGCCTAAAGATGTCCCCACCCGGAGATCCGATTGGGGGACAGTTTCAACTCCGGAATGTTTATCTTTAGGACTCATACTCATGTATGTGGCTTTCATGTAACTGTTTTCTTAACGGGCACCAGTTTTACAATGTGGCAGTTATATCACCCGACTTAAACCCCCATTTTGCAAGGGAGACCACACCTATCGTTGGTCAACGGGTCCGTCGGACCTAGCCGGGAGGACTAAATAGGTGGTATTTAGATCCACCGACCTTCCCCTCATGTGCCTCTGAGGGACGCTGTTGTGCTGTGATAGGCCAGCACATATGTAAATAACATTTCCTCCATTCTAGATGAAATAGTTATACCGCTGTGATTCGGTCCCCAGAGCCTCATCTGTTAAAAGCAGGGTGCACCACAGGCAGGATGAGGATGAGGATGGGAATTGGGTAGGAGAGGCTATAGGAGGTGCATCACTACCCCTTACACCCCAACAAGACAATTGTAAAGGTTTCACAAAAATGGAGAATTTGGAAAAATGAGCGGTGATTAAATACTTCCATTTGAAAGGCTTAACACCTAAAGAAATCAAGGAGGAAATGGACAGTACATTATAAGACTCTGCCCCTTCATATACAATGATTAAAAGGTGGGTTGTAGAGTTTAAAACGGGACTTATGAGCACTAGTGATGAGCCTCGCTCTGGACGCCCTGTGGAAGTCACAACTCCAGAGATCATTAAAAAAAATTCATCGTTTAGTACTGGAAGACCGCAGAATAAAGTTGTTTGATATAGCAGAGGCTGTAAACATACCAAAGGAACGTGCAGGTAATAAAGTAATCTTTTGGCCTTTCACAAGATCTGTGAAGGATGAGTGCCATGTTTGTTGACACCTGATCAAAAGTTGCAAAGAAAAACTGTTACCATGGATGAAACATGAAAGTAAATCACAGTCAAAACAGTGGATTGCACCAGGTGAACCAACTCCAAAAAAGGCAAAATCAATTTGGTCAGCTAACAAGGTTATGGCTAGTGTTTTCTGGGATGCACAGGGAATTATTTTTATTCATTACTTGGAAAAGGGTAAAAATATCACTGGTGTCTACTATGCAAGCTTCTTGCTGCAACATTTGAGTGATGAGGTGAAAAGAAAAAGACCTCATTTGGCAAAGAAAAAAATCTTGTTTCTTCATGACAATGCTCCGGCCCATTGTTCAGTCATTGCAATGGGAAAAACATGCAAATTAAAAGTTTGAATTGCTTGAACATCGACTCTATTCGCCAGATCTAGCACCCAGTGACTACCACCTGTTCCCGAACATCAAAACATTTCTTGGAGTACGAAGATTTCACAGCAACGAGGACGTCATTGATGCTTTGGTAACGAATTTGTTTGTATAGCTTTGAGAATGAGTTGGAGACAACTTGAAACTCGAGTCAGTTTGTGCAAAAAGAACTTGCAACATTACTAAGATAAGTGAAGTTTTTAGTTTCTAATTTGTCAGAAGAGAACCTCCCCCCTTCAATCCTTAAAACTCATAGTAGTTTCCTAGAAAAGGTAACACAGATTAAATCCAAATTGAACATTCCTAACACCAGAGAAAATCTACTTATTAGAGAAAATCCATTGGAATTATTGCAACCTACCTTCAATTTGGAATTAATAGAGGAAATAAGTAAATCAGACACACCAAAAGAAATACAAAAACTTCTAGCTCTGGAAACAATCAATACTAGGTATCCCACAGAAGAATGGCTGCACATATATACTGATGGATCCTCGAAGGAAAACCTTACTGGAGCTGGAGTTACATGTTCACATTTTTCCTTTTATCATTCTGTTGGCAGAGACACAACAAATTATGATGGAGAAATAGAGGCTATATACATTGCTCTCCGACAATTATTAAATCTTCCCTTAAATAAATTTAACAAGGCAGTAATTCTTTCGGATTCTAAAGCTGCAATTCAGGGAATATGTTCAAATACTACAAAGAAGTCAACAAAAATTAGAGAATGCTACAAAATGTTAACACAACTCCAAAAAGTTAATAAGACTGTTCATCTCCAATGGATTCCAGCACACTGTGGAGTCATGGAGAACGAAGCTGCAGACTCACTTGCAAAGAAAGCCACAACAATAACACAAAAGTCTAAATTCAATTTCTCATATTCCTCAATAAAACGCTTGATCATTAAAAATTTTTGTCATTCATACCTACAAGAAATAGAAACAAATGCCAAAGATAAAAAATGGATTACACTACTTTCCAATCCAGATATAATCCCCCAGAGACCAAGGAAAACAGCTGTTGCAGCCTTCCGACTATTGACAAATCATGACTGCTTGGCAAGTCATCTCTACAGAATAGGTATCTCAGCCTCACCGATATGTGTCCTGTGTAACGATCCAGCAGAAATGAATGAAGAACACTTGAAGACCTGTGAAGCATTAAGATCAGAAGAAACTACAGTTCAAAAGTATTGGAAAGCACGAATGCTAATGGCTTCATTGCCAGATGCAAGGCACTAGAAAACAACAACAACAGTTTCTAATTTGTTCTTAATTTAGAATTTTTTTTAAATGCTTTTTTTTTTATTGTGAGGCCTGGGACTTTATGACCGACTCTCGTAATCTGAATGACAAATCATCCTGTTAATGCTTGTAAGTAATCTCTAGCTTCTCTAGTGACAAATCATTGTAAATTACAGTTGATGCCTGTGCTAAACCTACCTAAATGTATATGCACAGAACAATTTAACAAAAGATGCCATTCGTTGCTAATTATATTATGAGGGATGTCTCAAAAGTAAGTTACACTTATTTTTTATGTTCTCTACTACGTATAGTAAAGTAGAGCAAGTATTGTATTCCACCCAAAAACTCGATGTCAAAATTTCACCGGAAATATATGTTTTGAGGCACCTTGAATCCAAAAGGAAGCATTTTTATAAAAAGTTGTGTGTGTGCGTGCGTGTGTGGGGGGTGGGGGTGTGTGGGTGTGCGTGTGTGTCAGTCTGTGGACAGCATAACTCAAAAATGAAGTCAGATAAAAACCAAAGTTCGTATTTAAGTTGTCCTTCAAGGATGCAACACAAACATTTTGAAGAACATTGCTCCACCCTAAACTAACCTTTAGATGGAAAATTTCTTGAAAATTTTGATTTTCTTGAAAATGGCTCAATGTTGATTAAAATGCTATATGTTTGAGATATTTTCAAGACAAATGAAATGAATATCTTAAATTTTCTGGCTATAGCCCATGTAGTCCTATTTACTCTGGATGACTTTTGCATAACTGGTAAACCGTAAGAGACCAAATCTTAGTCTACAAAAAATGTAGATCTTGCTAAAACACACAATTTATGTCTAAATAAATCTTTTTTGTAGAGTGAACCGTTCCAGAGATATTCCTGGCTATTTGTGTAAGTTTTGGATAATTTATACTTACGTCAAATGGAACATTGCTATTCATTTTTTTATGTTAACCGTGCAAAGAGAATGAAATTTGAAAGCTTTGAAACATTTTACTATCACTCAAAGCCTACTGTATTCCCATATTCCCGTTGCACGTGCAAGAAAACGAGCAATAAGATAATTTCTGCAAGTGTTTATCTCAACTGACACGAAGATCTAGGGATAAGAGTTTGTAAGAATGGTTGGTACAAGAGTAAAGAAAGTCATCTGAATGCAACACATGAGTTTTTTTAAAAAATAACTAAATGTTTAAGTATTTTAAGGATATATTTTGAAAGCTACATTCAGGGCTTACTTTTTCACATAATTTCCTTGAACCTCAATACATTTTGGTACCACAGTAACAGTTTTTTAAACCCAGTGTCAAGCCACTCTCCCGTCAAACTGGCTAGCCCTCTTTCCACTTCTTGTTTTAGTTCATCATTTACGAAGCGCCTTCCTCTAAGATTTTGCTGTAACTCTGGAAAAAACCGGTAAACACTCGGTGCAAGGTCAGGTGAATAAAGTGGACTACTGAAAACATCCCATCGAAACTGCTCAAACAGGGATTAAGTTTCACGAGCAGCGTGCGGGCAAGCATTATCATGGAACAGAAAAACTGTTTTGCTCAACTTTACCCTCCTTTTGTTTTATATGGCTCTCCTGAGATTTCTCATCACCTCACCATAGCGAGCATGCATTCATCGTGGTCCCACGGGGCAGGTAATTGATTAGCAATACTCCCTTTGAGTCCCAGAATATTGTTGCCATGACCTTGCCTACCAATGCAACAACTTCTGCCTTTTTTGGTGTTGCCTCATCCTTTCGATTCAGTTGTCCAGTGATGTATCCATTCCTTGTCCCTGGTCACTATTTGGTCAAATAAACCATCTCCCTCATCCTCAAAAATTGCAATGTGGTGTCAACTCTCTGTTTCTTGTGTTGTTCTGAAAGCATGCCATACAAAACAAAAGGAGAGTAAAGTTGAGCAAAACAGTTTTTCTGTTCCACACACTTTTGATAGCCACAGATCCTCAGAAATAATCTTGTGAAGTGATGCACAGCTTATTTCAATATAAGGAGGAAGCTCAAACAAAACTGCATCAAGTGTAAGGCACTGATCGGAGTCCTCGAACCTCATCAACAACATCCGGAGCATGGGAAGTGGAAGGTCGGCTGCTTCATTGCTCATCTTGTAATGTTGTTCTCCCTTCAATGAACGATTGGTGCCAACGAGAAACCATAGGTCTTGACATAATGTCTCTAAACATTGCACAACTCACAATGAATTTCAGTTGCACATTTATTTTTTCTGTCAAAAAACAGATTACAGCACAAACTTCGCAATTGGCGGTAGGAACAAGTGGAGTCTCCATTGTTACTGCCATTTTAATGCCCAAACAGTAAACGTAGGTGCCTAGGTATTTTACAGTGCTGCTACTACATCCATACCTATATTCCCTGGGAGTTTCAGCCTTTTTCTGCCTGCCGTGTGGATTTAAAAAAATGGTGTAACTTGCTTTTGAGACACCCCTCGTATAACTAAACAGTAAGACGTGGCAGGAAAAGCCTAGTGAAAGTTTAAAACAAAGTTCAATTTATATCTTTAAATATACAATATGTAAGTCTTGTAATTACAGGGAAACTTTGATTGTGTTTGTCTATTAATGTGTTTCTTTTTTTTCTTCTTCTCTTCTTTTTTTTTGTGTGCCTGTAAATATGTTTTATATGCTTGCTGAACGCATCTTTATATGCAGTCAAACCACAAGGTTCAGTATCTTTATATGCAGTCAAACCTCAAAGTTCAGTATGTTTATATGCAGTCAAACCCCAAAGTTCAGTATCTTATATGCAGTCAAACCACAAGGTTCAGTATCTTTATATGCAGTCAAACCTTACGGTTCAGTATCTTTATATGCAGTCAAACCACATTTATTGAAATTTGTAAGATAAATACCAGACAAAAGAGTATAATCCGTCATCTCTGCACAAAACTTTCTTGGTTCCAAAACGTCCTGTATTATGAAACCATAGAATATTTAATGCTCTTCCTAATTATCTTAAGGGAAATGCTTTTAAAATTTCTGCTAAAAAGTAGCTTTTCTCAAACTCATTTTATTCTGTACAATATAATCTGAATGGCAAACTATCCTGTTAACACTTAGATGGCTGTGTAAGTAGTATCTAGCTGTTTTAATGACAAATCATTGCCAATTACATTTAATTCTGCTCAGCTGGTTAAATGTAGGTGTGCTGAAGAACTGACAACAATTGCTATGCATTGCAAATCAAATGTAACAGAATGATGAGACATACAGAATGTAAAAGCCTACTGAAAATTGAAAATAAGTATTGAAATTTTTATGCAGCCTGATTGAATTTGTATATACATGTTACGTTAGTCTTATAGGTAAGTATTTGATTTTGTTTCTTACATAATTACAAAATTATCTCTGCTCTGTTTTCATATTGCCTGTGTTTAATATTTATTCATTACGGCTCGGAAGTTCATGCCCTAAAAACACTAAAATATGCTCTTAAAAACTTGGAAATATGCCAAGAAATATGCACTATTTAATTAAAACAATGTCCCTTTGCAGTAGAAAGACGAGTTAGTATAAATAATAAAGTGACCTTATTCCTTAGAGGCTGCAGCAGAAGTGGTCCTGCTGCTAGTATTAACTGCTAAATTGCAGTTCACAACCAACACATTGCACAAATTTTCATCTGTAAAACATTGTCTGCTGTCTCGCAAAACACTTTTGTAATGTGAAAAACTTCTCTCCACGTCACAAGATGTTATCAGGGCATATTTAAATGATGTTAACTGCTTCACAGAGAGAGTCAAGTCTCATGGTGTGACAGATGGTTTTCTTTCGAGGATGTCTCGAATATTGCACATCTGTTTATAACCAGAATTTTTTGAAATTACATAATTCATTTTCTCTTTCACTTTTTGTTCTATGCTACCAGAAACCGAACTTAGATCACATATTGTTTTTCTCAAAGACAGTAAGTGATTCGTGCAAAGGAGATCCTAGAGCTTCCAATGCCGTTATGGCTGTTGGTAAGAAAGAAAAATGGGCGGATATGAAACTAAGATCCTCTTTTAACCCAGTGCCTGACAGAATATTTTGCACAGTTTCTATTGATGAAGCATCTTTCGAGTCCAATGAATTAACAACCTCTTCGAATATTTCTATGTGTTCAGCATAATATAAAACTTCATTGACCCATGTTCCCCATTGAGTTAACACTGGTGCAGGAGGAAGTCGGATATTAGGTGCTGTTGATCTAAACAACTTAACTCTTTTAGGAGATTTAACAAAAATTCTCTTTGTACTGGACACAATTCTATCTACCAATGGGAAAAAATCATGTATTGTCTCAGAAATGCGATGAAGAGCTCGATGAAGAGTGTGTGCCAAACAAGTTATATGAATTAAGTTAGGAAAAGTATCTTTCAGAGTTTGTTCTGATTTTACCATATAAGGACCTGCATCAGTAACAAAAGTAACCAGTCGTATTTGATTCCACATGGCCATAGTGAATTCAAAGAGTCCATCACAAACTGGGTCACAGTTACATTGTCAGTGGCCAACAATTCACACACATTAAGAAGATAATCAATTGTTCATTATTTAAAGCACCCATGATTACATTAGCAATAGAACAGCGCTCAGAATCAGGGGTTTCATCAACAGACAATCACACAAACTGATCCGTTAATTCATTTTGCATATTTGACAATATGTTATTGTAACAATGTCCTACATTAGTCTTATGCAGTGCACTTTCTTCAGGCACATGTTGTTGAGTGTACTTCGCAAGAAAATTTTTAAATGTTGGATTGTTAATTTTGAACAAGGGAATATCAGCAGCTAGAAATGCTTGGCACAAGTCTTAGGAAAATTCAGTAACCCCTGCTTCCTAAACACTCTACTAGCTGTTTTTGAACAGCTTCTTTGTTTGCGAGTTTTCTGATTAAATTCTCCTTATGTTTTGCTGTGTTTATGTGCTGAACTGTTTGAAATCTGTTCTCACTCCCTACATTTTTCTCATATGCTCCACAAAACAGTACCCTGTTATCTGTAGATATCAAATCACCCGAAAACTCTTTCTGTAAATTAATTAATCTAGCACTCGAAGTTGGTTTTATTTTCGGCATTTGAAGAGCTTTTTAACATTTTATACGCCTAATTTAATTTGGTGGGAACCAGTTCACAACACTGTTACGTTTGAAGACCACGACACAACTACTGATGGGCAGACAAGCGTTGCTATAACCGTGCTGCTCAAAACGACCTGCAATTTAACTTGGTTAATATAAACCTCTCAGATAATGTGCTGATTATTCTCTATGTACATACATATAATGAAAGAATGGAAACAGGGTGTTCACTGCATGACAACATGACTCAGCATTAGTTCTCACCACCTCACGAGTTGCATCATCATGTGCAATGCTACCAATATGAAAAATATTATACAGATGGAAAAACTAATAAAAGACCATAAAAATCATTAAAATATGTAATATAGGGGCTATAATATTGAAATTTTCATGAGTTGCATCATCATGTTTAGGGTTAGGAAGTTCATGCATTTGCATGTTTTTTCATATGGGCTAAAAATGTATGCTTTTACGTTATGTGCACGAATTATGGAATTTTCAGTTATTTGGACATGATTTGATGGTGCATATAACTGCATATTTGCTTGATTTTCATAAATGCATATTATTTCAATATTATAGCCCCTACATTGCATATTTTAATGATTTTTATGGTTTTTTATTATTTTTTCCATCTGGATAATATTTTTCATATTGGTAGTATTGCACATGATGATGCAACTCAAGAAGGTTTCAATATTATATCCCCTATATTGCATATTTTAATGATTTTTATGGTTTTTTATTATTTTGTTCCATCTGGACAATATTTTTCATATTGGTAGTATTGCACATGATGATGCAATTCATTACGTGGCGAAAACTAATGCTGAGTCATGTTGTAATGCAGTCAATCCCCTGTTTCTACCCTTTCATTATATGTATGTGCGTAGAGAATAATCAGTGCGTTATTTGAGAGGTTTATATTAACAAATAAAAAGTGCAGCTCAACGTTTACAGCAGCACGATTGCCTGCCCACCAGCAGTTGCATCGTGGTCTTCAAACATAACAGTGTTGTGAACTGGTTGCCACCAAATTAAATTAGGCGTATAAAATGTTAAAAAGCTCTTCAAATGCCGAAAATAAAACCAACTTCGAGTGCTAGATTAATTAATTTACAGAAAGAGTTTTCGGGTGACTTAATATCTACAGATAATAGGGTACTGTTTTGTGGAGCGTGTGAGAAAAATATAGGAAGTGAGAAAAGATTTCAAATAGTTCAGCACATAAAACACAGCAAAACATAAGGAGAATTTAATCAGAGAACTCGCAAACAAAGAACCTGTTCAAAAACAGCTAGTAGAGTGTTTAAGAAGTAGGGTTACTGAATTTTCCTATGACTTGTGCGAAGCATTTTTAGCTGCTCATATTCCCTTGTTCAAAATGAATAATCCAACATTTAAAAACTTTCTTGCCAAGTACACTCGACAACATGTGCCTGAAGAAAGTACATTGCGTAAGACCTATGTAGGGCATTGTTACAATAACGCATTGTCAAATATATAAAATCAATTAGCAGATCAGTTTTTGTGTTTGTCCTCTTGATGAAACCCCTGATTCTGAGCGCCGCTCTATTGTTAATATAATCGTGGGTGCTTTAAATAATGAACAAATGTCTACACCTTATCTTCTTAATGTGAGCGAATTGTCGGCCACTGGCAAAGTAACTGTGACCCAGTTTGTGATCGACTCTTTGAAATTACTATGGCCATGTGGAATCAAATACGACCGGTTGCTTTTATTTGTTACTGACGCAGGTCCTTATATGGTAAAATCAGGACAAACTCTGAAAGGTATTTTTCCTAACTTAATTCATATAACTTGTTTGGCACATGCTCTTCATCGCATTTCTGAGACAATACGTGATTCTTCCCCATTGGTAGATAGATATGTGTCCAGTACAAAGAGAATTTTTGTTTAATCTCGAGTTAAGTTGTTTAGTTCAACAGCACCTAATATCCGACTTCCTCTTGCACCAGTGTTAACTCAATGGGGAACATGGGTCGATGCAGTTTTATATTATGCTGAGCACATAGAAATAGTCGAAGCGGTTGTTAATTCATTGGACTCGAAAGATGCTTCATCAATAGAAACTGTGCAAAATATTCTGTCAGGCACTGGGTTAAAAGAGGATCTTGGTTTCATATCTGCCCATTTTTCTGTCTTACCAACAGCCATAACGGCATTGGAAGCTGTAGGATCTCCCTTGCATGAATCACTTACTGTCTTTGAAAAAATAATGTGATCTAAGTTCGGTTCCTGGTAGCATAGGACTAAAAGTGAAAGAGAAAGTGAATTATGTAATTTCAAAAAATTCTGGTTATAAACAGATGGGTGATATTTGAGACATCCTCGAAAGAAAACTATCTGTCATACCAAGAGACCTGACTCTCTCTGTGAAGCAGAATATCATTTAAATATGCCCTGATAACATCTTGTGACGTGGAGAGAAGTTTTTCACGTTACAAAAGTGTTTTGCGAGACAACAGACGATGTTTTACAGTTGAAAATTTGTGCAAAGTGTTGGTTGTGAGCTGCAATTTAGCAGTTAATACTAGCAGCAGGACCACTTCTACTTCAACCTATAAGGAATAAGGTAACTTGATTTATTATTTATAGTAACTCGTCTTGTCTACTGCAAAGGATCGTTAATTGTTTTAGTTAAATAGTGCATATTTCTTGGCATATTTTCAAGTTTTTAAGAGCATATTGGCATGCATATTTCAGTGTTTTTTAGGGCATGAATTTCCGAGCCTTAATCATGTTCAATATTACCAATATGAAAAATATTATCCAGATGGAAAAAAATAATAAAAAACCATAAAAATCATTAAAATATGCAATATGGGAGCTATAATATTGAAATATTATGCATTTATCAAGATCAAGAAAATATGCAGTTATATGCACCATAAAATCATGTCCAAATAACTGAAAATTCCATAATTTGTGCACATAATGTTGTTGTTAGCTAATGCTGGATTTCTGACAATGAAGTCATTAATCCTCTTGCTCTCCAATATTTTTCACAATGGTATTGAAGAGAGCAATAGCAGTAATAGTAACCGTTTTTTAGAGAGCACCATATTTTTATGTTTTGGCGGTCACATCGCTCTCTCACAACCCCCAGAATGTTTGGAGGACCACACGTCACTCAATGTTACTCTTGCTTATAGTAGTCTCCATCGTTACGAACGCTAATATTAATATTTTAATATTTCTATACATTACCAACCACTGAAAACAAAACCAATTTTTAACAGAATCAAGCGGTAGTATTTCAAAAGGCATATTTAGGTATTCATTTTAAAAAATAAGGACCTTACTTGGAGGCCGGGAACATGTTACCGTCCCCTCGGGGATAGAGTTTTTCCCTGTCATGCGGCGCCTAGACATACGTCAACACATTGGAATTGAAAGAACTCATTGGATGAAGGGTGAAGTGAAATCAGAAATGAAGTAAAACGAAGGGAGATAAAATTTGTGTGATGAAAGGAACCTTCCCAGCATTCGCATAGTAACACGAGGAAAGCCCCGAAAAAGCCCATGCTCCCAAACGCGAGTCTCACTTGCGTTATCTCGCTCGGTTATAGGTAAGTAGAATGGAAAGCAAAACTAAAATATAGAACATTAACTGCAGTAATGATATTACTTAAAACTGTGCCAAAATGTGAAGAAGTTTCACCACTTAGCTTCATAAAGCTAGTTAGCACAATACTTCACAATATTCAGAAAACTGCATCTATATCGCTTGCAAAAGTTAAAGGCATGTGAACGCTGGCCAATGCACAAACAGAGCGCTGTTGCCAACCGTAGTGCGTGTACCAGCAGAGGTTCTGTACATACGTGTGCACATAATGTGCACATAATGTAAAAGCATACATTTTTAACCCCTATGAAAAAACATGCAAATGCATGAACTTCCTAGTCCTAGTCTTCATATATTCAATACAATATTTGAGAGCAAGAGCACTAATGACTCATTGTCAGAAATCCAGTATTAGCCAACAGCATCATATATTCAATACTGGAATCTAATGTTATGTATATATGAAACTAAACTGTACATTTTCTTGACATGTTTGAGGTTCATAGGCCTTTATGGCTACTAGTGAACTCATTGAATGCAGTCCAATCCTGGTGTAATTGTTCCACAAAGGAAAAGTGCCTGAACCCACTCAGTGCTGCCATTTCTTGTCCTTAAATACCAGTTGCAGCACTCATTTCAAGGAATTGACAGCCACTTGTTGACTCCATTGAGGTGTCTGTTGCCAAAGTTAGGAGTAAAGGTATAAGTATTTTGATGAAGATTGCAGAATATTTCTCACTTCACGTGTTCTTTCGAGAGAGAGAAAGGTAATATAAAGAGTTAAGTACATTAAAAGATTGCAATTCTGAAAATGGGAACTGGGGAGGGATTGCCTGATATAAAACTGTTATGAAGATCACTCAAAGAAACATGCTGAACTGCACTTGCATTTACTTAATATGCTTTGTACTTTATAGCTTATCTGTGAATAGCCTCTATTAGCAAATGAAGATTAATGTATATTATACATATATGTTAATTAAATATATTAAGATATTCCGTAATGAGCTATGTGGTATAGCAGAGTGAAAGTGATTGAGATAAAAATTTTAATTACAAGTATCCGAAAAAAGTTCACAATTTTCCAGTTACACTCATTGTAGCAGGCAAAATGTTTTTAGTTCATTACAACTGTAAGAATTTGTGCTTGGTATTGGATCTAAATATTTGACTCCAGCTTTCCATTTTGTTTGATTTCTTAGATTATTATGGAATGTGGTGTAGGGAATAAAAATTTCTGCATTGTCTTGCCACCATTAAATGAAATATATTGCAGTATTTGTAATTTTTAACGATAGGTGAATAACATGATTAGGGGCTTCTTTTGGCTAATAAGGTGAACTACTGCGGAGCATATGCATGAACCATGAAAAAGAGAATTATGAATGATAAAAATAACCAAACAGTTTCTTAATGCATGTTTTGAAGGAACTAAACTAACTTTATAGGGTTAAATAATTCACAGAAAGTTGTAATACTATGATGAAGTTGCTATGGCTACTATCTTCCCTGTAGAATCCACTTTTTCATAACCCCATCTTTTGGAATGGGCATTGAAATCCCCAATTAGGATTGTTTTATTTAATTGCTCAATAAGTTCATTCCTGGGAGGATTGTAGATATTGTATAAATGAAGATGTGTTTTATTATCCCAAAAACATAGCTTTATTAATTCAGCTTTATCTGAGTTATCGATTTCTTTAACAATTTGAAAGGAGGATTTAATATCCTTTTTGATTCCAACTAATATTCCACTACTTATCTGTCTTATAGTAAAAATCCAGTAAAATTGAAGTATTTAATAATTATTTATTTATGCCAACAAACTTACTGCTGGTGTTTTTTTTTAAACACACAAGCCGTGTGTGGATTAGTCACAACGGAAGGTCTGTGGTTCAAATCCCAGTTGTGGCATTGAATTTTTAAGTTCCAGTTCTGCCTCTCAAAAATCTGAAGTATTTAAGTTGATCATTTGTTAGATTTGCTTCTTGTATGAAAAATATATCTATGTTATAGTCAAATATAATTTTATTGAGTCTATTCTTTTTGTTTGGTTGAGACCACCTGTGTTCCATTGCAGAATTTTGATGTTAGATCTTCTATTAATATAATACTTTGGTTCTCGAGAAGTAGTCCCCGCCTGGAGATCTGAATGGGGGACTATTTTAACTCTGGAACATTTTACCCCTTGAGTCATATTTCATAAATATTGAAGAGACTTAGCAGTAATAGTAACGGCTTTTTAGAGAGCACCATATGTTTATGTTTTGGCGGTTACATCACTCTCTCACAACCCCCAGAATGTCTGGAGGACCACACCTGTCGTTGGTTTACGGGTCTCACCAATCTGACCGGTAGAATTAATAAAATAAATTCACCGGCCATATCCTCTGATAGCCAATCAGAGGACGTATTACATGCCATGACAGGTCAGCATGCTAGGGGTAAGATTTTATAGAGAAATTAGAGAAATGGAGAGGTTGGAAAAATAAAGACTCCCTAGCCCTTAGGGACCCTAATAGCATCGGGGTCAGAAGAGAACAAGAGATGACCCAGGTAAGGTCAGATAGAAAAAATACAGTGAGGAGGAAAACACCAGTAAGTGGAAGTAAAGTTCTGCTCAGCTTGGGTATCTTGTGGTTGCCATTCACATATCCCCTAGGTGGAGACCCCTGAGAAAGCATATAAAATGCGCATTAATGTGATGTAGCGAGAGGACGAATACTTTTTTGAGGCATCGTATGAATAATACATAAATACTCTTTGGGGAATAGAATATTTGTATTACCCCATTTCACTTAATATACTTTCACTGAGTATGCTGTGTTGCATTTTCTAACAAACATGTGCTTTGTACTTGCCAGTATTTCAACTCACACTGAAGCCTGGTGCAATGAAGGGGAAATATGCTCTGTGCCTCCAGTAACATAACGGCCAGTTCTGTGGTTACTCACCTAGTATTATGCATATAATCCGTGATAGTCGGTTATTTTATGCAAATGGTTCCAGAAATGTATCTGTATCCATGTTAGTCACTTTTCTGGTTTAGAGTGTAATTTAACATTTATTCTATTCTGAGATTTATCTTCTATTTGTTAAGGTTGCCAGTATATAGGGAATTCAGATTAGGTAGGTGTTATAATTTGGCCACTTTCATTATATACCTGAATCAGCAGAACTTTAAGAATACCCCTCATAGTATGTTTATGCTATTAGTATAAATGCCAATAGTAATGATTTGCTGGTAATGCCCAGATACGTTTATAATTGTCTCAAGAAGTGCTTTAGAAAACTTTTGCTAATGACATGTAATATATGACGCATACCTTAGCGGAATAAGTGCAAGTGCACCACCCACCCACACACGCACACACGCACACACGCACACAGACATGCATGCACATACTCAGCTCTGTCTCAAAATAGAAATTACAACTTTTTGTGATATATATTTTACTTTTCTGTTTTCAGATATTGAGACAGACTTCAAGAAACAATTAAAGGTGCTTGTACCATTGGTATTAGCACCACGGAACTTAATAGTAAAGGAAATTGGTGGTCAGAAAGTGAAAGCAAGAGAATTGCTACAGTATTTTAAGTCATATCTTGAAATTTACAAAGGAGATGAGCTGCCTGAACCAAAATCTATGCTCGTGGTGAGTAACTGGTTTTGAATGTATTGTGAGCCCATGTTAATACTGGCCTGCATATCATGCTATTCTGCATAATGAACAGTTTTTTGTTTGACCCCTGCATCTCTGGTATATAAAGTCATTATGAAATACATCATAGATTGTACTCTAATCCCAGTAATACACTTTTATGCACAAACATTTTCAATTCAAAATGAATGAATGTTGGGAGTCAAGTTTTGGAATACTTGTTCTTCACTTACACTGTAAATTAACTTCTTGAGTGATATGGACGTGAAATCACGTCCATTTAAAATGACGGATGAGCGGTATGGGCATGTATACGCGTCCTGTGCGTTTGTGCATTTAACCCTAATTTATCCCTTATCTAACTCAACTTATTTTAATTTTCCCCTTTATGAAACATTTAAGTAAAGTCTATATACTTTACTGGCTTACCTTAATATGTTCGTTCTGCAGTGATTTACATCAAAACAGGGATAAACACACAAGGGTACATCTCCACATTCACGAATTCCCTTCTTGCGGCACACGAAACACTTTCGAGTTGGGCAGGACTTCTTTGCTGTTGGTGGTATCCTTTTAGGATAATGTTTTCCTTGAAGTTTGAGGGGTGCAGGGGTTCTGAATTTTCTACCCCCAACGTGGTATTGTTCAATTAGGCTGCGAGATATTGATAGTCGGAAGTCAAGGTAGGTCATTGTCCTGTGTAGGTTTAGACCTCTCCAAATTACCAAACAATTGTATGTGGTTATATCCAGTTGGTGCAAAAATACCTTTTTATACCACTTCTCTCTTCAGCTACAAGCAGGAAAATATATGTATGTATTTCATCAAAGAAAGAAACGGAGTCTACTAAGTTACGAAACACGCGAAAGCAAAAGTTGCAATGTTGCTGTATTCTGAATACTCAAGAGACCATGCATACAGTAGTGCTTTATTTCACATTATGCTATGATTTGCTGACGCATAGGTCACACATACAATGGGTCAGATACCGTTTCTTTCAGAGAACTTATATTAGATGCGTTTGACAGAGCAAAGTTAACTTTTCACCACAGTAAAACAAAATAGTGCCATTTCAACATTTTGTAAATGCAACTCAACTTTGCTGATGACATACATGTATACTGCATATAACGAGTTTTATACCAGTTTTTGTTTCATTAAAATAACTTAATATTTACACAAAATACAGCTGTGTATATACAAAGCACTTTAAATGGCCTGCGCTGGATATTGGGTAGCAGTTCTCGGCTCGCAGACATTTTAAATGGCCATCGCTCAAGAGGTTAAGAGGGCATGTTTCAAAAGCTTTCGCTTCCATCATCTCCTGTAAATCGATTGGCGGCGTTGACATCTCTCCTCTGGTCCCTGGTAGATATTTTCTGGTTCTTTTTTTTTGGTAGTGTTTAATGCCTGCTTTTACTACGTATGGCACTGCAGGTGATGACACTGATGATACATGGAATGAAGATGGAGCACCGGTGGAATGAGATGGCAGGATAAACCGGAGAACCCAGAAGAAACGCAACCCAGCACTGCTTCGTCATCTGGTAGATGTCATGATGAACTTGGTATAGATGTCAGGAGGTGGGATTTCAAAGTTCATAATTCTATGGCTATGTTTCTAAATGAAAATCTTCGACCATATGGCGAGTTCTAGTGGATGGTTCACTTCTTTTAACAGTTAGGAATTTGTATCTATTTCTTGGTGGATTTCCTAAAAGTGTGCTGCAACAGCTGATTTGTCTATCTGTTTATATTTAATGCTATAAATTAAATTTTAAACTTGTGTGTTTAAAAACACCAAACTGTTCATTTATCAGGCTAGCTTTATGATGCTAGAATCTGAGAAAATTGTGTATTTGGAAACTGATATTTCAATCCGTCTGTTGCTACCTTTGTTTGAAACACATTTTGTTCCTTCATGATCCAAGATATTTGTAAGCTCTGCTTTCAGAATGGACAAAATTCCAAATTGTGGGCAACTCTGAGTAATAATAGATGTCAAAGTTTGAAATGTGATATTGGCATTTTTGTTTTAATTGACTTGTGGATGAACATATTTGCTACTGGCTATTCAATAATATGTCTTTGACATTGCTTTCTAATGTCCACTTGGGGCTAATGGTCATAACATTAACATTAAATGTCTTATTGCTAGGCTACAGCTGAAGCAAATAATCTGGCGGCTGTGGCTGCAGCAAGGGAAACATACACAACAATGATGGAGAATGTTTGTGGTGGAGCAAAACCTTACCTCAACAGCGCACATCTCCAAGCAGAACATGACAGAGTTAAGGAACGGGCACTTAATCAGTTCACAATGAAGCGTAAGATGGGTGGTGAGAATTTCTCGGAAGCGTATCGGGAAAAGCTCGATCAGGTAAGTATGCTGCAAGGATTTTTCCAGAAATGTAAAACATTGAATTTACTTCCACTGCGATCCATTAGGATGACTTAGCAGAAAAATAATTTAAGGAGCATTGTTTTGAAAATTATTAAATACAGGGTACAAATTAGTGTTTGGTATCATTATTCTCAATTCCAGCTCTCCCTAATGCTGTTTGGCCAGCTTGATTATTTTGTATACTTTGCAATTGTATTTCAGTACCAAAAAGTGTGCAGCAGTTTTATCAGAAATAAAAACTGAATTTAATGCATTAATAAGAATGTAATAAATTAAATTTGCTTTGCATTTTTTCTTAACATGTTACAAAACCTAAAAGAAAAGAGGAAGAAAATTACCTAATTACCAAAAGTGCGCATGAGTGCGGCATGCATGAGTGTTTCTATCGGACCCTATTTCTTGTCAACTTCTTTACTTCATTTCATGTTTTCCCTTTACCAATTTATTTGACAACTGGTATCTTTCATGTATTTCTTGGTCTTCCTCTTTCTGTACTACTCTGGTTCCAGTTGAAGGTCTTTCCTTCTGCTGCTGTATCTTCTCTTTTTAAGTGTGTCTTATCCAATACCTTTTTCGACTTTACAATTCAGTTGTAATTTCTTTTTGATGTTATTTTCCATAATACTGAAATTTGAAATTGAATCAGTTATATCAGAAGGTACCTAGTTTTGACACTAGTGGAAAATACTGTTTAAATGTTCTTCAGGGAATTATTTTTTTCATTTAATTTAAATTACCATCTTTGAGGTATTGATATGTACAAATATTTTGATTGATTCTCACATATTACATTTAGTTTGCTGTGAGAGGTAAATATATGTCTTAGACATAGGACCTTCCTGAAATACTTGGGAATAAAATCTTCAAAACTTTTGGTCTCACAAAAAATATGTTTAATCATATATAGTTGAAAATTAGGGGCAAGATTTAAGGCACAAATGTCTGTCATGTAAACAAATTTGCAACAATGAAATTACACATCTTCTTTATATTTGCCTCCATAGTAGTGGTCCACTGGAAAATACGTTCCAGAACTCTATCACAGGTTCTTCTTGCACTATGTAAGTGGCTGATTAAATCTTGATGGGCTTGAACTGCTGGGAAGTTAACATCTGAACAAGAAATTCCAGGCAATCCCAATCTAAACCATTGATCAGTTCTTACAGTTCCAAACAACCCGTCACTGAGGACAAAGTGATGGAATGTTAAAACGTTGAATGAAACTTTCACTTGTCTGAATGAAGTAGCAGCTTCTAATGAATGGGTTATCTTCTTAAATAGTGTTGAACCATGACTTCAAATTCAAGATTTCCTCTGTTGAGGTAACCGTTACAGAGAATTGTCATTTGGCACTAGATGATGTGGTTAGTTTAATGTAATCCATTATAGTGTGTACTCTGTCAGTTCTACACAGCAATCTCTTAATTGTGCCAAAGTTGTATCAGAAGGCTGTAAGAGTGACCCCTAATATAAAAGAATAGTTTTATTTTTTTAAATTTAAGTGTGATTTTTATTTCATGCTGGGCCGTTATCACAAAACAAATGAATAATTTAATGCTGTCAGAGACACTAGTCAAGTAGCTGGTTGTCACGTAGTCATACAAGAAAGTGTAAACTTTATTTACTGGATTCATAATTGCTGCTGTATCCATTTATCAGGCATCTGAAAAGACACAGATACACATACAATTAGTGCAAGAGTAACTGAAAGTATTTGAAGCAAAGAAATTACTATTTATATTCAGCATTTGAATGATCTAATTTTATACTTAGTTTTTCATTCTAAACATAACCTTTAGAAATGATCACAGATCTTACCTTAAATCCTTAATTATTATAGTAAGAGCATCCATATACATAGAAAATGGGGCAAACTTTCACCATACCACGGATAATATTCTGAAATCTGAGATTGCAACTGCAAACATGGAAAGGTCCGCTAAATACAAGAGCAGCTGGCTTCTCAGTGTTGCCAATCCCTTGCATTTTGGCCTTATAGAGTCCGCCTTGGTGCAGTATATGATACCTAAACTTGTGTACTTCAGGTTGAAAAACATTTTATGACAAAACTTCTCTCGATAAAAAAAATCTTGGCAGTTGGTGAGGTATAAATTATAGGAAGGCTGTCATTCCATGCAATATGTCAGTGCATTTAGAGAAGTTTCTCTTTGTATCAAATCCTATTTGGGGCACACTGTATATGAGGAAATTTCAAAAGTAGGCTAATATATAATAATTTTGTATGAATTTAGTAAGTAAATTCAAAATAACCAAATAGTAAATGATCTGGTTGGAAACCAGATCATTTAATGCATATGAATTCTGAATACCTGATTACACTGGGTGTGCTTATGGATGATAATTTCTGTTTCTTAGTGTCAAATGATTAAGGTATGTTTGTGGGCATCCTTTTATATTTCATAATTTTTCTCTTTGAGATTAGAGCATAAATGTGCACAACATTAACAAAGATCAGTAATACTAGTGCATTTTATGTTACAGGAATTGGAAGACCTCTATGTACAATTTAGGATGCACAACGAGAGTAAAAATATCTTTAAGGCAGCTAGAACACCGGCTGTGTTTTTTGCTACTGCTGTTACGTTTTATATACTTTCTGGAGTGTTTGGACTTGTGGGCATATACTCATTGGCCAATGTGTGCAACCTAGCAATGGGAGCAGCATTGTTGTGCTTAATAGTATGGGCATATGTAAGGTAAGCATCTTTAGTTGATTTTCTGTGAAAGCTATTAAAGACAATACTTGCACAAAAAGGAATTCCTTAAATGATAAGAAAATTCTTAAAGGCTCAAGTGAAAATGATATGAATGTAAACAGAAAGGTCGGAAGACAAAAAAAGATAAGTGTTTTAACATAAAAATGTGAGCACGCATTCTTAATATATATAACAGCTTTTATGTGGTGAAAGTGTTGTAGAGTTTGGCTGTGTTCACCTGTAATTCTGTGCCTGTATTTGTTTCATATTTCTTTTCATTAATTTCTGAATTGAGAATAGTAGTGAAAATAATTCAAATCCTGGCAATTTAAAATTGCTGGAATTAACTGTAAAGCTTCTAAAATTAGTCCAATGTGTTTAACACATTTCACACAAGGGTGGATCCAGAATATTTGTAGGGGAGAGGGTGTGCTGTGTAGTTTGGGGGTTCTCCCCAAAAAAATTAACAAAATTTGGCTTTAAATATATAGACTTTGAAGTTAAAAAAATTTGGAGAATCATATCCTAAAAGGGACAGTACAAATAATATCATGTCTTGTACTAATCATATTTATTACATTTTGAATTGCTAAGGAAATAAGAGGGAAATGTACCAAAATAGTTATGAATTAAGCAGTGTAAAGTAAAAAATCCTAGTATTTTACTTACGTTTTAAAAAATTACTTGACTAATGCAAGAAAAGGGCACCCATGTAAAGAGTGACAAAATCAACTCCCTTTCCACATACATTTTCACGAGTGATATTCAGAAAGTTTTGCAAGGGCCGTCTTAAAGTCTGAGCTATTAATGGGATTCGAAACCTATCCTTGCAGCCCTTCAGAGTACTTTCAACAGTTGCAGATGATGCAACCACTTATCAAAAGCACTACAGTATCCAAACTGGGATATTTTCAATAGAGCTGAATTTATAGCTCAGTAAGTCCCTGCACTCATTTAAAAGGTTTTCCAGCAATGCAAGGTTTCACTCAACAAAACAATCAGAAATCACATGGTACAAGGTCAGGCTGTAGGAATGGATGGTCAAGCAACTGGGCTTTAGCAACTTCCAGTTTCCTCCATTTGCAGTTTTTCTGTGCATGTGTGCATTGCCATGCAGCTCAACTAGACGTTGCAGTTCCATACACACTTCCACCCACATCAGCTTCGTTCAGATATCAATAATCTTGGCACCCACCTCGCACAAACACATCTCATTTGTAAGTGATTACGCAAAATTGAAAAAACACTGCCATGGGAAATCTTTAACATGTCTGCAAGTCTGTCAGTTGTTATTTGTCGGTCTTCACAAACAATGATGCCAGCTGTGTTAATCATGGTTTCGTTTATTGCTGTTGCTGGAACATTGGCCCACCTTGATTTGTTATTGAAACATGGCTCTCCTTAAATTCCTTGAACCATCGAAGTGCTGTAGACTGTGGTATAACATCATCACCATATGCCTCCTGCAACATTCTGTAAGCTAACTTGAGAATTTAATGCCATTCTGGCAGTTTGTCACAATAGCTCAGTGGTAGAGCGTCCGCCCGGCAAGCGGAAGGTCTGTGGTTCAAATCCCAGTTGTGGCATTGAATTTTTAAGTTCCAGTTCTACCTCTTAAACTTTGCCCACACACGGCTTGTGTGTTTAAAAACACCAACAGTAAGTTTGTTGGCATAAACAAATAATAATTTCCATGCTGAATTTCTTCAAATGAAAGCAAAACTCGAATGCAGCATATTGTTCTTCACCTAACACTTCCATTTTCTCTGTAGGCAGCTGGTGAACTGATCTACTTCATCCCCTGTGTAAAGACGCATGTGCAAGCAAAAAAAAATAACTCTTGCCTTTATTGACTTGCCCTTGTTGATCATTTGTTAGATTTGCTTCTTGAATGAAAAATATATCTATGTTATTGTCAAATATAATTTTATTGAGCTCTATTTATTTATTTATTTATTTATTTTTTTTTTTTTTTCTTTGGCTTGTGTTAGACCACCTATGTTCCATTGAAGAATTCTTTTGTTAGATCTTCTATTAATATAATGTTTCAGTTCTTCATAAGTAATCCCCATCCAGAGAGCTGGAGGGGGACTATTTTAACTCCGGAGTATTTTACTCTCTGAGTCACATTTCATAATTTGATATTGAAGAGAAATTAGCAGTAAAAGTAACCACTTTTTTAGAGAGCACCATATTTTTACATTTTAACAGTAACATCACTCTCTTGCAACCCACAGAATGTCTGGAGGAGCACACCTGTCGTTGGTTTATGGGTCTCACCAACCTGACCGGAAGAGTTATCAAAATAAATTCATGACCATATCCTCTGATTACCAATCAGAGGATGCATTACATACCATGACATGTCAGCATGTTAGGAGTTACGAGGTTATAGAAAAATTAGAGAAGTGGAAAGGTTGGAAAAATAATGACTTCCTAGACCTTGGGTACCCTAATAGTATTGGGGTTGGAAGAGAACAAGAAATGGCCAAGATAAGGTCATAAGGTCGAATAGAAAAGATACAATGAGGAACAAAGCACCAGTAAGTGGAAGTAAAGTTCTGCTCAGCTTGGGTACCTTGTGGTCGCCGTCCACATATTCCCTAGATGGACACACCTGAAGAAAGTAAATAAATGTTGGTGGTTCTATCTTTTTAATTATAAGGCCAATCTGCACAAATCATGTGTAAGCACACTTTGAAGAGTGGAATCACAACTGAAAAATTCAAATCCTGGCATTATGATCATCAGTAAATTCACTGAGGCTATACCTATAAATAGAAGATTAAGACAAGAATGTATATTATCACCACTCTCGTTTAACATTATTATCAATTCATTATTGCAGAGAGCAAATAATAAGCCCAGAATGACATGTTGGGTTCCCCCAATGGCAGAGTGGAGGATCTGAGTTATGCTGATGATATATTTCTGATAGCTCACAAATTTGGGAATATAAACAAAAAACTCCATCAGCTGGATTGCCAGACTTGTGAGACTCAGAAAGCTGGACTCCAAATTAACTACAGGGTGTTTCAAAATTATCTACAAGTTATTGTTCAGTGTGAAACCTTTTTGTCTTCAGCTACCTGGATGCTTATTGTATCTGCATACCTACCATTCTTGGTCTGAATTTTGTCTTAAGCTTAATACACATATTCTATACATATAGGATTTACTATTGTGATTTCTTAACATGCTCCGTTTTACTTAATATTTTATTTCCCTTAATTATTGTCATGCATTTTATATTCAATAGGGCAAAAATTAAGACCTCAACTCACATTGTGGAAGGAAATGTGCTGTTTATAAAATATTGCTTAGCTGAGATTTTTACTAAAGTAAGAGTGTTCCTAGTACTCAAGAATGTAGGAATGAATTCTTGCAACTATTAAACTTTACCAGCTAGCTTTGACCTCATAATATTGCAGCCTGTCATGGGTGAATTATAGACAGCTTAGCTTACCAACTAATATATTTTTTTCCCGCCATTTATATACTGCCTTTAACATCGGTCATATTGACAGCCTTTTAACCTAGTAGAACAGCAACAGTGTTCACTCACTGGGTTTTAAACTTTGGGTTTCTATTTCTTTGGATTAACTTGGATTAACATTAAATTTGCACACACGACACACACATTTAATTAAATTTAGGTAAACGCAATGCTAATAGACATGAGAAAGGTTAAATATAATTTACATAGTAATTATTTTAGGAAATTAGAAAAAAAGAGATACATGCATTACAAGTGACAAATATTGTAAATGAAGATTAAATTGAGTAGCTAACATTTTAAATATATGTGGCATTCCAGGAATCCCTTTTCCTTGAAAAGCAATAAAAATATAAAAACTTGACTTGAACCGTCAATAACATAAGTTTATATTCTACATTTCCTCTTTAGGATTTGTTTATTAATTGTGCTGCAGCTTGAATTGTTCTAATGGTGAACTGCCCAAGCTGGGAGCAGCATAATGATGCCAAGCAGGGTTGCCAACATTTGAAAGTAAAATTATCGTACCAGTCACTCGAAATTATAGATTTGGATTCAAAATTATCGTACATCTTAAACCAAATGCTACAAAAATAAAAATATCAGCATAACACTTATGAAAATGTAATATTAATGATGTTTATGATATTCACTTACAAGATTGATGACCTCAACCAGTATTGCAACTTTAGAACTAATGTTTCTTGCATTATTTATCTGAAAGTTCATCTTCCTCAACCATTGCAGCATTATACAAATTTGTTGTTGAAATAAACCTTAACATCTTCTCGGTGACTTGGAGATTTTCGGATCTACCGCATTGTTTCAAAACAAAGGCAACAGAATAAGTTCATTTACCATATATAGTGCCAATCTGCTTCTAACTTTAGTTTATATTAAGCCCAGTTTAGAAAAACCCTTTCACAAGAAGCTTTTCTGTGGGGAAATGAAATCACTGATAATGCAAAGGCTGCTAGTTCTTTGAAATCAGTATTTCCACCAGGGTGGCATGTGTTTAACAGCACTTCAAAACCTGTCAGGTTCAGGCATGTTCTTTATTTCACACCGAATATCACTTATTCCGAGTTTTCTCCATTGATCATCAATTATCGGAACAGCGCCTTCTTCATTGAGATTACCAGATCTGAGCACACTGGCAAAAAGAGGATAAAGGGTAGAAGGATTAGTATGATATGAAATGATTGCCTTAGAGAGGTGGAGACAGGCCATGAGGGCATTTGTAATTAGTTTCATTTCGCTGGTGTGACAAACCAGTGAAAATGATATTTCTCTGGTATCGAACTATCATACATTCAAATTATCGTACACCCCCATAATTATCTTGCGGGTTATCAACCATGTGTACAAACATTAAAATTATCATATGCCCCCATAATTATCGTATGAGTTGGCAACCCTGATGCCAAGTGAATAGCACACTTCAGTCAGGACTGGCTCTCCTAACTGGCCCATGAAACATGACAGGCTTAAAAGAATACAGTTTGGTTGCTATGAATTTTATGTTCTATGCAGTTGAGCAAACTCAGCTGTTCTTCAGCAACAAGAGTGGGTAGTCAAGCTAAAAGTGGAAATTTTGCAACCCTACTAATTCTGGACGTTTTTGCTTCATGCAAACATCTAGGAAGAAACTGACTCTTCGGGATGCATTGAAAAGAATACAAGTTTAGATTATAAATGTAATCTAATCTGTTAGCTCATATTGCATTTTATTGAAATATATTACTTTTGTGTACAGGTATAGTGGAGAGATGCGGGAAATTGGAGCAATGTTGGATGAGTTTGCAAATCTACTTTGGGATAATGTGAGTATTATAGCAGCTCTAATGTTTGTGTGTGTGTGTGTACGTGTGCATGTGTTTTCTTTTTTAATCCCAAGGAGCTTTAACAGCACAGAGGGACATAAAATTACAAATAATTAAGCTATTTTTTAGTTAAATTTAAGGAAGCTGGTTATACAGAGTGAAAAGTAAATTGGTTGTAAATAGTAGCTGATTGGGGGAACAAGTTATTTTACTCCTCATAATTTGATTTGAAAGGTTTGTACATTTGTAGGATTAGACAGCGATATTGTAAGGCAAGAGAATTATGTATAAGGTAAAAAATTATCTATAATATTAGCTTTTTACTTCTAAAATTAATTTCAGGGTATATTTTTCCAAAGATACATACATTTTTTTCATCTGTCTCGTTAAAGTTTCTTGATGGTTTATTAAATGAGTTAAAAGTTTTTGGGAAAAAATTAATTTTATGTATAATTCCCTGTTCTCTTATGTACAAAATGTTGAACATTTGGCATCCATTCAGTATAATTACAAAAATTAAAAGCAAAATTGTTTTGAAATTTGCTATATATGTTCTGGAATGTGTATCTAAATGACTGACTTGCTTTTCTTGTATTGTTTGCAGATTTTGAGTCAACAGTAAAAAATTTGAACTGGGCTAAAAGGAAACTTAAAGCTATTATTTATTTATGCCAACAAACTTACTGTTGGTGTTTTTAAACACACAAGCCGTGTGTGGGCAAAGTTTAAGAGGTAGAACTGGAACTTAAAAATTCAATGCCACAACTGGGATTTGTGAATTTAATGCCATTCTGGCAGTTTGTCACAATAGCTCAGTGGTTAGAGCGTCCGCCCGGCAAGCGGAAGGTCTGTGGTTCAAATCCCAGTTGTGGCATTGAATTTTTAAGTTCCAGTTCTACCTCTTAAACTTAAAGCTGTTTAATGCAACTATTAAATTCCTTTTGCTCTGAAATGAGCAAACATAATTTTAAAGAAAATATGTCAGTGTTTTGTTGCAGACTTAAGAAGTTTGACATACTTTAATGTCGGGATTATGATGAGCTTAACACAGCAGAACATAATGTGAAAGTCCAACACTTTGTATTAAATGGAGCTATCTAGTGTCAGCTTAATGTGACTTAACATAACGTGACATCATTTAAGAGTTTGGCAGTGGTAAACTTTTGCTTCATGTTACATCTAATTTGGATGTCACATGGTTAATTTGACCCAAATGGCAAGCAGTAGTGCCGTACAATAATAAATTGTGCTTCTTTATGCAACTATCGGTCATTAGGCAGGAAAGAGCAATTCCCCTACATGCGCAGTAGCAACTCTTCACCAGAAAGGCTGATGGGGGGGGGAAGTTGCACAATCATGTATGCACAGAAGTCATAACATTTCCATCCACGAAGGAGTGGAGTTTGCTAGCATAGCTTTAGTGCATATTGCTAATGACATATGTGTATAAAAATTAGTATTATAACGAACAAACTGATTTGGCCATAACTATGGCTATATGCCGACAATTACTTTCATATGAACTGCATTGTTTCAGCCGCACACTATTATGCTAATGTTTACTCACTCACAGTAAGCTCACCTGCCTTTCCCCCATCACAGTCATTGTGGAGAGTGACCCTATGTGCTAGAGTCGTTCACGTCTCACTCACAACGTATATTAGCATCAATATACTTTATCTGTTTCTTTTGTTTTCCTCCTAAAGAAGGTTATGGCCATCTCCATAATGTATTTGCTGTTTAAAAATGTTTCTTGCTCCACATTTTCGTATTCTCTTACTTTTCATATTGGGAAAAGAGAAATACTTCAAATACCTGCCATGTCTGCCGAGTAAAAGGTTAACCAATCTAAATCATACCCATTATATTAAGTGCATCCTAATAAATGTTATAGTTTAGTGACATTGCTAACTTCACATGTAGGTGCATTAAGTCACATTAAGTGAAGTTCTTCGTAATCCCAGCATAATGAGAGAGGGAGAGTGTGAGAGTGAGAATTAAAGGGGTGTGATATTGGGTGGATGAGTGTGTGCACATGTGAGATAGAAAGTGTGTGTGGGTGGGTGCGTGCATCTGGGTGTGTAGTCTCTGCATGACAAATTAAATGTGTATCTTGAATTTTTAGGGAATAGCTTTTGTAGTCTGCTTTGTTCTGACTAACTTTATATAATAAAATTATAAGAGAGTAATAGTCTCTTATTTGGAACCCTGGGCAGGAATTGTTTTGAGTAAACATGATTAAACGCTTAAGACTTTACTTCCAGTAGATGGTAATACTATAGCAAAGCATCCACTACACCTAGTGGCAGTAACCTTAATAATGCAAATAAATAAGTATACAAGGACAAGCATGCACTGCTAATGTCAACAGACCTGTGCATTAGATATTGAAGCTTACTACCTACAGTTTGTTCACCAGCTCATGGGCCCTGGGAGGAATGCAGCAAGCCAGTACGTCAGTAAACAATTCCGATATGTAAAGCTGCATTCAAGCTTCTAATTGTGCTTAAGATAATGTTGCCAACCTTGGAATGTGTATTCATGCTAGATCAAAGCAAAGAAGTCACTCAAAGTAGTGGACCTTAAATGTTATTTTTAGTTCATGCAGTACATCTAGCTTATGAAACATAAACCATATTTTCAACTGCTCCATCTTCCTCCCAGTGATCATTTTCTATCTTTACTACCTATATGCTTTCCAAAACCCTCCAGCCTGTTTCGATCACAAGTGATATACCCTCAAGCACTATATAACGCAATTCCTGTAAGGAAAAGTCACCTGTTACATTTCGGTATTTGTTTTACCTTGGCCCAAGTTAGATCTATGGGATTGAGATCACATGTGTATGGGGAAAAGCAAACGACAGTGTGTCCCAATGAAACCCAAAATGCATCTGCTTTAGAAACCTCCTTAGGTTTGTTTATTTCAATCATCCTGTAAGCATGTTACACATGGAACTATCACTCTGAACCACTTTGTTCTGCAACTGCTATATCGTAGCAGATTTCACAACACTCCTAGGTGGGGGATTTATCTACTTCTACACTCCTTTTTCTTTGCTTCCAAGATAATGCTAGTGACTCGTCCAATTTTTAACTGGAACTATAGGATATTAGCAAGTAAACATAACAGAATAACATTGGAGGTAAGTTGGCAACCTAACCAGCCACAATGTTATCTGCAAAGTTTACAAAACTCGGATTACATTATCATGGAGCGCCTCTCCTTTCCCCTTCAGTCCCGTAAAACCATGAGCTGGTTAACAAACAGTACTTGAGGTTATTTGACAAAACATGTAAGCTTTGCAACATCATGCAAATTGGGGGCAGTATTTTAACCTTTTTTATTCACCTAAGTTTCATTGTGTTCTTTGGCTAGCTTTCAATTTTCACAAAATAAAAGCATTTGCTTTCAGTATTTGGTCTACAGCTCCCCAATCTCACTAGGGGAATCTACCATCCTCCATCTCTCTTTCACATAGTATATATCCTACATGAAGATTGCATGCAGGTCCAGCACCAAGTTTGATTGGTATTGCATTTCCCATACCTATTAATCTCTGAACAGCTGTTGTAATAGTGCAACAATATGGAATGTGGAAATCATTTTGCGTATATCCTAGCAGCCTCCATACTTGTCCATAAACCAGAATCATGACTAAGTATTCCTTTACTAAGGATCCATTGTATACTCTGCTGCTTCATTGTTAAGCAACTCAAAACACTACTGCTACTTGCCTCCATCCAGTTGTAGTCAATGTCATGTGCTACCCATTCTTATATTGTGGTATGCTGAGATGCATGCTTGTTTGGGGCATAGTCAAGTTTATCTGAAAAACAAGATTTACTGTAATATTTTAATTTTAATTTCTGGCTAAACTCCTCAACTTGTAAGAAAACTACATTAGACAAAAGTGGTTCTAAAAATCTAATGTACTGCACTCACATGACTTTCTCTAGTCTTGTACTAACCATTCCTACAAACTCTTATTCCTATATCTTCTTTGTGTTAGTTGAAATAAACATTTGCAGAAATCTTATTGCTTATTTCCTTATGGGTGCAAGGGGAATATGGGAGTACAGTAAACTTTCGGTTTAGCGGATCTAAAGGGACCAGAAGTTGTCCGGAAAATTGAAAGTCCATTAAATTGCAAAATGAATGAAAATGAAACAAAAACAATTCAAACTGTTTTATTGGTACAGACCATTTACTTTGCATGATTTACTCTTGGTTAGAAGTCATTCCCTGTGAAGTCATGGGTTTGAAAAGAATGTCAATACCCATTTGCTTCCCACTAAAATATTGCTTCTTTATGTTTAAGGAGCGAAACTGTCTGAAATGTTCATAATAGATTAGCATTTGTGGTTCTGAAGATCTTTCCACGTAAAAAATCACATCATCCATGTGGTCTCTTATTACAGATAATTTAGGTACACACTTCAAAGATTCATCATCACTGTCTTCATCCTCATCCTCTTGTAGAACACTTGCAGCGATCTCTTCATGACTCAGAATCTGGTAACCTTGGAATGCCCAGTTCAGACTGAAGCTAAGAGTCATATGAGCTCTTGAGTGCGTGACGCGTACATAAACTTTAGCGAATGTAGCTGAAGACATGCGAACTAGCCTTCTTGATCAAACAGCGAAATGCCACAATTTAATCATCGCAGATCTTCTAAATTTTATTTAAATTTATTTTATAACCAGCACCAAATTTAGTCTGCTAAATCCGAAGTCCGTTGAGCAGAGGTCCGTTAAACCGAGAGTTTACTGTATGTAGGCTTTTAGTGATAGTAAAATCTTTTGAAGCTTTGAGATTTCATTCCCTTTGCATGGTTAAGATATATAAAGAAATTAATAACGACCTTCCATTTGACAAAAGTTTAAGTGTTCCAAAACTCACACAAATAACAAGGAATATCTCTAAAATGGTTCACTCCATAAAAAAAATTGTTTGGACATAAGTTGTGTTTTAGCAAGATTTACATTTTTTTGTAAAGTAAGATGTCTTAACAGCTTACCAATTATGCAAATGTTATCCAGAGTAAACAGGATTACATAGGCTATAGTCAGAAAATTCAAAATATACATTTCATTTGCCATAAAATATCTTAAACATATGGCATTTTAATAAAAATCATTAGCCATTTTTGAGAAAATCAAAATTTTTCCATGTGAAGGGTAGTTTAGGGTGGAGAAAGTTTCTTCAAAATCTTTGTGTCATGTCCTTGAAAGACATTAATCGTAAATACCAACTTCGATTTTTAACCAACTTTTTATTTTTGAGTTATGCTGTCCACAGACTGATACACAGACACACACACACGCACGCACACACACACACACACGCGCACACACACGCACGCACGCACACACACACACACGCACACACACACGCACACACACACGCACACACACACACACACACACACACACACACCACACACACATACACCACGCACACACACACACACACACACACACACACACACACACACACACACACACACACACACACACACACACACACACACACACACACACACACACACACACCACACACACATTTTTCTAAAAATGCTTTTTTTGGATTGAGGGGGCCTCAAAACTTATCAATAATGAAATCTCAACATCAAATTTTTGGGTGGAATACAATACTTCCTCTATTTACCATACGTAGTGGAGAAAATAAAAATGTGTATTTCTGCAGCAAATCACCTCTGAGGCATTAACAGGCTTGGTGATTCCAAAACTGTAGGGAGAGAATTTTTTTTTTGTCCTAATCCATGTTCTAGCAATAAAATTGCAGTAGAATTATTTTTGCTACACTCATCTTCTAGAATATTTTCTTAACATATGCTGCACAAAGCATCTTCCATCCTGTATAAGTAGTTTATCATTTATATAGTTGCTTCATGTTTATTAGCTTATTTTTACTTATTAAGAGCATTAAGTGACTGTTCATGAACTTGCAGGTGATGAAGCCAGTATACCAGAGCTTTGTTGAAAAGCAACTCCAGCAGGCCACCTTGAATGCAGCTGGAGCAGCCATCACGGGTGCTACTCTACAGAGCAATGGAAAGCTGAAACATTCTTGACTTCGCAAGTGCAAGTGTTGTTGCTGTTGTTAATTACAAACAATAAACCTAGGATGTGATGTCCTGACCTACCATTTCAGTGCCTGAAAAGAAAGTTAATCTTCCATTGAGTAACTTCCCTGTAAGATGTTGTCTGTTAATTTTGTTTGTTTTAGTGCTGTTCTTTTAATTATTTGGGGGGAGGGGAACAGTTAGAATAGACTCACATTAAACTTAGTGAATGCTCTCGGATAATTTAATATCATGAACTTTACTATGGAAATTAGTTGCAGTGATAAAAAACTGATACATTTTTATTTTCTTTTTGTTGTCTTTTTAAACATTTTGGCGTTTTGTAAGGATACAGAGAACTATTTGTGCTCAAAGCAAAAGCACCAATGAGTTGAGACATTTGTTAGGTTTAACAAAGTCATATGAATCTTTTATATAGTTTCTTTAAACTTTATATAGAAATAATTATATATATATATATATATCTTCATGTATTACAAATTGCGTAAAGTTGAAAATATGTTTTGTGAATAGACATCTGAAATTGCTTGTTGGTGCCTGTTAGTTTTTGGTAGAGGGGTGGTGGCTTTATTTTATTGAAATCTATTAAAACAAACAGTTGTTAATATAAAATCTATTGTTGATATTAAAGAAGTATGGATGTTGTCTATTTTTTTCTGTCGCAGTGAAAGTAGCGGTCGGCCATTGTAATGAAATCTTTAGTGACTCAGTATTATTGAAATAGTGGACTCTCTCTGAGCCTCTTGAGAGGTTGTTCTTGTTGTAGTGACAAATGCAGCTTCTTGAGAAAATTTTGTTTATAAGCAAAGCTTTGCAGAGCCACTGTGTTACATTACATTGATGGCACGGCTGCAGATGTAATGTAAATCATGTTGAGAATAAATTGTAACAAAAGTAGAGTCTTTTATATGTATATTTTTTCATACAGTTTGTAACATAGAAAAGCAAATGTTTTTTACAATCACATATTTTTATGTAGTCTATCTAATGAGACAAAATAGGTGTAGGGTTCTCGTTAACATGTTCTAGTGCCATAGAGATACAAGTGGCCTCGCACGTTCTTGCCGCTATGCCGACAGGTGTAACTGAAGTGCTCAATGTTGGAACTAAGTTTTGATGCTCATATCTTTAAAGATTGTGATAACAATGTAAAAGCAACAGATTTCCTGTATAGATAATTTGGGCTGGTAAATAAACCCCTATTTTTGTACCTACTACTCTATACAGTGATTTCATGTAGTGTTGTCTTTCCTGGGTTTCAAATAAATGATTGTTTTACTTCATTCAAGCAATAAATGTTTGTTTTGCTTCATTCAAGCAATAAAAAAAATTGCACCTTAATTTGGCAAAGCACAAAGTGCTCCTGTATTTGACATTTTGTAAAGTGACACTTTTGTGAAGTTATGAAACAAAAATATCTTACACTGATTTCCTGTTTTTAGAAAGAAAAAGGAAAGGAAAAGTTTTAGTGCCAAGAGGTGATAAAACATGGGTATGTATGCTAAGGATCCTTATTAAAACATTTTGAAAGACCTATCTATCATCCTGCATTTTTTAATGCTGTTCCTGTACCAGGTAAACTGTCAAAATCCCTTTCCCTCCAGACGTAATTTCTATACTGACTGTGTTAATTTTAAATTACGGTGGGATTTTCTCAGAAACTACCAAGCTTAAATCTTAGCAGATTTATAGTCTGAATTTTTATATGTATTCTAAATGATTTTATAGTAATACTAGAGCATTTCATTACTTTACTTTTTGTTTTAAGAATTTATAGTAATAAGAGGTAGAACTGGAACTTAAAAATTCAATGCCACAACACAGTTCTACCTCTTAAACTTTGCCCACACACGGCTTGTGTGTTTAAAAACACCAACAGTAAGTTTGTTGGCATAAATAAATAATAATTTATAGTAATGTTTATTCTAACAATTCTAAGAATATTATGAAAAACTGAAGTAACAGTCGGGCAATGTAATTCACAATTATAATATATATCTTAAAGACTACAAGCTTCAGTTTCTTAATATTTGCTGCAAGTTCTTAAAATTAAAAGAATTTGCAGCAAATATTAAGAAAAATGAAGATGATAGTGTCTAAGATATTTGTTATAATTGTGAATCTTAACAATATTTCCCACTATTACCTTAGCTACCAGAATCTAGCAGCTATTCCAACTGGTGTTGGTGTGTTGATCTGATGTGCAGGATTTTGATCCATCAATTTTTCCCTAGCCAGCCAATATAAATTATGTCTCTTCCCATGTGGTACAGCTTTCTCCAATTCTAGGCATTCCAGAAGGTGTTCTCCAGTTAAAATCTTGTCAGCATTTCAGATCTTACTTTGTCATCCATAAAATCAAACCTATGCAGATGTTCCGCCAGTCATGTCCAGTGGCTAATCTGAAGTGAGCAACTGCTTCTTTCCTTGGGAAATTTTTTATTTTTTGTACTATTTCTTTTATGTTAGAATAATTTTTATTGGAAATTTCCTTTTGAATATTATGTTGGTATTTTTGTTCTATACTAATTTTGACATCTTTTAGTTTCACATCTAATCCACAAGATAAAGTAGCCTGCCTCCTCGTGATGTCCCTTAGGTAATGCTAAATAGGCTACAATGCTGTGCAAAAAACAGCCAACATAGTGCACAAATATAGGAAGAGAAAAGAAAACAGTACTTTAACGTAGAATGCTGGTGGATTCAGCAAAATGTAACAAAGAAAAGTATGTAGATGAAGTGATCAGAAAATATGTTGTTGTTGGCTAATGCTGGATTTCTGACAATGAAGTCATTAGTCCTCTTGCTCTCCAATATTTTTCACTATGGATGGGGAGCTTGAAGTGGCCAGGCATATTTGAATGTGGTCTTGGTCCATTTCCTCTTGCAGGTCACATAGAGGTGAAGAATAGTGGTGAAGAATATATCCCAATTCAGTTCAAATGTTTTGCCAGACAATCACATCCCGTAATCAACCTGAAGATTGCAACTGCCATTTTTCGAGGATACTCAGGAATTGTTTGAATGTTTGGTAGTTTTTATTTTTTGATTTTTCATAGTAAATTTTGCAATAATTTTTTTGAATTCAGAGCTGACTAACGTTTTAGCTGCATAAAATGGTAGATTAACTATAGATTTCTGTACATTGCTGGTAATCCTTTTTGCAAGAAAATCATCTGTCATTACCATCCAGTCCACAGTGAGCTGGTATCCATTGTAAGACTAGGTGTTTTTTAAGTGCTGTTAGGTGGGTAAGAATTTTCTAACATTCTATAATAGTTTAAGAGGTAGAACTGGAACTTAAAAATTCAATGCCACAACTGGGATTTGAACCACAGACCTTCCGCTTGCCGGGCGGATGCTCTAACCACTGAGCTATTGTGACAAACTGCCAGAATGGCATTAAATTCTCAAGCCAGTTCGTATTTCTCCTGGTAAACCACAAAGGCAGTCTCACATCAGAAACAATTACCCCAATGGTGACTTACTATTGTAAGTACTTTATATCCCAGGATTAAATAACCTTCAGATGGTAATTATTATTTATTTGTGCCAACAAACTTACTGTTGGTGTTTTTAAACACACAAGCCGTGTGTGGGCAAAGTTTAAGAGGTAGAACTGGAACTTAAAAATTCAATGCCACAACTGGGATTTGAACCACAGACCTTCCGCTTGCCGGGCGGACGCTCTAACCACTGAGCTATTGTGACAGTTCTACCTACCTGACAGTTTGTCACAATAGCTCAGTGGTTAGAGCGTCCGCCCGGCAAGCGGAAGGTCTGTGGTTCAAATCCCAGTTGTGGCATTGAATTTTTAAGTTCCAGTTCTACCTCTTAAACTTTGCCCACACACGGCTTGTGTGTTTAAAAACACCAACAGTAAGTTTGTTGGCTTAAATAAATAATAATTACCATGTGAAGGTTATTTAATCCTGGGATATAAAGTACTTACAATAGTAAGTCACCATTGGGGTAATTGTTTCTGATGTGAGACTGCCTTTATGGTTTACCAGGAGAAATACGAACTGGCTTGAGAATTTAATGCCATTCTGGCAATTTGTCACAATAGCTCAGTGGTTAGAGCGTCCGCCCGGCAAGCGGAAGGTCTGTGGTTCAAATCCCAGTTGTGGCATTGAATTTTTAAGTTCCAGTTCTACCTCTTAAACTTTGCCCACACACGGCTTGTGTGTTTAAAAACACCAACAGTAAGTTTGTTGGCATAAATAAATAATAATTCTATAATAGTTTGTTTTTTGGTTACAACTTGGAAGTAATTGCTGTAATTGCCACCCTGGAATCTGAGAGAATAAATGCTTGATGAGAATGTGATATTCTGTACAAGAGATTTTTTAGGGCCATTCAAATTGCTTCAGTTGTCCATCGAAGTTTGTAGTTCCATAACCTAAAGATTTGTAATAGGAAAAGAGGTGACACTTGACTCCAGCCCCCTGCTCCATCTTGGTTTGATATCGGTGATCCATCAGTATAAATATGGAGCCATTTGTGTTCTGGAAATCTAGTATGAATTGTCTCTAATGCCAACAATTTTAGAACACTAGTTGGAGTATCACTTTTCTGAACTTCTTCTGTCAGGTGTAAATAACATATGATGTCTAATGTTTCTGTCGGATTGACTTTGAAATTCTCCAACATCAAGATCTAGTCTCTAAATATTGGGAGACACACACATTAGACACACACATTCTTCTTGGTGTCTTGAATTTTGGAAAGAAAGCTCTCCTGAGTCTTAAATGTATGTGTAAAATTTCTGTTGTTCCATGTATTGAATGGGAGTCTGATCAACTTTTTGTGTTAAATAAGAGCTGTTTTTTGTATTTCATATTCAGTGGGGTATAGGTTACGCAATGCCTGTTCTTGTGCCAGAGAAATGCCCTTAGAGTTGCCTTCTCCACCATTTATTTATTTGTTTTGATAGCAAAAATGTTGAAGACTGACAGAAAAGCTCAGTCAGGCACCTTAACTCAAACATGATTCAAACTTCTTCCCAAACTGTAAGAAGCAGGAATGTTACCCATGCACCATGATAGCTAGCATTTATGTTAAAAATACTTTTAAGTGCTTCATCAACATAGGGAAGAATATGTTAAAGAAGATTGCATTTTTTATGGTAGATGGTGAGATAATTCCAAAACAACTGTCCCATAAATGTATATAATTTTAAGTTAGATTTTGCCAAATGAAGTCCTCTTCTGTTTCCTTTTCATTTTGCCTTCACACTCCATCTGGATAATGTTTATGTCATAGCATCATCTTGTTATAACTAGAGACTAGATATTCAGGCAAAAGGCACTTAAAATATGCAATATGCATTTATATTTTTAAAAAGCAAAGTATTTACAAAAAAATTATAAAAACACAAGATGCATCCTTTTGATGCTATTAATTATTTACTGTACATAAATATAAAAGATTTCTTCAGATTGCAAGCACAAAATATTGTCGTCTGTCTGTTAATATATTTTTCGAAACAGAAAAAGAATTATACTAATAATACTGGCAGTTGACTGTTGTTGGAATCACATTAAAATAGAAAATGGATTAACCTCTTCAGAGATATGGACGTGAAATCATGTCCATTTAAAACGACGGATGAGCGATATGGGCTTGTATACACGTCCTGTGTGTTTGTGCATTTAACTCTTATTTATCCCTTATCTAACTCAACTTATTTTAATTTTCCCTTTATGAAACATTTAAGTAAAGCCTATATACTTTACTGGCTTACCTTAATATGTTCGTTCTGCAGTGATATGCCTCAAAACAGGGATAAACACACAAGGGTACATCTCCACATTTGCGAATTCCCTTCTTTCAGAGAACTTATATTAGATGCGTTTGACAGAGCAAAGTTAACTTTTCACCACAGTGAACAAAATAGTGCCATTTCAATGTTTTGCAACTCAACTTTGCTGATACATGTATACTGCATATAACAAGTTTTATATCAGTTTTTTTTTTGTTTCATTAAAATAACGTAATATTTACACAAAATACAGCTGTGTATATACGAAGCAAAAATGAGCTTTGTTACCATCTGTCCTAAAAAATGGATTATAGGACAGATGGTAACAAAGCTCATAAGTTCATAAAAAATGTCAAGGACAGGAAAGAAAACAACAGCACACCTATCATACACAACAATAAAATGTTAGTAAATGATGCAGTCATAGCCGAAACATTCAATAAATATTATGCTAATGCACACAAAGTAACAAGAAATAATAAAAAGGAACGTAAAGAATTTAAGAAAGATTCGAAACAAGAAAGAGAATGTAATCCTAACACTCAGTGCAATATCTTTTTTCAAAATTTTAATATGCAAGAATTGAACATTGCAATAAATAATCTAAAAAACAAAAAGTCTCCTGGACCAGATCACATACATCCAGAGTTCATAAAAAACCTTGGAAAAACAGCAAAACAACAACTACTGAAACTCTACAATCTATCCTGGAAAACCACTGTACCTGCTGAATGGCGAAAAGCAATAATTGTCCCACTCTTGAAGAAAGACAAAACAGCATCAGAAATAAAAAATTATAGACCAATAGCTCTTACCAGCATAATAGCAAAAGTGATGGAAAGAATGGTGTCAAACAGGTTAAATTGGTTTCTAGAATCACAAAATTTAATATCCCCATGTCAAGCTGGATTCAGAGAGTTCCACTCTACAAATGAACAAGTCTTACTTCTCAGTCAAGAAATCAAAGACTCCTTCAATAGAAAAGAAGATAATTTATCAGTTTTTATTGATTTTCAAAGCGCATATGATTCTATATGCAGAACAAAACTACTAAAGAAAGTAAAAAAAATAGGGATACAAGGTCCAATGTTTTCATGGCTATGTCATTTCCTAACACAACGCTTTATTGCAACCAGATATGGAAGAAATATATCTAAATATAAACAAATACACCGTGGCTTGCCACAAGGTGCAGTGCTCAGCACTACACTTTTTAATATATTTATTAATGATCTACCACAACAAATACAAAAATCAGGCGTGAAGTGTGCACTATTTGCTGATGACTTGGTAATGTGGACTTCAAAACCAAAAAGCAAAAGTACAGAACTGGAAAAAACCATGCAACAATCCTTAACCAACTTACAGAGGTGGACCAAAGAAAATTTAATGACTGTTAATACAACAAAATCAAACTACCAAATCTTTTCACTAAGAAAAAAACCACTAAAAATAAAACTAAATTTTGAGGGTCAACAATTACCAGAAACAAAGGAAGCAAAGTATTTAGGAGTTACATTTGATACCAAACTTACATGGACCAAACAAATAGAAAATGTAATACAAAGAGCAGAGAGGCGCCTTTCACTGTTAAAACGTCTAACAGGAATGAAGTGGGGATGTTCCAGAGCAACGCTTAACACAACATATAATATATATATAAAACCATTGTTTACTTACTGCAGTGAAGTTCTTGTAACAGCAAACACAAAAAAAAAAAATTCAAATCTTTCAAAACCAAAGTCTGAGATTAATTACAGGTGCTATCAAAACCACACCAATAGCAGCTATGGAAATACTAACCAACCAATATCCCATTGAATATGAGATAGAAAAAGCGGCTCTTATTCAACACGAAAAGTTGATCAGACTCCCATTCAATACATGGCACAAGAGAAATTTTACACATACACTAAAGACTCAGGAGAGCTTTCTTTCCAAAATTCAAGACATCAAGAAGGATGTACACCTTCCAAATTCAAAGGAAAACTTCATATCTAAAGTCAATCCAACACATACATTAGACATCACATATTATTTACACCTGACAGAAGAAGTTAAGAAAAGTGATACTCCAACTAGTGTTCTAAAATTATTGGCATTAGAAACAATCCATACTAGGTTTCCAGAACATGAGTGGCTCCATATTTATACTGATGGATCATTTATATCAAACCAAGATGGAGCAGGTGCTGGAGTCACATGTCACCTCTTTTCCTATTACAAATCTTTAAGTTATGGAACTACTAACTTTGATGGAGAAATTGAAGCAATTCGAATGGCCCTACAAAATCTTTTGTACAGAATTTCACATTTTCAGCAAGCAGTTATTCTCTCAGATTCCAGGGCAGCAATTATAGCAATTACTTCCAAGTTGTCACCAAAAAACCAAACTATTATAGAATGTTGGAAGATGCTTAGCCATCTAACAGCACTTCAAAAACACCTAGTCTTCCAATGGATACCGGCTCACTGTGGACTGAGGGGTAATGAGAAAGCTGATTTTCTTGCAAAAAAGGGTACCAGCGGTGTACAAAAATCTATAGTTAATTTACCATTTTATGCAGCTAAAAGATTAGTCAACTCTGAATTCAAAAAAATTATTGCAAAATATTACTATGAAAAATCAAAGAATAAAAGATGGGAACTACCAAACATTCAAACAGTGATTCCTGAGTATCCTCGAAAAACAGCAGCTGCAATCTTCAGGTTGATTACAGGACATGATTGTCTGGCAAAACATTTAAACAGAATTGGGATATATTCTTCACCACTCTGTCCTCTATGTGATCTGCAAGAGGAAATGGATCGAGACCACCTTCAAATATGCCCGGCCACTTCTAGTGCCCCATCCATCAGTGAAAAATATTGGAGAGCAAGAGGATTAATGACTTCATTGTCAGAAATCCAGCATTAGCTAACAACAACAACAATTTAAATGCCCTGCGCTGGATATTGGGTAGCACTTCTTGGCTCGCGGACGTTTTAAATGGCCAACGCTCAAGAGGTTAATAAAACCAAACACTTCCTTTCTAAATTTCCCAGATCAGAAAATATGACAGATGTTTTTAGCATTTTAGAAGCAAATTGTAATTACAAGACCTTAGTACTGTAATTGTACAAATTATAATCTCTATCATCAGAACAGACACAAGTGGCTCATATACAAGAGTAATCCCAAAAGTAAGGTCTCCAAAGTTCTGGGGTCATAGTAAAACTTTTACATGGAAGTTGGCCAGTCTGCTTTTTTCCTCCCTCCACTCTCTACGGAAACAGCTCATCTGCTGGAGCCCTCAGTTTTGGCTTGGCAGCCAGTTGTTTTAGGGCTCCTGTTAGACACTACCACCAGGTGCAAAGTTTGCACAGTTCTAAAGTAAGAACAATTTAGAAACTAAAAACTTCACTTATCTTAGTGATGTTGCAAGTTCTTGTTGCAAAAATGACTCAAGTTTTGAGTTGATTCCAACTCATTCTCAAAGCTATACAAACAAATTTGTTACCAAAGCTACAGATGTTCATTTTAATCACTAATCTCTGAAAACAAAAAGCATAGATACTGATGCTCATTTTAATTACCAATCTCTGAAAGCAAAAATTTATAAATACAATCTATAGAAGGTGTTTTGAAATTCATAACACGGTTTCTGTTTTTTAAAATAAAATTTTTTTCCCAAACCATTAAATCTATAGGTCCACTTAATTGTTTTAATAATTTAACTTCTGAATTAATTTCATGATTAAATGACCAAAAATGATCTGCCACAGCTGATTTCTCAGTTCGTTTATATTTAATATTTCTAAAATGCTCTTTTATTCTGGTTTCTAAATGACGTTTAGTTTTACCAATGTAAACCTTATCACAATCCAAACAGCTAAATTGATAAATGCCAGATTTTTTATAATTCGGTATTTTATCTTTCTTAGAAAAATTTGGTAAATTTTGTATATTAAATTTATTTTTAGGGACCAAAATTATTCTGTATTCTTTAAAAATCTTTGTAAATTTTTTATTGGCCCATGGATGGTAAGTAAACTTTTTAAAAATACAATATCTCTTATTTTTTGAGGGTAGAAACTTCATTAACAGCTTTTTGATACTTAAATTTTTCTATCCTTTTATGTATAAAATCTTTATTAAAGCCATTAATTACTGCTGTGTTAATGTGTTTATATTCTGTGTCAAATTCTTCTTTATTAAGGGGTATATTTATTAACCTATAAATTAAACTATTGAAAACAGCAAATTTATGTGCAAAAAGATTAAAACTTTTATTTTTTATGTAATTATCAGTGTGAGTAGATTTTCTATAAATACCAAAATTGAATTTATTGTTATGTCTTTTAATTTTTAAGTCCAGGAAAGGAAGGCATCCATTATTTTCGGTTTCCAAAGTGAATTGTATAGCTTTATCTTGTAAATTTAAAAGTTTTAAAGCATCATTTATCTGTTTTTTAGGGACAACAGCAAAAATCTCATCCACATATCCATACGATATTTTAAAAATTAGAGGGAATGATTTTATAATTTGAGTTTCAAAAAAGCTCATGAAAAGATTAGCATAGCAAGAAATGGCCAAGCCAAGCCAGAAGTTCGTTGAAAAAAATTACCATTAAAACTAAAGAAATTTTGATCTAAACACAGACTTGTAAGTTTTACAAAATCATCTATTAAATCTTTGTTTAATTCTAAAGAATTTAACCAATCTTTTAAAAAAATCAAAAGCTTTTTTCAAGGAATACTAGGAAATAAAGCAGTTACATCAAAAGAAATGAGTTTATCATTATCAGACAATACTATGTTGCTAAACTTTTCTACTAATTCAAAAGAATTTTTAATACTTAAACTTTCAAATTGATCAAAGGTACTGAATTTTTTAGTTAACCATTTAGCTAAATTATATGTAGGTGAATTTATACAATTTATAATTGGTCTCAATTATGGTCTCAATGTGCGCCCGCCCATCAAACCCTGGATTTTCTGCAACAATTTGAATGGGAATTCATCACCCATCTACCCTATAGTCTGACACCCAGTGACTACCGATTGTTTATCCAAGTTGAAAGAATGCTTGTCTGGAACACGCTTCAGTGACGACGATGAAGTGAAAGATGAGGTTCAACGCTTCTTCAACAGCATGACTGGTATGACATGGGCATACGAAAACTGCCACAGCATTTACAAAAATGCATTGATCGAAATGGCAATTATGTGCAAAAATAGAAACATAGTTTTGAAGCTTGAACATTTATCATTTGTTGTCCATAAACGTTTCTTTATATCTTCCTTTCATAGAAGTTTGAAAACAGTATTGTTATAATCAATTTAATTTAAAAGGTGAGTCAATTAATAACACTAAATTATAATGTAAGTGTTGTTTAGTGTTATTAATTGACTCACCTCTTAAATTAAAGTTTCTAAATTGCTGAAGTTAAAACCATATAGAATAACTGTAGCACATGTTCTTCAACCAGGTGATCCTGTAATTAGGCACACATTTTCTGAGTGAACTCTCAGTGGTGTATGCAATGGCGAAATTGACTCACATTTAATGTTTTTCACGGACGAGACTTGGTTCCACCTTCAGGGATATGTGTGTGCACAAAATAATTGTTATTGCAGTTCTGAGAAACCTAATATTCTTAATGAAATACCCCTTAATGACGAAAAAATTGGTGTGCGGTGCACTATTAGGGAGAATGAGTTGTAGGTCCAATAGGAGTTGACTCCCGTGCATACAATTTTGCCCCCCTTTTTTAGAGAATTAACCGACAGGGAGCGTGATTTTGCTTTGTTTTCAACAAGACTGGAACAGCTCATGCAGCCAACCTTTCGATGAGAACAATTGAAAGTGTGTTTCAGGACAGAATTATTAGTAGGTGGAGATTTCTGGTCCCCTCGGTCCCCTGACGATTTCCATCTCTGGGGTAACTTATAGCATAAAGTGTACTAGACAAACCCACACACCCTGGAAGAACTAAAGCAAAATATCCGCCAGCGCCGAGGACGTGTACAGGCAAAACTGAGCACAGCCAGTTCGGAGTCTTTTGGATCACCCGTTATAATCTTACCTTGTGAGAATGAGGGGCAGGGAGAGAACAAGGTGCTGTCTGTTATTACGCTAGTTCTGGGATTGGGTACCAAATATGTATCACAATATATAGAAGTGTATTACTTGCTCTGGAGAGAGATGTGTATCACCAAAAAACTTCTCTTTTTTTGTACTAATTGAACTCTGCGATGACAATTGCATCATTAAACACTAATTGTATCCCCTTTAACCATCTAACTGGAACCACATTCTCGCAAATATCATATATATTAATTTCATTGAAAAAGCCACACTGTACTAGTAACTTCAGCATCCGCTGTAAATTCTCTATAGATGCTGTTTCACTGTATTTTTGCAGCCTCCATGTGCTGCAATTTTTTTTTTTTCAATACAATTCACTGTGTCACCATTTTGACATCATGGCTAACAAGAAGCTGCGTTAGCCAGTCAGACATATTGGAAGCGAAGAACAACAATAAAATAAATCAAAACATCGCCAGTCCAGCGAATTTTGATTCTGATTTAGGTTGGCAGGCCACATTGCACATGATCAGTAGTAGGGAAAATGGGCATGTTTGTGGTCATTTGTGATAGTTTTGCTATCAAAGAAACCATTCTAAAATGAAACGAGGGGTGGGTTCTAACCTCTAGAAGAGACATCAACTCCATACGATACTTCTAAGGTAAGTAGGTACTTCTGTTTCAATCTTATATTTTTTCTTGAGCCATTCAGTAGTAAAAAAATAGCCTTTTGATCCACACAGTTGCAATTCGAGGAGGAAGGGCATAAGATATATTCATAATCACTGCAACTAAAATAGCTTGCCTTGCCATTTGCTTTTGTTATCCTTTTGAATTTTGTTCCAGTAAACACATAAGTGACCTAGGTGTTGAAGACTGGAATCACGTTGATTGGCTGCCAACAAATTGACAGATTTGCTAAAGCATTAAGTATTTTCGGGCCGATGGCATTGCGTAAAACCAGAGATGTCCAGACTTGTCTCTTCTGAGAATTTACATAATGACCAGCAACACTCCACTCCTTCAGTTGGAGGGAGAGACAGTGTCCACTGACGGGCACAAATAGGTGATTCTATGGTCGTTTCTAAGTCGTCACCTTGAATGTTCTGGGAATGTCCTCAGAAGACCTCTTCATTCTGGATGATTCTTGCATAAATGGTGAACAGTAAGAAACAGACAAAAGCTTACCAAATAAAAAAACTGATGTGTTGCACTCACATGACTTTTTCTACTCTTGTACCAACTATTCTTACAACCTCTTATTCCTCTCTTCATGTTAGTCGAGATAAACATTTGCAGAAATTATCTTATTGTTAGTTGTTATTGTTAATTTTCTTGTAGGTACATGGGGTAGGACAAGGAGAAGGAAGGACCGACATGGAAGACTTTGGCACTTCAACCCAAGAGAGCTTTTGTGCCTGTGCCCCGAAGGGGCACCCACCCCCGGAAAGGCGGCGCCGTGGCCGAGCGGTTAGCGCGCTCGCCTACCACCTAGGCGGCCCGGGCTCGATCCTAGGGACCCGCATGTGGTATTCGTGGTGGACGAAGCGGCGTCAGGGCGGGTTTTCTCCGGGTACTCCGGTTTCCCCCGCCATCTCATTCCACCGGTGCTCCATCTTCATGTATCATCAGTGTCACCGCCTGTGGTGCCGTAGTAGTAAAAGCGGGCGTTAAACACTACAACAACAACCCCCGGAAGGGAGGGGTTATGCGAGAGGAGAGAGGGCGGCCAGACCATAGGAGAGCAGGTACAGCAAAGGGCACACTGCCTGCAGGGGTCCCTCCATGGCTCAAGGAGCTCGGTGTGGACACGATCTAGAGCCCGGCTTCCGTAAGTCATTTAGAGCATTCCGTCCCACCATACTGCACCTGAACAACCACTGACACTTTCTACCCTGCAATAGACCAAACGGATCAAAGGATGAATGAAATGATTAGTGAAGTGGAATGGAAGGAGAGGAAATTCGGGGGATGAAAGTAACCTACCCAGCATTTGCCTTGCGACCCCGAAAAAACATGGGTCAAGTAGGTCGGTTACGTGAATTAAACCCACGACCTCCCTTATGCAAGCCTCACGTTATCGTGGAGCCATCTCGCTCGGTTAAGGTCTGTTGAAGTATCATGCTATTACAATAAATAGTTCACACAAGATTTATAAGTTGCCACTTAATTGTTTCCAGCCCGGAGATATAATATGGCATTTCCAGCCAGCAATTCTGTTGTGACTGAACCTTTGCCGAGAAGACAAGGACCACGCCACCGATGATGTCCACCGCAGGTGTGGACGAAACGTCCAAACCTCTAAAATCCAACAGACCACAGCTTTTAAACCCGGAAGAAATTTCTAGCTATAATTCTGACTCCAGCCGTGAAAGCTTCTGACTACTCAAGCTTGAAAATTTGTTTTGTGCTAATAATTATTGTAATTAAAATCTCCCATCAGCAGGATCTTACTATCCAAGTGGAGATTATTAAAGAGTTTGTTTATCCCATCTTCAAAAGTATTATTTCTGGCTCCAGGAGGCTTGTAACCACAAACTATTTAGTGCTTATTAATTTCTAATGAAATTAAATCAGTGTGATCTTCATTATCTACATGATTAATGTAACTTACTGTATTTGAACTTTTTTCCCTTATATATGCTCATCATTTATTAGAAAATTCAATTCTTAACTTTTAAATAAAACTATCCATATATAGTAACAGATATGTAACTCTATCTACATATGCTAGAGTGAGTTTCACCAAATATTAATCAGTCTCCAACACTGATCTGACTTTATACAGTTTATTTTCTTTGAACAATGGATTCATATTCTGATGGATTCTTTTTATTACATAGCTCTCCCTTAATGTGCGTATGGCAACTTCAGATGTATTTCTTGTCTTATATCCAATTCACTATGATAGCATCACTGCCTCTATGAGCCTGAGGATAATTTACCTATAAGGTATGTTGATGATTACACTGATAAAGTAATCACTCAGCTCAGAGCAACATAAAGCACTGATCCGCTTATTTCTTTGGAATTTTGTAACATGTATATATATATATATATATATCCTACCACCTAGGTGGCCAGGGTTCAATCCCAGGGACCCACATGTGGTATTTGTGGTGTCAGGGCAGGTTTCCTCCGGGTTCTCCAGTTTCCCCCGTCACTTATTCCACCAAATGCTCCATTATCACCTTTCCAATCATCCATTTCGCTTGCATTTCATATCATCTTCCTCACTCTCATACCTGGTGCTTGGCTGACCACCCGTTCTCTCTTTCCGGTGCAGAGGTTCTTGTGCTCCCTGACAGGCGTCTGACCCTAGGCACTGGCTTGTAAGTCCTAGGGGATGTAAATTCTACATAAGGGGAGGGTAATCTGAAGAAGAAGAATATATCCACAAATAACACAAAGTGGTGGAAAATATTGACTTTAACTCAATTTATTATAGCGAAGTGTGAGTCTCTAATTACTTACTGTTATTTGTGGATCAATTTACTTCACTGTTGACAGCTTCAGGTGTGTATATTTAAATGAACATATATTTCTTCACATGCCTGCCCTTGGTTCTTGTGGATAGTTAGTGCTTCAGTAAGCACAACTGTAAACTGTATCTGAATCACTTGCTGCTCCAGCTTCTTTGATGTATTTAATATTTACCTTTTTAGATCTAATAAATTTAAATGTTGGTTAATATTTTTATTTCAAACTGGTCTGCCATTTGAAATATTTGTCAAAGATAAGTGAAGCTTAGCCTCTAAATATTTATTATATTTGTTGATTTACATAGCTTTATTGTCAACAGCTTCAGTTTTTCCCCTTAAAACAAATTAATAATGATTACCATAAGAGGTTTTCATATATACATAATTTGTTAGAAATAAACAATAAAGGTACTAAAAGACCAAGAACAGGACCTACATAAGCAACATTTTGGGCAAATTGCACTTTATTAGGTATAATTTATTTGGTAGAAGTTTGTAAATTTTTTTACAGTATTGAGTGTGGCTAAAAGGTTTATAAAACTTAGAAGAAACTGGGTAACATTTTTGGTATTTTAGATGACAACGGAAGAGATAAGCATGAGCCTCGTAAAAAATTTTTTCTAGTGCCCAAAATCATTTGCTTACCATTCCAACATATGAAAAACATCACAGAGAAAATTTTCACCATCTAATGGCATTTGAAGTGCATTATAGAAGAATATCTAAATGCTCTTCCTGGACATGCTAGTAGGAGGATCTACAAAACCATTTCACCAGTCTTAAACTATAAAAAAACCAAAAGTGGACACATGCCTACATGTGATAAACTTCTGCTGAAGATGGAGATTTTTGAAGATAAACAAAAACTTGAGTTCCAATGAGATAAAGAAATGCATAAAAAAAGGCTGACAACATATCAACTGTCATTGAGAAATGATCCCACAAGGAAAACCATAATATTGGACCTACAACAATGCTTGCCAATTCCAGTAGTCAGACGGCTAAGAACATATAATTGTATCCACAACTGTGATGATTGGCAAGTATACTGTTTCATGTGGCATGAAGCACAATCCTTAGGGGCTAGTGAAATAGGTTCTTGCATTTACAATTACTTTAAATCATTCTTCTTCTTCTTCTCCTGATTACCCTCCTTGTATGGAGGACTTAGGCCTTGGAAGCTTGTTGGGGAGCAGACGAATCTATGAACCAGACAGAGTGGAGATCTGGAAGCTGGTGCTCAGCCCAGCATCAGGTATGGTAAGATAAGATGGTTTATTGTCACATACACTCACAAATTTTTGAGCAAAAGTAAACTGGTGATCGTCAGGTAGGAGTATTAACAATATTTACATAAACAAAATTAGAACAAAGGTGCAATATATACATATACTACTTTCCTTAGATAACAAATTAATATATAAATAACTATAAAATTTTTCCAAGATAAGTTACAAAAACACATTATGGGAACTAAGGCTCTAGCTCATCAATGATATATTCCTCTACTGAGCTGTAAGCCCTGTCAACAGACTTGATGCTCAACCATACCCAAATTGATTAATTATAAGTCTGATAGTGATCCTTTAATGGACCTCCTTAAGTTCATACTTTCATTAAAGGATTGGTCTTCATCCAATCAGACAATTCAATTTTCATTACAGGACAGGTGTTCCACCAGTCAGAGAATTCCCATGCAGCAATGACAAAGCGCAATATTGATTAATTCTCGAAATGCAATTAGAGCGAGTTTAGAAAACATTAAAATGTCCAACATTACTGACAGTGAGATGCAACTTACTCCACCTAAGATGCAACTTACATAAAACACATACATTAATTTCACTAATTGTACAATAAATAACTTATACATGAAATAAAGTTTTGTCTGAAAACCAATATATTCAATTTGTCTTATATTTTTCAATGTTATATAGCATTCTGTTATCATTTTCATCATGCAGCTATGATGTGCTGGAAATGAATCACTTAGCACCTGCGCAGAACTCCAAATATTGTTGTTTTCTAGTGCCTTGCATCTGACAATGAAGCCATTTGCATTCATGCTTTCCAATACTTTTGAACTGTAGTTTCTTCTGATCTTAATGCTTCACAGGTCTTCAAGTGGTCTTCGTTCATTTCTGCTGGATCGTTACACAGGACACATATTGGTGAGGATGAGATACCTATTCTGTCGAGCCTTTGGAAGTATATGTGTAGTGTACTGATCCATTTCAAAGTATATTTCCTGTTCTTCTGATATATTGGCTTCTTGTACTGTGAAGACATCTATATCTTGGTCTTTTAATATTTTCATTAGCTCTTGTTTTTTAGGCTGGGATATGCCTCCTGCATTCCATTGTAGAATTCTTAAAGTATTGGAATTGTGATGAAATTTGCCTAAAGATGTCCCCACCCGGAGATCCGATTGGGGGACAGTTTTAACTCCGGAATATTTATCTTTAGGACTCATATTCATGTATGTGGCTTTCATGTAACTGTATTCTTAACGGGCACCAGTTTTACAATGTGGCAGTTACATCACCCGACTTAAACCCCCATTTTGCAAGGAGGACCACACCTATCGTTGGTCAACGGGTCCATCGGACCTAACCGGGAGGACTAAATAGGTGGTATTTAGATCCACCGACCTTCCCCTCATGTGTCTCTGAGGGACGATGTTGTGCTGTGATAGGCCAGCACATATGTAAATGACATTTCCTCCATTTTAGATGAAACAGTTATACCGCTGTGATTCGGTCCCCAGAGCCTCATCTGTTAAAAGCAGGGTGCACCACGGGCAGGATGAGGATGAGAATTGGGTAGGAGAGGCTATAGGAGGTGCATCACTACCCCGAACTCCAAATATCAGCTGATGCAATATGTACGTCATTGTCCCTGCTGAGTGTACAACATTTCAACTATAAAATTAGGTATATGGTCGAGCATAAATTGTATGAAACTTAACTATGATGGTAATTAAGATGCTCGTATGATGTATACTCACATCTTAATTACCACCATTATAATCTTGTTGCATATATACTATTTTAGTGTTTTGCTAAAGTATTTTGTGTGTTTAGTTGCCCTGATCTTGCTGGGAAATTCATTGTAGACTTTTCTCCATAAACTAGTGGCAAAAATCGCTTCTGAAACACGACATAATATTATCTTAGCAGGAGATTTAAATCTGCCAAACGTGAACTAGGACGGACAGTTAATAGGAGGCGAAGCTCAAAATTTGGTTAACCTTCTCATCTGGGATCAGGGGCTATTGCAAGTTGTTAAAACAGGTACCCGGCAATCAGCTGTACTGGATGTATTTTTATGCAGGCCGGAATCACTGTTTTCCTCATACGCGGTTTTACCAGGTATAAGTGACCACAGCAGTGTACAACTAGAACTCAACTGGAAGGGGCGGAAAAACCGGTCTGAAGGGGAAGAAGTAATTAGTTGGAATTTTCGCAGTGCTGAGTGACCGCTATTCAAATATTCCTTCGTGAACAATATAGGCTATTTGTACAATCTGCTTCCGGGGTCAATGCAACATGGGTTAGTTTCAAAACACTGATTTCGGAAACAATTAAAAAGCACATTCCATACAAAATTATTAAACAAAACGCTGATCCAGAATTTTATACAAAATCTATTAGGATACTTAAAAGAAAAGCCAGGCAAGCGTTTAATAAAAGGAAGAAATCTGAATGGCATTTTAATAGATTTAAGGAATTGTCTAAACAATTACAAGACGAAAAGTTGCAAGCACAAGAACAGTTTTTTGAACAAAATTTTGGTGGGGCAAATAACTGTTGGAGATCCTTTTACAATTATGTAAATAGACGCAGGGGCAATAAAGAGAGTATACCAGATCTTAGCGTAAATGGGATTGCTATAGTAAGCGATAAGGACAAAGCTAATGCAGTAAATTCACATTTTGTATCTATCTTTCATAAATTGGGTGATAATGCTGAACAGGTAATTGGAGATAGTGGGGAATCTACTTTTCAAATAATGGCTTGCAAATTACGCAAAAGGATCAAGATGTTGCAGAATCGAAAGTCGAGGGGGCCCGGTAACATACCTACTGAAATATTGAAGATTGGGGGAGAAGCTGTGATTCCCTATCTAATGTTTTTGTTTAACATGTCAATCAATAACTGTGACTTACCAGAAGACTGGAAAACCGCTATTGTAGTTCCTATTTATAAAGGGGGTAATAAAACAGAAATAAATAATTATCGACCAGTTAGTTTAACGTCAATAGTGTGTAAGTTGATGGAGCATTTAATAGCAGAATATATAAGGGAGGAGTTAGAAAACAAAAAATGGTTCAAGGAAGTGCAACATGGGTTTCGACCTGGGTACTTATGCGAAAGTCAATTAACTTCCTTATTTCAAGACTTAGCAGATGAAGTGGACGCAGGAGGAAGAACTGATGCAGTGGTAACAGACTTTTCTAAAGCATTTGATGTAGTGCCAAATAATTGACTTATTGGGAAACTAGCTGGCACAGGAATAGACAAACGAGTGGTTTTATGGGTCAAAGCGTTTTTGGATGGGAGAACACAGCAGGTAAAAGTAGGTAAACAAATCTCTGAGAGAGGCACAGTGAGTTCGGGAGTACCCCAAGGCTCAGTACTGGGTCCGCTACTTTTTCTTATTTTTGTTAATGATATAAGTGCAAATATTAAATGTCAGATAAAACTGTTTGCAGACGATTGCATTATCTATAATAAAATTCGGAATGCCATAGATGAGTCTCTGCTTCAGGGTGATTTAAATGAAATTAGTAATTGGGCTGCTACAAATAAGATGACGATTAATGCTAAGAAAAGTAAGTCCATTGCATTTAGAAGATCTAAGAGGGAAATTCTTCATAACTATCACATGGGAGGAGAAAAAATTCTGCAGGTAGATAGCTGCAAGTATTTGGGACGCTGGGTGGGACGACCAGGTAAATTCTACATCCAGGGAAGCGTGGAAAGCGTTACATTTCTTAATGAGTGTACTGAAAAAGGGGAGCAGGTCCAGGGAAATTGCCTACAAATCTTTGGTGCGGCCGATTATGGAATATGGAGCAGTATGTTGGGACCCATATAGACTTAGTCAAATTGATTCGCTAGAAAGAATACAGAGAAGGGCTATAAAATTTATAAAACGAGGTAAATCTTTTGGGCCTAAAAAGGGGGAGGAGACTGCATGGTAGCCTCTAAAAGTCCGGCGTAAGAGGTAGAGGTTATGCGCATTATTTCGAGCATATCGTGGTTCAAATGCATGGGTGGGTATTAGTGAAAGATTGGACAACCCTACATATTACGGAAGAAAGGATCATTTGTATAAAATTAAAGGTAGAAGGCACAGAACCGATGTAGGAAAGTTCTCCTTTGTCAATAGAACCATTGAGGAATAGAACGAATTACCTGTAGCAGTCTTTCAGGGCTGTCCTTTATCTGTGAAGAAATTTTTGAAAAATATCGTAAATCAAGTAAATGCTGTGTAACTTACTATAAAGTTTACCCATGTGTATTTTTGACATCTACTGGTAAGTAGGGGAAGTATTGTATTCCACCCAAAAATTCAATGTCGAGATTTCACCGGAATTATATGTTTTGAGGACCCCTGAATAAAAAAAAAGCATTTTTAGAAAAAGGTCCGTGTGTGTGTGTGTGTCTGTGAACAGCATAGCTCAAAAACGAAATGTCAGTTAAAAACCAAAGTTGGTATTTAAGTTTAATGTCTTTCAAGGATGCGACACAAAGATTTTGAAGGTAATAGCCCCACCCTAAACTACCCTTTACACGGAAGATTTTTTGAAAATTTTGATTTTCTTGAAAATGGCTCTAACGATTTTGATTAAAATGCCATATGTTTGAGACATTTTGATGACAAATGAAATGCATATCTTGAATTTTCTGGCTATAGCCCCTGTAGTCGTATTTACTCTGGACAACTTTTGCATAACTTATTGGAGAGCAAGAGGATTAATGACTTCATTGTCAGAAATCCAGCATTAGCCAACAACAACAACTTCTGCATAACTGGTAAACCGTTAGAGATAGACCAAATCATGCTCTACAAAAAATGTAGATCTTGCTAAAATACACAATTTATGTCTGAATAAATTTTCTTGTAGGTTAAACCATTTTGGAGATATTCCTTGTTATGTGTGTAAAGCTTTCGTGAAATGGAACATCAATCAATCTCAAAGCTTTAAAAGATTTGACTATCGCTCAAAGCCTACTGTATTCTAATATTCCTCTTACACCTACAAGGAAATAATAAGATAATTTGTACAAATGTTTATCTCATCTAACACAAAGAGTTACTAAGAGTTTGTAAGAATGGTTAGTACAAGAGTAGAGAAAGTCATGTGAGTGCAACACATCAGATTTTTTTTATTTATATAGATATTGTGATGGTAGGATTAGTATTTTTAGGTTTTCGAACATATTTCTACAAGATTCTTTAGATTTAGTTAGTATTATGCTGATTATTTGCTTCTGTCTTTTAAAGATGGTTTCACAGCCCGTGGCATTTCCCCGCAGTATAACCCCATATGTCCTTATGGAATGAAAGTAACTGAAGTACACAATTTTTCTTGTTTCTAAGTAGGCTATTTTTGACATGCAGCTCATATTGAAACATGTGCTGTTTAATTTTTTATATATGTTCTGGATGTGTTCTTCCTAGTTTAATTGCTTAAGTATATGTCCAACATTTTTGAAGTATATGCATGATTTACTGAATCTTAAAGGATGTTGTTATAACAGTTTTTATAATGGGTATTGAATTGCATAATGGATGTTTTAGTAATGTTTAGTTTTAACCTGTTACTGTGGAACCATTTTTACTTTCTCTACTGGTAAGCAGGGGAAGTATTGTATTCCACCCAAAAATTTGATGTCGAGATTTCACCGGAAATATATGTTTTGAGGACCCCTGAATAAAAAAAAAGCATGTTTAGAAAAAGGTCCGTGTGTGTGTCTGTGGACAGCATAACTCAAAAACGAAATGTCAGTTAAAAACCAAAGTTGGTATTTAAGTTTAATGTCTTTCAAGGATGCGACACAAAGATTTTGAAGGAAATAGCGCCACCCTAAACTACCCTTTACATGGAAGATTTTTTGAAAATTTTGATTTTCTTGAAAATGGCTCTAACGATTTTGATTAAAATGCCATATGTTTGAGACATTTTGATGACAAATGAAATGTATATCTTGAATTTTCTGGCTATAGCCCCTGTAGTCGTATTTACTCTGGACGACTTTTGCATAAGTGGTAAACAGAGATAGACCAAATCATGCTCTACAAAAAATGTAGATCTTGCTAAAATACACAATTTATGTCTGAATAAATTTTCTTGTAGGTTAAACCATTTTGGAGATATTCCTTGTTATGTGTGTGAGTTTTGGAAAACTTAAAGCTTTCGTGAAATGGAACATCATTCATTTTTTTATATGTTAAGTGTGCAAAGAGAACGGAATCTCAAAGCTTTATAAAAGATTTGACTATATCACAAAGCCTACTGTATTCTAATATTTCCCTTGCACCTACAAGGAAATAACCAATAAGATAATTTGTACAAATGTTTATTTTAACTAACACGAAGAAGATATCGGAAGAATGGTTAGTACAAAAGTAGAGAAAGTCATGTGAGTGTAACACATTAGATTTTTTAAAGTGATTTAGTGTTTCTTTTGCATTTTGTCACAGTTGCTCACAGTTTTAGCCTTTTAACAAGATAGATTTGTCATCAGCATACATAATTGGAAGGTCATTGGCAATTATGTGTATAGTAGACACTTCCCTGAGGAACTCAGTTTTTATTAGTTTCCAATTTCATTTAACTGTACCTGTTTGGCTAATTGCAGTAATTCTATGTTTTCGATTATGAAGAAAATTTTCAAACCCTTTTAGTTCTGTGTTTCTTATGCCAAAAAATGCTAATTTTTCTAGTAGTATGTCATGTGCGACATAGTCAAATGCTTTGGAGTTGTCACATATTAGTATGGCTTTATGCTGTTTTTCGTTGATCATTTTGGAGGCATCATTTACTAGATTTATTAGGGCAGTAACTGTTGAGCATTTTTCATGGAGTCCATGTTGGGAACTACTTAACTCGGCGAAGTATTCAAGATATGAATGCACAATTATTTCCAAAATGTTGGAGAAGGTAGGAAGAATGGAGATTGGTTGGTAGTTTTTTAATTCCTTTTCCCTGCCTTTGTGAATGGGTTTTACCAGTGCATACTTCATTCTCTCTGGTAAAGTACTGTTGCAAGGGAATGATTTATTGATTGGCAGAGTGGGCCGCTAATTTCGTGCTTTATTTCTATGTTAAGGAATGGGGGTACTTCATCCCACCCATATGATGTTTTGGGTTTAAATTGTGTTATTACTTATTATTTATTTATGCCAACAAACTTACTGTTGGTGTTTTTAAACACACAAGCTGTGTGTGGTCAAAGTTTAAGAGGTAGAACTGAAACTTAAAAATTCAATGCCACAACTGGGATTTGAACCACAGACCTTCCGCTTGCCTTCTGATGTGAGACTGCCTTTGTGGTTTACCAGGAGAAATACGAACTGGCTTGAGAATTTAATGCCATTCTGGCAGTTTGTCACAATAGCTCAGTGGTTAGAGCGTCCGCCCGGCAAGTGGAAGGTCTGTGGTTCAAATCCCAGTTGTGGCATTGAATTTTTAAGTTCCAGTTCTACCTCTTAAAGTGTTATTACTTTCTTAACTTCATCTGGAGTGACACTTGAAAATTGAAATGAGGGAGTTAACATAAGGCAGTTATTATTATATAATCCCTTTACTGATTCCCACCTGGTTGATGGACCTTCTTGAATTTGATCTATGTTGACAAAATAATTATTTAAGGATTCAACACTTTCTTTATTCATAGTATCTACCCTGTTTATATTATTTAATTCTAATTCCCCTTTTATTATTCTCCATGTGGCTTTGCTTTTAATCTCTGCATTTTTTTATGACTTTACCTATAGCAATTTGGTTTACCTCCTTAATTACATGGTTATATACTTTACAGTAGATTTTATAGTATTGTATAAAGTTTACATCTTGGATAGTTTTATATATTTTATGCAGTAATCTTTTGCATGTGCTGGATATCCTAATGTCCTTAGTGCACCAATTTAAAAAATATCTTTTGGTGGATTTTGAACCCGTGATTTTTGGAAAGCATTCATTACAACAGTTTAGAAGTGAGGAAGAGGATGATATGACATGCAGGTGAAACAGATTGGAAAGATGGTGGAATAATGGCAGGGGAAACCAGAGAACAATAATGTGTGTGGTTGCGCTTCAGGAACTCCCAACCCTCCAATCTATTGAATACAATTTTCTAATCCAGGTCATACATATATGGAGAGTAATGGCATTATGTGATCATAGAGAAAAAGAAAATGAAGTATGGTGTTCCTATTCATCTTCCTCATAACTTGTTTACCTATCAGGAAAGAACAGGCCATTCGTGACTTTTTAGCATCATTGAAAAAAAAAAAAAATTGTGTTATACAAGGTTGACATAAACAAAGAAAAAATGTTTGAAGGAACAAACAGTGGCTCCATTTTCAAAAGGTTCCTCTGAGCAATTATTTTTCAAGTACCCATTGAGGAAAGATGATAATTTCATATTTGTCCGTTTTCTATATGTATCAAACCATTTAAGAAGTATTCTGGTCCAAATACAGTAAAGCTTGCAAAAAAGAAAGATTTGCTGGGTCCACCTCCATTTTTGTCACCCACACTCTGGGAATTTCACAAGGGTCTGACAACATGAAAGTGCTCTTAATATATTTCCAGACAGTGATGTTGCGTGAATGTGTTTTTAGTGTTCAGATAATATTTTCAATGTTGCAAACAATTTCACAGAAATTTAAAACTGAAAGACAGCACGGGAAATTAAAGCCATAGTTATTAAATGCCCTTTTATGCAATTGTTTTTCATTTGTATAGCCTGCTTTTAACTTCTTTGGTCATATCAGGAGGTTTGACTTGGGAAACAATTGATGGTGTTATTACTTGCTGAACTGTAGAGTTTCTTAATGTTGATTTTTATAATTTTTAACATTAAACACACTCACATTCACTCTGACATTCAGACTCTGCGAGGGATACGGAATTATTCTGATTAAAGAAAAATTCCTAACTGCAGCTGCAAATAAAACCCAGCACCTCTCGTTTGAGAAACCAGAACACTAACTACCAGGACATGGAGGAGTCAATAAAATACCTTGTTTCTTTTCTTAGTGTTACATTATATTTTGCTAAGTTCTCTTAAATTTAACAGCCTTTTATGACAGGCAATTATAAGAAGTGTTGTGCAGTGCTATTAATCGACTCACCTTTTTTGGTTTAAATTTATTGTTACAACACTGTTTTCAAACTTCCAAGAAAGAAGATATCTATAATGAATATACTTGGGTTCAGCCAGTAGAATAACTAGGACTGAATTAACCCATCAATTTGCAATGCTGATCCTATGTAATGGAAACAGAACATTTGATTCCTGTATTAGTTACGCAGTAAATGACAACTGACAATGAAAATCTTGCTGTTCTATCCCTAGCTACATCCACACTTGGCTTCCCCATGTAAAAGAATCCTTGAAGGAACCAAAAAAAAAAAAAAAAGCAAACAAGCGAACTTGATTCCAATGTAAAACTAAAGCGGCTAATGGTGAAGCAACACAAATCTTAAATGTAACAATTATTTAGAGACTAAAAGCTTCACTTATCTTAGGATTTCCTGCAAGTCTTGAAATATTATGCAAACATGTTTCTTGATGCTTCCATCATCGTTAGTGCTCTTGTTTATAATACTAGCCAGTAATAATAACAATTATAAACAAGAGCACTGACAATATGACACAAGCATCAAGAAATAGTTTGTGCAATGTTTCAAGAACTTGCAGCAAATGCTAAGATAAGTGAAGCTTTTAATCTCTAAATAATTAATTTAAGTGAACTTGAGCCTTCTGATAATTAGGCTATCTGTAAATACTATAATTTCGTATAAGGTGGGAAAGGTGTACAGGAATTTTTAATTAATAAAAAGTGAAGTTTGTATTCTTTCTTAAAACACAATGCATATGCATTAATTTCACTTTGAGGCAAATTTGGTTCAAATCTTACTTTTGGAAGTTTTCTTTCATATGAGAATAATGAGTCACAGAAATATTGCATGCGATCAATAAACTTAATAAATAAAATAAAATTAGATAACACTGTTTGTGCACTTCTGATTGCTTCATCAAGAGCATACTTCTGACGCCAGTTCAAGAGAGAAAGATACTGAGGTATGTGCAGGTTTATCGGTTGGCATGATATTGACAAAATACAGTTTTGTTATAAGAGATAATTAATAAGTGTACTATTTGCTTATAACTTGAGGTATTTAAGTTTTGTGCACCATGCTTTCAATGCTGTGTATTCGTCTTGAGCTCTAGCCTGTAAAATCAGTAAAGTTCTAAGCTTAATGAATAAGCTTGTCTTGAAATTGTAATGAAAGGGTTAAAATCCCTTTTTAACTGTCACTTTGTGGGCTGCTATTTATACATAAGGTGCCCATCTCTCATATTTTGGTTCTTTACGTGATACTCTCAACAGCTGCAATAACTAATGCTGGTTATTATAGGCAAATATTTAATATTGTGTTTAACTTTCTGTGCCATGGAGTAACTCATACCGCTATTTTGCATTTAACATATGCTAAAATGTACTTCACTAAGATAACAGGTAAAACTATTAAAAATGAGCGAAGGAGGTATGAAATGGCATATGCAAGGTATATCATAATTTTTGTTGTATTTCTATGATGCATTGTTTGGTATAGGGTACAAGAAGTTCACTATGGCCATAAAATATTCATCATTTTAGCAACTGGTAAAACAGATAACAGCATTCAAAATTGAGATGAAAAGCGAAATGATGCATGAAAGATACAAATCATTTAGTTATTTTATTTCTACATTTGATATGACATGGAAATACCTGAAGACTACTGGTATAGTAACATTTGCATAACATGTGTTCGGGATGTATTGTTACCATGGTTGTGTCTTATTAATGCAACAGCGTATAAAGCTATTTAGTTTATCAAACTTTAGCAATAGGAGAGGTTAAGTGAAGCTTGCAAAACTTACAGCTCAGATATAAATTTCAGCATTTCCTTTCACGATCTGCAAAAATAGCAAAATTAAATTATTTAAAACCCTTCTAAATATATTTTGGGCAACCAGGGGTATAATTAAAATGTGCAACCGCATAATTGAATAACCATTTTTATTGAAATAAATTCAGATTATATTACGCTTATTATTTCCTTAATTGTGCAATGAAAGGTACCGCGAAAACTTAAAATTGCTGACAAATTTGCTTCCAAAACTACCCATTTCTGATTTGCAGTATCGTAATTCTCGTCCCTTTAAATGTGAATGAGGTTAGGTAGGTTAAGTAAACGACAATAATTTTATCTCTTGACAGATCTTTCGAATAGTCTAAAATATATAATATTCCGTTCTCCTGAGACTTTCTACACTTCATTTCAGATCTACTGAAATCCATAGAACTCTGACATTTCTCGTAGGTCTTCGTTTTGAAACATTTTGACAACACACCGCCACTCCCCCCTCATCCACATTTTGCACGCGGCCATATTGAATGTTATTCGGCGGACTTGCAAGCGTATTTCGCTACTAGTTTAGAGTTACACTTGCAATTATCTGTCAGTAAGACGTATAGACAGACGAAATTAATGAACCAGTATACTGAGCACGCTAACATAAACTTAAGGTCTCCTAGTCGCTGGTTATAAAGTATGAACTACATTCTAATACGCCAGACTTCTGCGCGATCGGGTGAACTGGATTTCACGATGATGGCTGCTAGTGCGGGAAGATATCGAGTTAGAGTGCGTGTATAATTTCGGTGTATTCCTGGAAAAAGTGAATGAGGGACAACTGAGGTGAGTAACAGAATCAATTTTCACTTTCTCAGCCACAGTTTAAGCCATATATTCTGGAGGATCATGATATAAATGTCCGGTAAAAACGATTTGTACATTGTGAATCTCGGGTCGTAGGCGTTACAGTTTTCAGCTGTTACAGATCGAAATGTCAACAAAATAGCGTGCGCGGCCGAATCTATCACGCGAGAAAAAGGATACTGTTGCCGAAATAATAGAGAAAAGAAGCATTTAGTACACATTTCGTTATCATAAGATGAGAAAAAATACTGAGAAAAATGTACCGGGATTAAACAGTAATTAGTTAGATTAATCACTTTTTGAAATTAATATTTTACGTCCTCACATTTGTAGAATAAATGAGACTACGCGTTGTACTTCACTTGAGCATCGATTATATTCAGACGTGCCTATTGGGATATTTTTCGGTAATAAATGACTCCTGCTTCAAATAGACACAATAATCTTTCATTATTTTGTACTGGACATTTCAGTGTTTTAAAAAAAGTAATGACCAGACATATCTGTTGCATCTTCAAATAGATCAAGCATAAAACCGTAACATTAGAGAAAACTTTCATGGGAACACTTCTGTGACGTTCCGCAAGTTGATTTAACAGATAATCATATCACATCATTCAAGTCTTTTAAAACGAATCTGGTGGATTATACAATTAGCCGGCGTACACATGTCCCTAAAATTGCGGAGACGTTTGATTCTTTTTAAGTGAAATTCTGACGAATGTAATGCAGCCTTTCTCATGTCTCAATGATGCCACATGCAAATTAATACATGTCTATTTTTTAAAAGTTTAACGCATTTAACCGGTTATGTCATTTCGGACCATGAATAAAATGATGATCAAATGAGCCCGGAGTTCATAGAGCTCAGTTATCCGACATTTATCTTACTGGATAAAGGAAAACCCCGGGGAAACTCCTATCCAGTTAGCTCATTCAAACCGAGATTCAAACTCTGGACATCTTGAATGTGAGGCAGACACGCTACGGCTACCCACATCTGTATTGCTGATGCTTCTAGAACTTGTAAAGCTAGGCGTTTTTCTGCTAGATTATAGAAACAATTTGCCCACCGAAACTGCTATACCGACATTAGTGTTTAGAATATAAAGAAAAGGTTTAGACATGTGATTCAGAGGTTTATTTTGGCTTTCTAATTGAGTGTTTCATTACTGGTGTAGTTTTTTAGCTAAACATTATGTGAATAAATAAACACAAAAATTGTGGGCGATATTAGTTGGTATTTCAATTTTGTAGGATGCAAAAGTACAAGAATTGGCGCTTTAACACAATCACAAGCACATTTCTACACCGCAGAGAGAGAGAGAGAGAGAGAGAGAGAGAGAGAGAGAGAGAGAGAGAGAGAGTCGGAAATCATTGAACCAATTGTGATTTCAGCATTGAGAAGCACTGGTCTTCCGGACGGACAATGGCTGTAAATATTTCTAAAAGAATATGAAGTAGGTTTAAGGGCCTTAACTACGTGGTCATCAGCGCTAAAAGAGTATGAACTGGGAGAATGTAAGAGATTTTATATTGAAATACCATTTCATTGATTATCGACATCGTAAGTCTTTTGTCACTTTACTGCAAATACAGCTGACTTTTAATGATTACTATTGTGCTTTTCAAATGGGAAAAGTTTTGATCTGCAGCCAATGAGATACGTTTACGTGCACAGCGTTGCAAGCTCATTATCCCTACTCTTCTCATATTTCTTGGCGCGTGTCAAGCTCCACTTAAGGGGAAAGCAATATGACAACACAGCAGGACTCCGATTGGTTACCGGCCTGGAGGTGCTCAAGGACAAACTCCTTCCCATTTGAAAAGCACAGTAGTCCAAAGATCCAAATAAGAAAGCTTAAATATATTAAAACTGACTTATTAAAGGAGGAATATGTCATATCACGTTATATCATCAAAATGTAGTTTCTTTTAAAGCTGATCTTTGTTACTGAAGGGTACATTTGGATGGGTGGCTCAGTTGGTTAGACGCTGGCCTACTGATCCCAAGGTCGCGGGTTCAAACCCGGCCCAGGTCGATGGTTTTTAAGTGTGCATAAAAACGACAGCTCCATGTCAGTATATTTACTGGCATGTAAAAGAACTCCTGCGGGACAAAATTCCGGCACACCGGTGACGCTGATGTGATCCTGGCAATTGACAGCGTCGTTAAACAACAAAATAGTTTTTTTTAGGTACATTTGGACTTCACAATCTGGCAGAAATGGCAAAAACGTCAGCTCTTCTTACGTATTTTAAATCCCTAACTTACTAAGCAACATTCTTTGACCTGTACGGGCAAAGATTTGACACTTATACTGTACCCAATGAAAATTATTATAGTTTGCCTTACAACTCTCAAAAACTGCCCATGCCATATTTTCAGTCTCGTGCGTAGAAATCCATAGGTACTGGTTAACACGTGGTCAAAACATTGTACAATTATTATAAGACTGGGAAAAGACACTGGTTACTTTACAACTTCCAGAATTTGTGCTTATTCTTAATTCTTAACCTCTTGTAGATAAACTTATATTGCTTGGCCAATCTACAATCTGGGCACACTTTTATGCACGTGAACTATAGACCTTGGCGAACATTATAAGATTGCCTTACAGCTCCAACCCTTTCTGTACACATTTTACATTCGTACAAGCTGGACAAAACTCTGGACACTTACGCTTTAGTTACGGGTGTAAATTTTAGGTTGTTAACGTCTTTCATAAACCACTCTCTATCCTTATTTTTACAGATTACCTCCTTGCAAACCTATTATGTAATAAATACGATATACCTACATGCTGGTGACATTTGAGTGATATGTTGCACATATCTTAAACCTGGATTGATCGTGGGCATAATAACTCTAAATTAAGCTTGATCCCCTCCCCCCTGCATTTCTGTTAGTCGCGTTTTTACTACATATGGCATCACAGGCGTTGACGTCAGCAATATAATACATCCAATAAGATAATTTTATGAAATATACTTTGAGAAGGGAATATTCTAGCCTAAGTTTAGAGTGCCTTCCAGGCATTTGCCAGTTATGAGGACTGAGGAAAATCTGGACAAAATCTCGGTGAGAAAGGACAACCCTGATGGGATTTGAACCGCGGATTTCCTGGTCGCGAGTGCGTGTCTTGAGCACTTCGACCACATATAACAGTTCCTCCTTTAATTTTTGTAAGGTAAGATGAAGGATTATATTCCACCTAGGTATTCAGTATCAAGATTTCACCAAAAAGATACATTTGGGGATCCACTGAACCAAAACATTATCTTCGGCAAGAGTTCGCCTTTTTTGTCTCTCTCTCGCTCGCTCGCTTGCTCTCTCTCTCTCTGTGTATGTGTGTGCGTGCGCGCGCGCGCGCGTGTGTGTGTGTGTGTGTGTGTGTGTGTGTGTGTGTGTGTGTAAGAACAGCATAATTAAAAAATGATAATTGGCATAAAAGTCCACATTTCAAGAGTACACTACAGATTTTCAAATTATCTCACATAGCAGCATCTTTTATATAGAAAAAATGACATTCTTATTTTGTTAGACAGCAGCACTAACAATTTTGATTAAAATGTCATATCTGTACCAATATTACAAAGAGAAAAATGCGCGCTCACCCGTAAGTTAATCTCAGAAACCCTTTTAACCTATTTTGATAATTTTTTTTTTATCATTGACAAGGTTAATTCGTTCTGGCGGACATGGGGTAGTAAATTAACTTCTAATTTTATTTCATAAAGTACTAAAAAATTAAAAAGGATTTACAAATCTTTGTATTTTAGTACGAACACTATGTAATAAAAGAGTACGCTTACTAATGAGGTCTTTACTTTGAGAATGGCATGGAGTATAAAAAAGTGTCACGTCATAGAATATAAATAGTTGCTGCACTATTTCACAGAGTATAAAAACGTAAGCCAGTTATGCTTTATTGCAAGGCATACACTTTGATGGCCATGAAGTAACACAACAAACAGAAGAAAAGCGGCAATTGATCCTTTGTTGTATATGTTGCTTTACCCCAACATATACAACAAAGGCTGATTTTGTGTCTTCTCCACACTAACGATGTATCGACAACTGAGCACATCAGAACAGCAATTTTTGCAAATGACACGGCTATTCTCGCCTCACATGAAAATCGTCATACAGCCTCAGACTATCTCCAACACCGTCTAGACTTGCTTCAAGGGCTAAACAAATGGAGAACACAGGTGAACTCAGTAAATCTCACCATATCACGTTTTCTTTACGTCGCAGAACATGACCTAAAGTGTATGTACCTGCAACAACTGTAAAATATCGAGAGTAGCAGAGTACTACTATCACACCACTGTGGATGTTCGACGCAACTTCGAACGAAGGTAGGAGATTTTCCACTAGACCACGGCCCACAACCCCGGATAATCATTCTTATTTTTACTGCAAAATACCTTGGATTGACCAGCCATAGATGAACACCTAACGTGGAAACACCATATGACAAAAAGGAAAGAAGCAAAACTAAAATTCCAGCAATTATGTTGGTTACTGAAGAAACATTCTCATCGGCCTCTCTAAAATAAAATATTAAATTACAAGACCATCACTATACTCGTACGGACTTATCGTATTGAACTTGGGGAACTGCCAAAACTCGAATATTGGCATCTTACGAATACTTGAATCCAGAATTCTTCGTTGTCTGGCAAAAGCACCATGGTATGTCTCCAACTTCTCTATACATAAGGATCTACACATTTCTACCGTTTCTAAGTAACCATCCAAACGCTCTTGTCATCATTCTACTGGACAACAGTACTACTCGTACGATTGACCGTCTACATCGCTGTGACATTTTGGGCTTACCTTTCCGCTTTAGCTACCTTTAGTGTTTCAGGATTACTTGTAACCCATGTACTGTATGTTCTGATAAGAGCAGATTGTAAATTTGAAGTTAATGTAATAATAAAGATGTACATATTATATGTTGCTTTAATTGCGATTTATAAGGAATACTGCAGGTGTGTATGTAATGAAGCAATGCCCAAACCTCTGAAGAATCTTTATTGTAATTCTTCACATGTGTACACTGGAGTTTATAGATGCCAGAACCTTCTAATAACCATCATGCAAGAAAGTTTCGCTTCATTTCCTTTTTTATTTACATTGTACCCAATCAAGTTCCTTGGTAGGACATGCTAAATAATCATGAGGAGAGACAATTGCTAACTTAAAAATCAGCGAGCAGATATTGTCTTTATATAAACCGAGAAAAGTATCTTTTTCTAGATTGTAGCAAACTATTTGTCCTTTTCAAAAGAGATTAACTTGGCCTGAGAGTGTGGAATCTCATTTCCTTGTGGATATTAAGGCTTTCTGCTTTAATTGAAAATGGTGTAGCTCTTATGTTATTGAATAACTATGGAACCAAAAAGAAGGTATACAAAGGTTTAACATTTAACTCATTGTAGTTATCAAAAAGGCTACTCGAACATTGAGACCAAGTATTCTTCCACGGCTTAAGTGTACTTACCACTATGCAGCATTTCCGGAATTTGAAAGACTGTTGTAAGGAGCTCAAGGAAGTCATTTAGCTGATGTTTCGCATCCGCCATTTGGAATAGTCGGGACTCTAGAAATTGCAGTCTTAAGGGATAAAGGGAAGGACTCACTAAAAAAAAATCCTCTAGATCATCGCACAATCATTTCATAAAGAAGGTAGGGAGTAAATGAAATTAACTCATCATTGTAATTTAGAATGCTAACGGTGCAACGTCACCTAATGCTATATCGGCATGGGAAGTAAAAAGTATGTATATATTTAATTTTTTGTGAATATTCCGAAAAAGATGTGCTCGAATAATAAGACACTAAGCGCTTGTTTTTTGAATTTTATGTAGTGAATATTGATATGTTATTAATGAACCTGATGTTTATTAATACTTTTAAAGCGAGATAGCAGTAAACTAGTTATAAAACAAACAAAATAGTTGGCATTTCACAAGGCTTAACACCAGCATTTTCATTTGCTTCGATTTTATGTCGCGTTAACTTCTCTCATAATGCAGCGATAACTTCAGGCGTTTGTTGAATGCACTTCTGGAGAGTAGTTCACGCATACATACAAGGATGCCCTTAAAGTTTCTACTGCTTTGTTTACCTTAATTTCATTGCATTTTGGCTGTCGCAAGGACTGGCGTTTAATACATGTGACCGAACCCAGCATGCATCTTTGGGACTAGGAAAACTAGGAATAATCCAAGTCAGATTGATTCCTCCCGATAAACATGCCTGTTATATCACACAAATGTCTTCTTCTACCGTGCAAGCTTATCCCATGAATTGAAGTATGCGCAGTCATATCACATTAAAATGTAAAGGAATTCAAAGAAAACAAGGAGACAGAAAGAAAAAAAGAAAGAAGGAAAAGAAAAAGAAATAAAGGGGAAAACACATAGCAAAGAACAAGAATACACATGGAGCAACGTAAGACAAACAAACATTAAATTAAAAAGGGAATAAATGTAAAATCGAAAGCTATATTAAACAAGCATGGATATAAAATAGGCTGATCGATACAGTTGGACGTTTATATGAAAGCCATGGAGAATCTTTAAAAAGTAGGTTGCTACTTTCTAGCTTTGATTTTACACACTCTTTGTATGATATCAACAAATAAAAGAAAGGTGATGATGTATATTTAAGGGCGTTCAACTACTTGGTCATCAGTGCCCTAAAAGAAGGGTGACTGAGTACTGGACAAATTAATTCAGTAGAACTCCGGTAACTCGACCTAATGTGGACTGAGAGATTGTCGAATTATCGAAATGTCGAGTTTTACGGAATAAGGGATCTGTTATTCACAACTCATAACATGATACTGTACACTACATAAATGCACACTATAGGAAACAAAAGATTAACAAACTCTACAATTTATTACGTATTAATATGTTCCCCTTTGTACGATGTCTTTAACACATCCAATTTAATGTCCATTGCCATGTTAACTTGTCTTTTCTTCTCTTTCGTCATTTTCACAGGCACAAGTCAACACAACACTAACGGTAAGCCTAAAATGTGAGAAACGGTACTGTAACCAGAAATATGTAACTGAAAGTTTACCTTGCAACATATGCACTGGGTAAAGCAATAAACCCTCAAACCTTCCAAACAAGTGTTTGTGCTATGTATCCACATTATAGCGACCAGCTTTTGATTTTGTGACAATGCAAATGGTCTACAGGCTGCTTATGTCCTGACTAGATATGGAAGGTCAATACACAGTCAGTCCTTTTGTTGCTGCGAGGAAGAATACTTTGGCTGTGTAGTACACTAATTATATCGCATAGCTGTTAATAGGAAGTATTACACTCAAGTTTATAAAGATAAATATTAAGATAAAAAGACGTCGAGTTAACGGATGTCGAGCCATTTAGAGTCGAGTTATCGGGGTTCTACTCTAATAAAATATTAAGAAATTCAAACGGCGTATATATAACTGGCCAACACAGCAAAAACTTGACTTAGCTTATAAATTATGTGTTTTTACGTTTTTCCTTGATGCATTGATTTGTATTTAGACTCCATAGTTATTTCAAATAATACAACATTCAATTATAATGAACAGACTTCACAGGATATTACTGAAAAATTTTCAGATATGTATTTTATTAATATAACATTGTTTTAAACATGTTACCTTTTAATCATAACTGCGAGAGTCATTTTTTGAGGAACTTAAAATAACCACATTTCTTCCATGTAAAGATAGTTTGGGCAGGGGTTAATTTCGTGAAAATCTTCGCATGACCTGTTTGGAAGATAGCAGAATAGAATATGAAGTTTGGTTTTTCTTGAATGAAGTTGTAAATTTCTCTCTCTCACTCACTCACTCACTCACTCACTCACTCACTCACTCACTCACTCACTCACTCACTCACTCACTCACTCACTCACTCACTCACTCACTCACTCACTCTCTCACTCCTTCAGGAGTAATTCGTGTTTCCAGACTCCTTAGAGGATACTGAATTACTCTAATTAGAGAAACATTCCCCCTCTAACAAGGAACCGAATCTAGCATCTCTGGCTAGTAATCTGACCATTCGACCACAGAGGTAGTCTAAATATATTCTAACAGCGCACATGATTAATTAGATGGGGTCAAATATAACTTCTTCTTTCCTTGATTATGTATATGCTGCGTTCTTATTAATCACCCGCAATTTCTATGGCATAGTTTTGTCGATCAAATTCATTAAAATGCTAAAGATAAATAAACATACTGACGAATAAAAGTTAATTTTTTCCGGGCCAAAAAGCCGTGGTGTACTGGACTCCTCTGCACTCCCAGACGCTTTGCTTACGACTGTGGGAAGCATCGTTGCGTAACCCTTCGTGGTCTCTCCGTTACTGCTGGATCACCGTTTTTTGTTTTATGTAACCTTTTTATTTCTTATATGTCCCCCTAAGGGGATAAAGGATGAGCCACATACCCGCCCATTCTGATGGCGATCATCCGGCATGCAGAGCAGTGCATCGCCTCCTCATGCAGTTAGTCATCTAAGGTACAGGGAATGCTCGTTATGCGTTAGTGTGAAGGTTAATCGGGTTCCACGTAAGCACCCCGATTAGTCCCATAATGTGTGGGGCATGTGATGCATGCGAGCGCGTCAAAAGATGAGGTCCCAGGCTGCAGTCTTGAGAAAGTTCTGAGTGCAGCCAGAAGGATTTGTGGTGATGGCTGAGAAGTGTTCTGGCTTTCTGGTTATGTGTAATGAATTGTTAATATTACGTTACATGCACTTGTTAATATCTACTGCGGTTAGATGCAAGGAGTTGCGTGGTGAGATGCTAGGTACGGTGAAGTATTATGCTATGCGTGGTCTTCTCAATGGGAGCCGGGTCATTGCTGGTGTGTGCAGTTCCTCTCTGGTTCATGTGTCGTTGAGTTTTCATGGTGTCCGCACTCATCTGCACCCAAACGGAGGATGATGACGCAGCTGAGAGCTATGTGACACACGGGGACCCTCTTCTCCCAGGGCCGCCTCGGCTGGGTAGCACAAGGACTTCGAGGGCAGCTGTAAAGTGGATGGGCGTAACGTGGATGTCTATGAACTTAGTAAAGAGTACAGGTTATTGTAGCAAGTTGTTCAGGAATTCTGTAATTATATCGTCAGGGTCTGGATTAGGAAGATTTCTTCAAACAGGGATAGAGGTATCTTATGTTCATCGATCATAGCTTCATACTGACCAAGTGCAGATATTTGTTTATTGTGGTGTGAAGGAAGTTTGTTATACATGTCAAAGGCTAGTTTTTTAAAATAATAGGGCCGTCAATGCAATTCTTTAATGGTGTTATTGAAGGATCTTTAGATATTGTTTTTAGTACCTTGTTTTCGAAAGTTTGAATGCCGCGTGTGTTTTACCGCGCAGCCCCAGACTGGTGTTACGTATGTCAGTATAAGTCGTGTGAGAGATTTGTAGAGTGTTAGGCCCATGTTGACCTCGAGTGCATTGCTGTAGTTAATAGTAGAGTATAGTATGCGCAATTACACATAGGCTTTTCTGCGCACTTCGTCAATATGTAGGCGCCATGTGACACCATGGTCCATAACTAGGCCTAGATAGGCCCAACTAATATGTCGTTGAAGAGTTTTAGTGGTTGTTGCATTTAGTGAAAATTATCGCTTTGCTTTCAGTAGAAATTTAGCTTAACCCTGCGTTAACCCACGGTTCTAATTGGTTGAGCGGTGCTTGAAAATTCCTGTGTATGAATGCAGCCTTGCCCGATTGCGACTTGATGGTCGTGTCATCAGCGCACATGAGATAAGTAGTGGTTGCGTGTTTAGGTATTTTATTTATGTACAGATTAAACAGAAGCAGTCTTAGTATGCTGTCTTGAGGGATGCCCACCGATATGGGGCGAGGTGTCGAGTTTACGTCGTTCGCTAAAGAGGAGAAAGACCGGTCGCTCAAGTAGTTTACTATAAGTTTAATCATGGTGTCCGGAAATTTGTTTAGCATTTTGCGTAGCAGCCCCGCATGCCACACGTGGTCGAAAACACGTGGTCCGCAATATTTGAAGTGGAAGTGTGCTCTGTGATTGGTCCACGTGATTTGGCTGTAAGACTATTTTGTAAGGCGGGATAGCATATTTTGTGAAGTTTGAGTGCTTCTTCTTTCCTCTTGAAGTTTTCTTTAGGCAGACGTATACAGAAGCGAGATGTTGTGGCAAGCATGTCTGTTTCTTTGTAACGAATAATACGTTCTCAGATGGTTTCAGCTGTTGGGCAACCCTGACTTCTCCGGTTGGCCAAAACGGTAATGTCTATGATATTCCTTTAGTATAGTATTAATACTGCGTTGGGTAGTGCCAACATAGACTAACCCGCATGAGCAAGGCATTCTTTTTGGTATATGGCTCTTTTATTTCCTTATCTGTTAACCGTTATTACGGAGAATGTGATCTAGTGTTGAAATTCCTGACGGAAGTAATGCGGTTCAAAATACTGCTTAAAGTTGAGAACATTAGACATATAAAAACATAATATTTTAAAAATGGCTAACGGAAAAGGGATAGATATTTGACATCATTTGCGTGCACTAAACAGATCTACATCTTCAGTGAAATAAGTTTTGCTTAATTTTCTTCATTATTAAGCTAAACTTCTTTTAACCGGATAATCATATAGCGCGAGAATGTAGATGAAATGAACATTCAGTAGGTCTGGGTTCTATTGAGCTATGGTCTAGCCTACATTCCCGCTTCAAGGTATAAGAGAAAACTTCTGAGTTCCTTCGAAACTGGGCCTTTCGACGTACTATCTCTCCCAGTTATACTGAACTTTGAATTGAAACGACTTTCGAAAGTCATTTTATAGACATCATGTATAGGTATTTGTTATGCATTGCCTCTTACATTTCGATCGACATAGCCGTATTCTATCGTATTTTACCTTTCTCCGAAATGCTTCCTTTGAACTAAACAATGCACGCAATACATCAATTCCGGTGAAATCGTGATGCCGTAATTTTGGAGAGATTCACAGCCCATTGCAATAGGCTACGATCGAATGCAATGTAGCCAATGGGTACAGAAAGCAATAAATGCTTACTAACTACTTATTTTCCCACTTTTATGGCATATGCGACACTGGGAGATTCGAATTATTGTTGAATGCTAACTACGCTTCGCATCCTGCTGAAACTGAGGGATCGTTAAAAGAACGATGTTTGCCAATAGTGATGCCATTAATAAGTTTCCACACCATTTCATTAAGATTTATTGGGATGTCCAAACGACCATCCTATACCGTATGCAAAACATATTTGTAGAATGAACATAATGTGGGTTAAGTTTAAGAAAGAAGGAAAAAATACTAAATTCGTCTCACTTAGAATAATGAATACCTATATTGAACCTGTAAATACACATTTTTAGGTCTCTTTAATAAAAAGGGGCGTTATTAGCTAAAGCTCCCCGTGTTGCACCCTCTGATGTGTTGCACTCGGATGACTTTTACTGCTCTTGTACAAAACATTTTTACTATAGTGACTCTATCTCTTCATTTTCATCGAGATAAACAGTCGCAGAAAATATCTTAATCTAATTTTTGATAGGTAGAAGAGAATATGGGAATACAGTAGGCTTTAAACGATAGTCAAATCTTTTAAAGCTGTTCGCTATGTAGGGGCTTGAAAATTTAGTTCTCTTTGTCAAGTAACTGATGTTATTTGTTTATTCCTTCAAATTGTAATATAAATTGTTATAGAGATTTATTTGACAGAGTTGACGAATGTTTTTTTTTTTTTTTTTTTTCTTCCCATGGAAGTGACATTCTTATTCTTGTTGATTTTAATATTTCAGAATTCATTGATGCTACTTTTAAGTTAATTAATGATTCCAACAAGGCTAAAGAGTTACAAATACTTGATTAAACTGCATTGATACCTAAGGATTTTCATCTTCCTGCGCTGCATATATCAATTCGATTGCACTAAAACTTTGTACAAGACGACTTCATTAAATTATAATAACGTGGATTTCTTAAACATGTATTACTTATTATGAAATTATGATTGGAAGACTTATGTACATGCACAAATGCCAACATGTGAGTGTTGCAATTGATCTTTTTTTGTAATAAGTTATTTTCAGTCATTGACAAATGTATTAAAAATTGTATATGTGTATTAAAATATCCCGTTTGTTATGTTAAACTAATCAAAATATTGAAATAAAAGAAAAACGTAGAAAAGGAAAAACATCCGTCTGACAAAGGTTTCAAGGGTTTAGCGGTAAAGTGAAAATGGATATTAAAGAAGCACTTGCTGATTATGTGTGTTCACTGGAGAAAAGGAATTTTATCTATTTCTATTTAAACATAAATGATTATTTGATCCTGTTTATTTATTTATTCAGTTCAATACAGTGGAATACACGGAATTAGATATGACTAGTACATGTAATAGTAGGAACTTTATAAAGACAAAAAGGTAACTTGTATGGTTCCAAAATGGTTTACCATACTGAAACTCTTTGTAAATACTGGGACATTATAAGTTGTTTTACAGATTACCTTAGATCAGCGTATTCACTAACTCCTCGAAGTATCAAGTTCAATCTAACAATTCTACTATTTGCAACACAGTTAACATTGAGGGGATCTCCTAAAGTATCAGAACAGCCTTAAAACTAGAGATACCTAAAACATCGTCTGGCTGCGATGGCTGTTTTGATACGTCCATTGTAAGTATGCGATATACGTATAATCTCATTATTAAAGAAAACGTTTTCCCTTACCAGTGAAAGTTAATGTAACCCTAATTTTCAAAGGTTGTAAAATGATTACAAATTATAGGGCACGGCCATTTTATCACCTACAGCTAAACTATTTTAAACAATTCTTGTATTTTATTCCATCATGTCAAATTCAGTAGTGGTACTGAGCATGGATTTATGTCAAATAGATCTATTGTGCTAATTTGTGCAACTTTGTTCACTATGTAACGGAGGAGTCAGATAAAAAATCACAAATTGATGCTATGTACAAACGTTCAAAACGTTTCGTCAGAGTTAGTCTTCATAAAATAATAAGAACATTATCGTTATAGGATTTTTCTATGCTTATATTGTTTACTGTGCCCTATAGACGAGAGTGCAAATTGATAAATATAAACGAAGTTGTTTTTTTTTTTTTTTTTTTCTGAAACAGCACACAGTTCTAATTTAGGTCCTCCATTATTTACTTTATTTATTAATGAGACAGCATCACTTGTTAATTTTTCTAATTGTTCATTTTTCTAATATCTTACTATTACTAGACTATTTAAACACTTTTAGATCAATAAAACATGTTTCTAATTGTGTTAACATATCCAAACATGATCTGAATACATTAGATAAGTCCAGTAAATAGAAAACTTCATTTTAACATTCTGAAATGTAAGATTATTTCCTCCTGACTCCTAATTATAATACAGACGAAATAAAATTGAAACTAAAACTGAACTCGGGATAATTTGCAACACAGACTTAGCATTTGCAAAATATATAGTACTGTTAGTGGAGCACAAGGAATCTGGGATTTGTCATTCGCAATTCATCTTTCTTCAACAATCTAACAATTGTGTTTATTTTATAATTCATGCGTTAGATCTACACTTCACCGTGCCTCTATTATATGTAATCGTTATAGCGTCTAATGCATATGTTAACTTTGTATCAACGCAAGTTCTAGTATGTATTTTTGAAAAAGTTTCGTCATTTTTCTAATTTTGTTTGTACGATTCGTTACTTCAGTTTTTTAAAGTTAGAAAAAGCTCATCACAGAAGGAATTCTCACTTGTTACTCTTCCTCTACAAACTATTACACAATAAGGTTGATGATTCTATCCTGACCACCAATGTGCTTTTATATTCTCAATATAACACAAAACAATTTCGAATATTATTTTCATTCATAGAGTAAAAATTGGTTCATATAAATATTATACTGCCCATAGAACGAAATCTTTATAAAATAAATTACTTTATTTGAACATGGATATATTCAAAATAAATTTTGCACAGTTTGCTACATCCTGTGATCAATTATTGCGAGTTATGGACTAACTTAATATAGGTAATGTGCACCAAATTAGCAAATGTATATCTTTTGTTTTGATTAGTTTAACTTTGTATTGTTTTTGTTGTATTTTGTTTATACTTTACTTTTTTACATTATGTTGCAGTTGAATGTAGAGTATTGTGTCAAGTGAATGTTATTTGTAATGCCCGTTCAATAAACAAACAGTAAACGAGTGAACTGTACCATAGGCAAAGCCACATATGACCTAAGATGTTAAAGGCAGAGGTAAATGGCAGAGAAGGAATTACTAGGAGAATCAAGTGGTATTACAATTTCACGTGCTTTTTGCGCACACTTGTGCACTTGTTCAACTTTTCGTTTGGGCATTTAAATGGTCGGAAAGACAAAACTGCAAGCAAATCTCGATTTTACAGTGTTGAATTGTTCATGAAAAATTTAAAAATGTGTTTTCGAAATTTTGTCGAAATGTCGCGATCGAATACCTTAAATTCCTTATGACGCGTAACGAATTAGTTCCTTTGTACTGCGGTTTGAGTATGTGTGCGTGTGTGTGTGTGTGTGTGTGTGTGTGTGTGTGTGTGTGTGTGTGTGATACGGATGTACCATAATATAGAGGGGAATGTTGAACTAGGGTGAAAAGAGGACTTTTACTGTGAAAGAGTAGGACATTGGACAAAAAAAGGAGGACTCTTGTATCTCACCAATTAAATTAAAATAGAATTATGTTACAGCTGTATATGTAATTTCAATGAAGAACATGCTTCTTCTTTTACAAACACTTTTATGAAGATCTGACTTTTTTCCCAAAGTTGAGGCTTCTTTAGTAGATATTTGTAAAAGTAGAGGAATATTATCTAAAACTGTTCTGTAACACGAGGAGACCCTTTAAAGATTATATTTTAAATCTGTTTATTTCATCTGTCAATTAAGATAATACGAGTGAAAATATTCTCTCTACATCGACATTATGTCCTGGTGTAGAAAATAAATATTCTGCTATTTTGAGAAATCATGAATGGCAATCTACAGATTTGCTTTCTCCGAAATACTTACACAACTTCTCGTTGGAAATTAAGCTATAAAGCCCAGAATTGCCATTTAAAAACTGTTTAAAATTATATTCTGTGTTCGAAAATTCAAATTCTTAGATTCGAAACCCGCGGTGAAAAAAAATGCAAAATAACCTAACAAGGAGAACACTTACCGATTTTCTAAAAATCCGCCCGGATACCGGAAAAAACTATTAAAAATTAATTAAAGATTAATCCGGATGTCACCCAATGTTCAGTAGGCAACAAATATGACATGTGCCCAGGTGTCTTCCTTCTTCTTTACCGCATTATGCTCTCCTTATGTAGGACTTACGCGCCTTAGGATTTACAAGCCAGTGCCTAGGGTCAGACGCCTGTCGAGGAGCACAGGAACCTATGGGCTGGACACAGTGTACACCTGGAAGCGGGTGGTCAGTCAAGCACCAGGTATGAGGGTGAGGAAGACGTTCCTTAAAATTGAAGAAATACGCTGTCATCCCTGAAATTTTGCATGCCACTTCGGATGTGTGTCCATACCCTATAGGGCTAGGGAAGCATGTACAAACTCTAGTTAACCATTCTTGTTCTATTTTGATTGTATCCAAGTTAAAAAAGTTAAACACCCATCTGAAAGGGTAATTAGGAACTTTCTTCGCCTCTTACTCTCTGGGCAGCAGTCGTCCAAATTAACATTTGTATTACACCTGCTGCTGGGTCATGTTAAGGACGAATAATCCTATGGCTCGGAGAATGAAGGCATTTTGCCCATTCAATAGAAAACGGTTCTGTATAGTTCCAGCAGGCGCTGGCATCGTTAGAATAACACCTAAAATATATTATAATGCATCAATAACATTTTTCCAATATACAAAATGAAACAATGAAAGAAAATAAGAAGTAAGGAATTATCTTGCTGTGCTGTAGTTTATGGATGTGTTGTAAAATGCTGGTAAAAGATCGTGCCTTTTAAGAGGCGGATGGCTATGTGATGTCTCGGAAATTCCATGCTCTTTGCATGACCACGAGAGGAGCGAATTGCAACTCGCTAGTATTTGAAAATTTAAACGAAGGACAGTAGAACAATATAATATAAGATTGTTCTTAAATAAGTTTCCAGTTTAAAGTAGTAATGCATTTCTCAAATAGGTACTCAGATTTTAACAAAATAAAAACACCAATTTGTTCGTAAAGAAATGGGATTTTATTAAAAACAAGTCGAAATTAAATATGACCATCAGCGTGTTGTTCAATAAGCAATGGTCTTTCTTCTGTGCTGTAAACGGCATTAGCAGTCACATTCCTAGAGATGTTCTCAATGGCGTCCGATATTGACGTGCAGTGGGTCTGGTAAGAAATACCTTTTCTTTCAGATGATCCCATAACCTGTAGTCAGCTAGATTTATGTCCGGGGACCTAGAAGACCAACTTTCTGAAAATATCGACCAATTGCACGGTCACCAAATGTGTTGCATAGTTGTGCACGTGGGGAGGAGCAAAATGATTGCAGAGCAGGGTCCTTCTCTCAATCTATTTAATGTTCAGCATCTTCTCAGAGCATGTGCATATTGTCTGTTGCACTCGTAATAGCACTGAAGGAGGCCAATGCGAATATTTTTATTTCATACAAATTTTGTGCTCATACAAGATGTATTTTTTTGTGGTAAGCTTCTGTATATCCATTGCGATTTACCAGATATACAAACACCATTTAGAATAAAGAGGAGTTTACATATATTAGCAGAAGATACGCATTCTATTTGTCATGTGCATAGCTTTAACATATGGGATTTTAATCAAAATGGTTGAAGCCATCTTTTTTGGTCCTCGGTGGTCTAGAGGTAACATGCTAGCGTGTGGTTCCGGAGGTCTCGGGTTCACATCCGGTGGAGGCCATGGGTTTTTCCGGCCGTAAAAATCCTTAGCATGGCTTCCTACCAGTGGTTCCCTGTGTAGATTTACGGAACCTTAAGCCTAATAAAGAGACCTCTGAGCAAAATTAAGCGTCCTTCACGCCCAAATAGAATAGGAACTCCAAGAATCACAGCAGTTCAAGAGCGTCCATAAATAAAGCTCAGTTTCAATTTTGGAGCCAATTTTGATATAAAGTAATACAAATAACTAAAATAATAAACACCTAAAATGTTCCCATGTAAACGATAATTTGGCAATGGAGGATTTTCTTGAAAATTTTCGTGTCTCATTCTTGGAAGAAGCTGAACTTAAACAAATTTGGTGTTTAACTAACTTTTCGTTTTTAAGTTGTGTCGTTCACGGACGGGGACAGACAGACAGACAGACACACAGACACACACACACACACACACACACACACACACACACACACACACACACTCACACGCACTCACACACACTCACACACACGCACGCACGCACGCACGCGCACACACACACACACACACACACACACGCCTTTTCCCAATTTAGTTTATTCAGGGAGTCTCAAAACGGCTGTTTTCAGTGAATTTTTGAGTTAAATGCAATACTTCCTTTGTCTGTTATATACAATTAGCAGAGAAGGTAACATTTCTCAGAAGTATAAATGAGAAATAGTGAATTCGGCAATAAACTCCATAATAATTAATGGAAACCTGTGAAACGTGTTAAATGGTAATGACACGTTACATTTTGTTATTATCATCGGCATCACTACATATTTAACCTTCATAAGGTGTTTGGGTGTATTTTGACCCACAAGAAAGTTTGGTGGTCTATAATTTTTGAAAATATTTGGTTACACAGATTCCCTTTATTGACTTTATTTGTCTCTCATTAAGGTATGTTCTGATAGAAAAAGATCTCTTTTGTGGGCTTTAATTTGTCATTCACAGAAATAGTACTTCCCAAGCTGTTCAGGTCTTTTTAGACCCTGCGTATTTTAACCTTCATTATTACAGCAAATTCTGACAATATTCAATTTGTCAACAACGGAATGTGTATGTGTGGAGTAAGACGGGTATAAACAACTGAATTCATTGTTACTTTAGGGCCCTAATGACCTAGCTGTCGACGGGTCCTTAAGCAATACTCATTCACTCACTTGTTATTTTAACAATACAATGTCTGTTTCGGGTGAAAAGAGGGAGGGGAGGAGCAAGTTTTTCACCTCCTACAGATAGGACAACTGCTGATGAAGAGAAATATAACAATGATTGGAACTTTGCAAAAAAATATGCCTTTCATTCCATCAAAACTATTGGAGATCAAGGGGATTCCTAATTACACATCAACATTTGCTTTCACAAAGGACACAACACTTGTGTCATACATTATAAAGAAAAACAAATGTGTTATTCTGCAAAGCACACTATACAAAAATGCAGAAGTCAGTGAGGGTACCAAAAGAAAGCCTAAAACTATCGTAGATTACAATACTACGAAAGGAGCCGTGGACATCCTAGACAAGATGGTGGTCGATTATACATTACAGAGGAAGACAAACAGGTGGCCTATTGTTCTGTTCTCAAACACAATTGCTATATCTACGTATAGCTCTTACGTGTTATGAAAGGTAACTTACCCCCACTGGAAAGTAAACATTCTACAGCGAAGAAGACTGTTCTTGGAAGCTGTTGGTGAGCAGCTAATTGATGGGGAAATAAATAGACGAGGACATTTACCAAGAGGACATCCTGCAAGAGAAGCTGTACAGAAAATAGCATCATTTGACTCTGCACCCACCACATCACAGGAAAGTGATGATATGAGTAAGAAGAGAGAATGTCACCTATGTGTAAAAATTGATAACAAAAGTACAGTTAAGTGTGCTAAATGTAAGAAATTCACCTGGAAGAAATATCTGAGATAAGCGTGCAAAAATTGTTAGCAAAAGATAGGAATAGGTTAGTAAAATCAGAACACACTTCATTTTAAAATTTCATTTTTCTATTGTTGTGCTACTGTTATTATCCAGTTTGAATGATTAATACATTAAGCTATTTAAATTATAACTTCATTTATGATTCACATGTGTAAAATATACCTACCAGAAATAGGAAAAAAGAACTGGGTCTTTTTGACCCAAACATCTTTGAATAAACACCGTAGTAGGGTTAAGAAACGTGAGGGCTACTGCCCGCCTCGGTAGCGTGATGATTAGCGTGTCTGTCTCACGTTCGAATCTCGCTTAGGGTAAGTTATCCGGAATAAGGTTTATTCCAAGTTTTTCCCTTATCCTGAGAAGACGAATGTCGGGTAACTTAAAGCTCTATGAACCTCGGGCTCATTTGAGCATCATTTCGCCCATTTCGCCCAATATGACACAATGTAAAAAAAAAAAAAAAAAAAAGTGAGGGCTACTACTAGAGGTTCAGAATAATAGAAGATGGAACATGCCGGTGCAACCAAGGTGAACAAACAACAGACCACTTATTACTATACTGTAAGAACTTCGGAAAAGAAAGAACAGAACTCATAAATAATGAAACAAACAAAGCAAGAACCTAGTCCCCACCAAAGCATGAACTAGTGGAAAACTAGTTAACAATATAACTAATTAATAGTATAACATTATTGATAATGTATAACATTCAAATATGCATTATGTAATTATTATATAATATGCATTTTACATAGAATGGAACGTGTATTTAATACAGTTATTTAAAAAAAGGAGCATGAGGTGTCACATCATATCCCAGGGACTGCGTTTGTGAAATGTTGACTTATGGGATGAAACACTGCAGTAAACCTCAAGAAGCAGCACTAGTTACAGCATAATTTTAACATGTTTCCTGATCAACATGAAGCCAATGTCCAAAGGAAAAACATTTGTTGTTTGCCGATGCTAATTTGGCGTCAGTCCAGCAACAAGGGAAAAGGGTTAAACGTCATAAATTCGTATTGTTTCTCGCAAGAAGTGTCAGGCACTCCGCATCTGGCGCCCGGTGCTATAAAAACAAGTGAGTTGCGGATATACGCTGCGCAAACAAAAGAGAGCAGCCTCTAACTGTCACCTTTTCCAAAATCTGACACTTCTCCACCAAATGCGCAGGGTGTGAAGAAGTTTTCTTTCTAGCCTACTTCCCCTAAATTTAATTATATATGCCCCAGGGACACATATATTGTCTAATTAATAGCAAATATCGAATTTAAGCAAACCAGGCATTAAATAAATACATGAGTGAGTGGGTGAGTGAGTGAGTGAGTGAGTGAGTCAGTCAGTCAGTCAGTCAGTCAGTCAGTCAGTCAGTCAGTCAGTCAGTCAGTCAGTCAGTCAGTCAGTCAGTCAGTCAGTCAGTCAGTCAGTCAGTCAGTCAGTCAGTCAGTCAGTCAGTCAGTCAGTCAGTCAGTCAGTCAGTCAGTCAGTCAGTCAGTCAGTCAGTCAGTCAGTCAGTCAGTCAGTAACTAAGTCAGTCGGTCAGTAACTAAGTCAGTCAGTCAGTAACTGTCAGTAACTAAGTAACTAAGCCACTAAGTAAATAAATACGCAAATAAGTAACTAAATAAATAAGTAAATAAGTAAGTAAATACATAATGGACAGACGGATAGATGGCTAGATAGATGGATAGTTAGATAAATGATAGATAAATTATAGATAGATAAATGATAGATAAATGATTGATAGATAAATAAATGATAAGTAATATAAACAAATGAATAGATGGAAACACAAGGAGGATATAACATAATTATTAAGTCTTTTTATTGCATGTTTTGTGAGAGAGCATCGTCGTGAAGAGGACAAAAGAAAGGGTTCAATGGGTGATATAGTGAATAAATATGTTTGGGTGACTTCTCTTAGAATAATTAGTTTCTTATGTATGAACATGTCAATTGGAAAAGGGCAGTAAGATCACCTACTCTACAGAAAGCGTATTTTAAGGGAATTTTAGCTTAATTATAATAGTAATAGAAGTACATCATACTACATTCGTAATGTGTAACCAAGTATCTTTAAATAGGGTTGCACTTAAGTTCAAACACATTTACTGAATAAATAACTCAATGGAATGTGTAATTTACTCAGGAATGTGTAAATATAAACCACGAATTGAAACAACGAAAATATCGCTGAAATCGAAAGCAAAGGGCTTGTAACACTCTGGAGGGTTATAATCACTGGTGACGGAGCTAGAAAATGTCACAACTTGAACAGTCGTTGCTAAAGTACACTAAAATGTTTCTATTAAAGTTACTGGACATTGTCTTGTACGTTATCGATATATGCCATCGATTGGTATGTGTGAGCTACTTGGTTACAGGCGTTAGCAAACATAATCTTCAGCCATGTTTGTGTACGTGTAGATGTGCGTGAGAGATAGAGAGAGAGATAGGGAGAGATGGAGGTAGATGGAGAGAGATAGAGAAATGCCGAGAGAGCCAAAAATTACGAACTGGTTGCGCGGTGTTTTGTCTGTCCGCGTCCTCGGCGCTCGCTGTCTGCCACTATCATAGAAAGGCGCGGATGAAACCATACACCATTTTAAAACCACTTTTAAAGGCATTACTCATCAACTTTATGAAAGGAGATGCTGAAAGTGGCCACCGTCGTTATCCATATGTTCTTGGCACCTCTGTACGAAACCAACCATCACTCGCCGTAGTTCACGTTGAGAAATGCTGGCAATTTCCTGCCACATATTTTGTTTTAATCCCTCCAGGGTTGTGAATTTGTCTTGTTTACTTTATGTTTTAAGTTACCCCAGTGATAGAAATTGCAGGAGTTAGATCGGGGTACAACAAATCTCTAATAATAATTGTGTCCTGAAACACATCCTCAATAAAAGTGTTCTCATCGAAAGATTGGCCGTATGAGCTGTTGCAGTCTTGTTTTAAAAAGGAAAAAGTCACGCTCCCTGTCTGTTAATTCTCTAAAAAGGGGGGTAACACTGTATTCACGTATGTACGGACGTCAGTTGTTGACGCGAAAAACAATTGACTCTTTTACTCAGAACCTAATATTGTTAATGAAGTACCCCTTCATTGCGAAAATATTGGTGTATAGTGTGCCATTAGCGGAGAAAGGTTTCTCAGAGCTCCAATAAGCGATTTCTATCTCTGAGATAACATACGGTGTACTAGACAAACGCACATCCCTCGAAAAATTAAATTAAAATATCCGCCAGGAAGTTGCCAGCATTTCTCAACGTGAACTACGGCGAGTGATGGATAGGTTTCTGAAGAGGTGCCAAAATATATGGACAACACGTGGCCAGTTTCAGCATCCCCTTTCAACGATATGACATTAAATTCTCCAACTCACTCGCATTGTTCCCAGTAAACCACACAAGGAGATCCCAATTTATTTTGAGATAACATACCTTAATGGCAACTTACAATGCTGAAAGTACTTATGTCCCGGGCTTCTAGTATAACCAACTATAAGGTCAATGTAATTAATGTTTTTCCACACTAGCCGTGTGTAGGACGTAACTGGAAAGGGTAGAGTGATATGTCATATAGGCACATTGGTCATGATAGCTTAGTGGTTAGAGCAGCCGGGAGTAACCGGTAGAACCGTGGTTCAAATCCCGGTCATGGCATTCAATTTTTCAGTCTCACTCTATCCTTTCCAAAAAGTTTAAAACTCAAACTGCTGTGACAAATGACACTTTCCGTTACTTTTTCTGTCACTTTATTTCCCTTAAAATTGAACAAAAAAAAAAACGCAGTCCTCTTTTTTTTTATCGTTAACACAATATACAATTCGTCGTGACCTTGTAACTCACAACTGTTCTGTCCGATCGTAATCGTGACACAAACTTCAGTAATATTCTCTCTGTCCCTTTCTTACAAACTGCTTCCGACGCTACACTCACACTCACTCAAACAGGCTTAACTAAAAACTGCTAACAGCTGTCTCGTTCAACACTGACAGACTCGCTTCTCTCAACACTGCATTCACAGTGTTGCATTGTCAGTCGAAACTGACAGAGCGGGGATTTTTTTTCGAAATTCACCTTTTGGTACACAAGCCCGGCGCGTGAACAATTTTTCGAACTGTCTGGAAACGCTTTGTCCTATCGCGCTCATTGTTAGCTTGTCAGACGTAGTCGGGTGAGATATTTCGGAGGACCTCGACTGCGCTAAGGTAAATTTCTACCTATTTTAAAGTGCCCACTGCGCGCGGCGGTCATTTTTGGGATAGGCTAACTGCGCGCGGCGGTCATTCTTGCATTTTCTTTCCCAATTTTTTAGAGACTTAGGACTCTCTATGAACGCTGGCCTATTTGTCATTCAAGTCAACTCTTTCACCGGCAACTTATTTGCGAATCAACTTTAATGGTCTTTCAGACAATTCAATAACAGCTTTGGGCTTTACGCTATTAGAGGTTACTTGCCTATCCAAACTGTGAACGATTTCATGATTATGACTTCATTTCTGAATAAAATGTGAGTAGAAGTGTAATTTAAATAAACAAGATACTTACATGTTTTAAGAGTGCACCTTGACGGTACTCTTCGCTGTGTTTCTCTTTCGTTGAGAAATTTATATTCACTTGTTATAACTTGCAGAGAAGCGCTGAATCCATTGCTCTATAGAAACACCCACGGTGAATACATCACCTTATAAACAGCACGCCATCTTATACGCTCGGAACATTCGACAGCCGTTAACGTGTTGCCAACTCTATAACCTATAGCCACAACTATTCTCGAAACAAATGACTAACATTATTTACTAGTGGTGCCACCCTTCTCTTACTTACACGAGAAATACTCGCAAGCATTTGACGTATTTGCAGCATACCCGCTCGCGCGCTGTTGGCCTGTTTATCCTTGACTAGCTCGCGCGCAGTAGGACTGTTCACAATTCAGTACCTCGCGCGCAGTTAGGAAAAAAATGAACCTTTCGCAAGCAGGCGGTAACCAACCAGATGTTTGACACCAGGATTCTCTCTGAGGTGCGAGCCGCCCTGTCGTATGAGGTAGCTTGACCGTGAACGTCTCTTTCACAGGCGCCCGGCGTCACACTACTTTAAATAACTAAAAGTTACTCGATCATTCTGACTGGTTTCTCTCTCTGCCAAATCATAACTTATACGTTATTGCAGCGTTTTCAGAACATGGAAGACTGCCAGGGGAGGTAAAGAAATCAGACCGCTGATGTTTCACCATGAATATCGGGAATTTTTTCCAAACTCTAGACTGTACGAAATTAGTTACAAGGGTTAAAGGGTGGTTCACTATAAAACTCCCTAGATCATTGTACAATGGTTTCATAAAGAAGAGGGGATATAAATGAGATTAGAAAGATAACCGTGCAAGACCAGGTAAGCCAGCTAGTATGTGATAAAATCATGTCTACAGACGTTTATCTCGATAATCGAGATATACACAGAAGAATAAGCTTTTCCAAGAATAGTTTGTTGAAGAATGGGTAAAGAAAGTCATGTGAATGTAACATCAATTTTTTTTTTCAAATAGGGAATCATGTCATGGAAGAGTTTGACAATCTTTAATTTCTTTATTTTGCTTTATATGTGCTCATTGCTAACAAAAGCCGACAGATGAGCGGCTTGTAATATTAATAATTTAATCGTGTCCGTACGTTACATGAAAACTAAACTTATCCTGTTTATTTATGCCAACAAAGTTACTGTTGGTGTTTTTAAACACACAAGCCGTGTGTGGGCAATGTTTGAGAGGTAGAAATGGAACTGAAAAATTCAGTGCCATAGACGGGATCTGAGGGTCTGTGGTTCAGATCCCGGCTGTGGCATTAAATTTTTCAGTTACAGTTCTACCTCTTATCCTGTTTAATTTATATTTATTTCAATACAAACTTTAATAAAATTGTAGATTACTTTACTAATATTTTAAATATAATTTTCAACAGTGTTCTGCTATACGTAATTTTATCTAGCTTTGGCTTCATGCTGTTCACGGGCGTTGCCCGTGGTTTGACGTTTATCACTAAACTTTATACACTTAGATCAGGCATCGGCAAATATGTACTCAATGAAGCCTCGCAACTATGACGTGTCAGGGGCAGCGCTTATTCTGTCTCCCCCTCCCGCGCAGCCTTAACTGGCACTGCATACACACCGATCACGGGCGAACTGTCCTCTCGTATTTACCTGCACTTCTAAACATGTCTGTCAAAGTGTAATTTAATACTAAGACTTAAAGATAAATTTCTGCGCTTTAGAGCGCATGTAATTATTCCTGGTCTATTAAATTTGATATCTAGAATAGCACTTTGATTATTTCTTCTCTCATCATGTAAGGAACGTAAGGTGTTTGTTGTGCTCTAAAGTTCAAAAAGGCACTCATCAATGGAACATCAAGCGGCATTATGATACATGTCATAAGATCACCATACAATTATAGACAAGCATGTATTCATAAATTTATACCACGATTTAAAGTAGCATAACTCTGACGTAATGTCGTTTATTCATTTTTTTTCAGATCTAGATCGGACGAACCAACTGCAACAGCTCAAAGAGCAATATTCAGATAATACACCTAATATTAATTCAAATAGTACAACTGATAAACAACTTCACGCCAGCTATGCTGTTGCTTTGGAGATTGCTCAGTCACTGAGATGTTTTAGTGATGGAGATTTCATAAAAAATGTGAGAGTAAAGTTGCCAACATAATTTTCCCTGAATATGATATTTTTAGTAATATTGCATTATCACCACGAACCATACTGAGAAGGATACATAAAATAGCAGAAGTAACCCATCATAGATCTCGAAGAGAGTAATTTTTGTTATTCCTGCTGAAAAAAGTAAAATGAAATTAAACATAATCGTAATCATTTATCATACAATCTAGATAATAAATATAATTTCATTTTCCAAAATGTAATATTCAAACAATTGATATTAATAATTCAACATCTATCAACGCATATTATATGAAGTCGCTGTTCCTTTGTTATTCTGTGAGGCCGTGAAGAACGTAATTAATTATTCTTATGTTGGCAATGTCTGAGCTACTCCGATTATGGTTGACAAAGACATGTGGTCTTACGAAATCTTGTAAAATTACATGAAATTAAACAATTGTGTGAAAGGGAGCAAAATTTGGAATTCTAAGATAGTAATTTTTGCCTTGTGTCAAAGGTTACCGTGCCAAGTTTGGTCGATATCGGGTGCAACGGTGTAGAAGTACGTGAGGAGCACACACGACTGTATAAATACAGCGAATTCAACACTGGATGTTGTGAACAATGTATCATGAACATTGGAATCGCTTTTAGGAAATGCAATACAAGAAAGTCCTGTGAGTTTTACACGTCAGATCGATTTTAGAGCACAGTTATTTTTAGCTGGTAGTGCAGTCTTAGCGTGTTTCGGGATTTTCAAAATATGGTGTATGGATCTCATGCTTTTGCTAATGGAGGTGGTCATGGCATGTGCAGTAACTCAGTTGCTAAGGCAGAGAATTCGTAGCTCGAATTCACATCAAATTGAATTTTTAAAATCTTATCATGCTTTTCAGCCTTTCTTTTACATGCGCTTAGTGTGGAATAACGGTTTCATGTACTGAAGTGTTATTGCAGACAGCAATATTTGTAAATTCAAATGTACATTTCTGCTCCAAAATTGCATATGTTTCAGACGTGAATGTTCGTCAATAAATACTTTGTTCAGTTTCTTCTCAGTATTCTTCAATTAGCTCTATTATTTTGGTGTTATGGTTTTGAATTTCTATTTCTCCTCACATTTTTATCTTTCCGAAAGTCGTTAGATAGTTGTTTCTCTCTTCAGTCTGAGTGCTGTGGCTTGCTGCTTAGTTGCAAATGTTTCAATAGAACCGCACTTTTTCTTGCTGGTGTAACTGCAAGTTTTAACTAGAAAATTGAAAAGCGATACGTTGTTGTAAGGGTGAGATAACCGATAACAGTTGAAGATCACTTTAGTTGTTTCACGAACACAAGTTTGTTAGTATCAGCTTGTTTAAATTACAAGCGAGCAACTGCAAATTCCAATAAACACAGGATTTTCAGCTGTTTTGTGAACTTCTTTTTCCCTTATTGCCTGTGAACATTTTCAGTATTGTGTTGTTAATATCTAATTTATAAGCATTTCTGAAGGTTCGCGTCGATGTTAAGCAGCATTGAACTTTGTCACAGGGTTGGTAGACAACTATTCCAGGGTGTGACAGGGGTATTTGGTTATAATCTGTATGCAAATGCATTTTTATTAGTTTTTAGAAAGTCATGCAAATCCATTTTAACACCAGTGATGATGAAAATACGAGTTAATTTTGCATATTTCAGGTGTTTCTGCATATACTGAATTATTGTGTTGGTTGTTGGATTTCGTTGCATAAAATTTGCATTTCATTTAAACTTATTTTATTAATGCTACACATAGGGTTAAAATGTGCACACATTTGACAGAATATCAATCAGTTGGGTGCAGATATTACTGGAACATTGACTACCAGATACATGTAAACATTTCTTACGTGTAGAAAGTTAGAATGTTAGGTCAAAAAAACCTTTCGTCAAGGAAGTGTAACACTTTAAAATTGCGGTTCTAGCTGTAACAAATAACGCGGTTTTGCCTTAGACATTTTCTCCATGATGTATATAGTATTCGAATAGTTATTAACGCTTAAATATTCATACGAGGATGGGGGAGAAAGGAAAGTTGCAAGATTAACATTAGACAGACATAGGCCAATCGAGTCAAAGATCAATTAAACTTTGAATTTGTTGTTGATTTTACAATGCACTAGACTACAAGCATTCCATTATTTACAACTATATTTAACTGATTTAAATGTTTTATTTTTACTCTCAACTAAGTGTCTGTAAATGCGGTGAAACCAGGATTGAAGCTAGAAAATAAAACAATGTCGCAAAATACACAAATAAAAATTAACATTTGTGCAAAATATATCTTCGTCTTCTTTAACTTCCCCTGGTTACTCTAAAAGTGTCGGGGGTGGAGACCATTTATTTGCCTTTGAATCTTTTATACTCTACGTGGGGATTAGCCCAACGGCAGAGACCCGGTAGTTTCCTTCACAGCCTCCGGAGTCCGTGCTGGATTTGTATTCAGGTTGCAAAATATATGTGTGCAAAATTCTGCTAGTAGAAAATGTTATAGATTTTACTATTAATGAGGATTTTAAAACTGAAATAAGTGTATTTTGAATATTTTGAATTGAGTAACTTGCTAAGTGAATTTTATTATTTTTTTTTAAATTAACTTTTACACATGCAGCACACATTCCGTATCATATCTACATTGCAGTACTTCCACTATTTCATTAAAACAAATTTATCCACCACTTCTCAAAAAGCATACACATATACAATGTACATTTGATGAGAATGAGTGAACCACACAGACCAGATCAGAAATGAACTCCACTAGTTGGGAGGAAAGAGGCATACATATTGCATGCATATAGTTTGCTTCTATAAGAGATAGTTACACTTGTTGAAAGGTTGTGCTTATAGTCTCTCTGTGGCTGATTGTTGTCACATTTTTGCGAATGCTGTTCTAAAAACCATTGCATTGTTCGCCCTCGTGTAGCAAAAGGCGACAAAAGTGACTGTAGCTTAAACCCTGGATGAAATCCTCCTATTTAAGAATAAATCAGATCAATGCTCAGGGCAAATCGGGACATCTGTTTTCACACAGAACGTTGATATCTACACTGAACATGTCTAATTTGACAAATTACACTTCCCGCAAAAACATTTTGTACCTTTTCTGTAACAGCACATCTTGAATGCAACCTTTCTTTTGATTTTTATTAACACTGAATCCAATCTCCTAATAATCTTGACCGAGGATCGCTACTCGTAATATTGCAAAAACAATAGATTGTCACTATGCTTTTCATTTTCTTCATCAGAGGACGACGTTTCTTGTACAACACTCTCTGGTATTTCTATTCCCATAAATGTGGTTGCATTTTGATTTTTAAGGCTGAAGTTGTTTATTGAATATATTCTGGGAATATCAAGAGAACCGCTTTTTATTTCCTTGATAAAGGTTTGAATTGTTCCTTTTTACAAACGACAGCATATCGTGGAAAGAAAGTATGTGTGAATGCAAATCTGTCACTTTCCCACTCAGTCTTTTATTACTTTCTCTACTAAGTATAGTAAGTAGGGAAAGTATTGTATTCCACCCGAAATTTCCATGTCGAGATTTCACTGGAAGTATATATTTTGAGACCCCCTGAATCTAATAAAAGCAGTTTTAGATAAAGGTCCGTGTGTATGCGTGTGTGATGTGTCTGTGAACAGCATAACTAAAAAACGAGAAGTCGGTTGAAAAACAATGTTAAGTTTAATGTATTTCAAGGATGTGACACGAAGATTTTGAAGAAAATTCCTCCACCCTGAGCTACCCTTTACATGGAAATTTGTTTCGAACATTTGGATTTGCTCAAAAACAACTCTAACGATTTTGATTAAAATGCCATGTTTAAGACATTTTTATGGCGAATTTACTGTATATTTTGACTTTTGGCTATGGCCTATGTAGTTCTGTTTACTTTGGATGACTTATATATAACTGGTAAACCCTAAGAGATACATCAAATCTTACTATACCAAAACGTAGATCTAGTTAAAACACACGACTTATGTCTGTATACATTTTTTGATGGAGTGAACCATCTGGGAGATATCCCTTGTTATTTGTGTGAGTTTTGCAGTACTTGAACTTTTCTCAAATGGAAGGTCATTATTCACTTTTTTTTATCTGTTTGGCCGTGCAAAGAGAAAGGAATTTCAAAGCTTGAAAAGGTTTGACTATCGCTCAAAGCCTATTGTATTCTAACATTCCCCCTTAGATTTATAAGAAAATCAGCAGTAAAATAATTTCTGCAAATGTTTATCTCGACTAAGGGGAAGAAAATAAAGGAATAAGAGGTTGTAAGAACAAGAGCAGAGAGATTACGTGAGTGCAACAGTCAGATTTTGTATTTAGAATTTAGCGTAGGATGCAATCTGTCATTTCTTTAAAATGACCTGCAGGAGCTGTAATAGATGTCCTGGGTTCAGTCAAGTGCTGTGATTATATACGTCTTGAAGATAACTATCCTTTAAGAAGTCTTCATTCAGTGGCTAAATCCCTGTAGATCTGAAGACACTTTCAGCAGTTCAAGTATTGCTACTTTGAAGCAGGCTTCTTAAACATCCTACCAAACTTAGTTTTGTTTATTTTTCTCTTCACTTATGCATGTCTAAGGAGTTGATTGCAAAGATTATCAGAACATGACGTTAGGGACTTGACCTTTCTAATGGCTGTAGATCATGAGTCGTATCACTAGGTATGCACTCTTTGTGGATACATTCTTTTTCACAGAATACTAGACTTTGTAAGCTCTTATGAGAAGCATGGTCAACTACAAAAAGCATGTACTCTCTCGGAAAGTGAGGCAGCCAGAACAAGAACGGATCGTCATTGATCTATCCGAAACCAAGTTAGCGTTACCAATGATGCGTTTGGAAATCCACCAGAAATTTCGTTATGGAACTTTCCCTCTTATAGGTATACCTTTATAGAATCCTTTTTTATTTAATTTGTTGTTCATGTGATAATCTGACTTGTATACATAGAGTAATGAGATTTGAGGGTTTTTCACTAAATGGCGTCTCTTCTATATGTTCTTCAGCAGCATTCTACAACTTAATTTTAATTTTATCTATTAGTAGGCAAACCAATTCGAACCCGCTATTCCAAACAACTCTGCAGCATGACGTTGACTCCTGCTTTAAAGAAATGCTTTGATACTTTACTACTTCTGAATGCTGTGCTGACTCCAATCTTGACGTTTTGCGTTTACATTTACCATCTGTGACGAAAAGCATTCAGAAGTAAATATAAATACTCTATTTAATATCGGTACATACTGACAATTTATTGATCACATTTGTCCGAAATTACTTACTCTTTTAATCCGTATTTACAATCTATACCAGGGCTTAATAGTACTGAATACCGGCTCCGGCGAAGATGGTAATATAAACTTAATTTTACAAATTTTTTTATTAGTTGTAAAATAACGGGAATTTAAGGTTACTTTTAAAAGCTACAGAAGACCTTTCACTTGTCCTTAAAATAACTGCATTCTTTTCTTTTCCACACAAAGAATATATTGCTGATGGAACATCAATGTTACTTATTAGGCATAGGCACGCGTTGTATTCCATTAGTTGAAATTAACAATTCTTTTACCTCTCTGACAGAATCGGCTAAACATTTAGGGGTTATTGTTGACAGTAAACTTATTTGGGATAACCACTGTCGAGACTCGTAGGAAAGTAAATTCTTTAATCCACACTTTCAAGCCCTTAAATTGCTCCTCCTGAGAAACCTAAACAAACATGGTGCGAACAATGGCGATGTCCCACTTCGATTATTTCCATTTCGTTCTGACTGATTAGGATCTTATCTGACACGTACATCACAGCCAGCTCGTAATTAAAGACGAGAATTCCATGCAATATAAAATCCCAAAATAAGCATGCGCTCATGTACTATCAAACTATAATACAAGCACGATTAAGTGAAAATTAAACTAAAATATGCACTATCGTTTTTGTTTAAATTAATTAATTCATTTCACTTTTTTCAGAGTTAACAATTAAGAACATTTTGAATAAAAATTGTCCGGTTATATGGATATATTAATTATTTAAAATGGATGTTGTAATGTTGTATTAAGAAGAAATTCCATAGAACATTTTTGGAAGAAGAAAAACTTACCTCTTTACTACACCAATCGCATAATACAACATCCACATCTGATTTAACAAAATAGTGCAAGAAGTACACTTTTGGAACTTTTAATTGGATACATGTTAGAATCATATTAACATACGCAAACGGGATAACAGACATTTACACCTGCAAAAATAGTTTAGCGAATGATTTCAGTTTTAGAAGAATGTAAATTGCTAGCAAAATTTGTTCACATACCACATGATGACTCTGCAGCTAGTTGTATGAAAGAAGCGGTCAAAAGGAACGTTGCGAAATAACATTGTTAGATTTAAGGGAAATCATCGATGTGAAAAGTGGTCAAGAAATGTGGCGGAAGATTAACAAGTAGGAGCAACGATATTTTGAAAGATCTGAGCTCAGTATGGAGCACCTGATGAAGCCTACTTAGAGGTGAAATGCAGGTATCAGGCGAAGAAGAGAGCTAGGGAGGAGCATTCTTTAATATCTCAGCTATACACAGAAGAAATGTCAGAACTTCACTCTGCCCTAACGTAGCCTAGCTTAACCTATTTTTTTCACAGACCTTAATTCTCCTAAACCGGATCCTTCACCACCACCAACACCACCCGCCGCCCCAACCGCTACCACCACCGCCACCGTCACCGCCACCGCCACCGCCACCGCCACCGCCACCGCCGCCGCCGCCGCCACCACCCTCTTCGTGTAGGTAGGCAGGCAGCCAGGTGGGCGGGCAGATAGGTATGTAGGTAGGTAAATCATACATAAATAAACATATAAATAAACACCTATAGCTATACGCCTGTTTGTGTCCACGTAGAAAAGAAGTTTTCCTTGTGGCTGGTAGATGGTAACAGTTGCTTGAACTGATGTAGTTTTGAAAAAAAGGGACAATTTTTAAAATTGGCCAGCTGTAGATTAGTGTACCCTATGAGCTAGACCGATCGAGGACTAGCGAGCGGAATACGTGTATTAATCAAGTGCCCGAGGCTCCAAAGGGTTACAGTTTTGGGGGATTCTCCTGATCCTGGAAAATAGACCAATTGATTCTTCGGACTCTTAAGGCAACAGTGTTAACATTTTTGTATTAATCTACTATTTGGAAATATTATGGAAGTATATTACAGTTAACCCCCAGTTGCTTCGAACCTTCTGCAGCTCTAGCTATACAAAGACAAATATGACCATTGTGAGGCCTGAGAGTTTATAACACGTATTTTTATTGGAGTTCAACTCCTTTAAAATTGACTGCTTATGTCAGATGACGACTGGAATGAATGAAAGTGCAAATGGATGCAGGAAGCCAAAGTGTAAACCTACCTGCTATTGGCATTCCTCGATGTTTATTCCCGAATAAACATCTCAACAATGCCACTCAAACGGGATTCAAATCTGGACGCTATATGTGAGGGACAGACCGTGTCTGTATCATACGGTGGCTTAGTTATATTTTATAATGAAACAGTATTTTGATAAGGTGTCTGTATGCGTTTTTAACCAAATATACAGTACCGTTCTTTTGCTTCTCGTTTACCCCCCTTTCTTTCTGCTCTCTCCAAATGAAGAATCATATTTGACGTCGCTGGCAACGGGAACAGCGACCTGCGCCGAAGATTAAATGGACTGATACGTCGTGTAAAACTGGAGCTCCGCGACACCGCTTCCAAACCTTTCAACGACGTCTAGCCAATATTTCACAAGGTGATCACATATTATGGCACAAAACTAGACGTATTCTTCAGGAACACACCGTTGTTTCTGGGCTTCATCACAACAGTATAGTTGTGACGTCTGCTTCTGATAAATGTGAGATTCTGGCTTCTCCGAACAAGCATTTACTCCTCATCCTAGTATCATGTTCCTATCTCGCAATCTTTTCGCAGAGAACTTGATGCCCTCCAATCGCAATCCACTGTTCCTGTCCGTCTGTCTTTTAGCAGTCCTGTGGAGTTATCACATTTCATTTCCCGCTTTCCGAATAAGAAATCTCCCGTACACGATCTGCTGCCAACATCGCACCTTCCATTTCAGTTTGGCTTTCGACCACATCCACTCTGCTACTCACCAACTGCTTCGATTCATTCAAGCTATTGTTCATGGATTTGAAAATGGACAATATACACCGGCTGTGCTTTTGGATGTCGCCCAGGCTTTTGATAAAGTGTGGCAGGATCGGCTTATGCTCAAACTTTTTCGTATAGGTCTTCCAAATACTTGCTGGATATTGTTTCTAGTTAATTTTGAATCGACAGTTCGTAGTCCGTGTAGGTAGCAGCTGCTCCTCAGCGAAATCCATTCAGCCTGGTATCCCCTAGGGCTCCATCTTGGTTCCACTTCTGTTCAGTGTTTTCACTTCGAATCTTCCGAACTTCGAGCATGCCGAAGTGGCGTTATATGTCGACGACATATTCTACTACGCCAATGCACCTCCGCAAACGCCTGCCTCAAGATATCTTGCTTAGTTCGACTCAAGCTCTGAAGACTCCGACCTTTAGTTTTTCACAAACTTTTGTGTTGCACATTTACATTATCTCTGTGATCAATTGTGTTACATCCTCTTTTGTGAGACATACTGTATGTTGTTGCAGGAACTACCTTGAAGTAGCCAAATTCTAAGTCTTTATAGTGTTCTTTCCTTTCTAGCATTGTTGCTCATCGATCTTAAATAAACGAAATAAGATATCTCTACTCACTATAGGTAGGATGTAGATTAGTAATAAACTCTTTTAAGAATAGCTTGCATAGCCACCAATAGACCTAATGTTAAAGATAATGATGTGAATGAAGCACAGACGTTTTTTTACTTTCTCTACTACGTATAGTAAGCAGAGGAAAGATTTTATTCCACCCGAAAATTCTATGTGAGATTTCGCCGGAAGTATATGTTTAGAGACCAAAAAAAAGTATTTTTAAAAAAAGGGTCCACGCATGTGTGTATATGTGTGTGTGTGTGTGTGTGTGTGTGTGTGTGTGTGTGTGTGTGTGTGTGTGTGTGTGTGTGTGTGTGTGTGTGTGTGTGTTTCTATCAGTCTGTGGACAGCGTAACTCAAAAACGAAAAGTCGGTTAAAAACCAAAGTTGGAATTTAAGTTTAATATCTTTTAAGGATACGAGACAAAGATTTTCAAGAAAATTCCTCCACCCTAAACTACCCTTAACGTGGAAAATTTTGATTTTCTCGAAAATGGCTCTAACGATTTTGATTAAAATGCCAGATGTTTGAGATATTTTTATGGGAAATGAAATGTATATTTTGAATTTTCTGGCTATAGCCTATGTAGTCCTGTTTAATCTGGGCGACTTTTGTATAACTGGTAATCCATAACAGATAGACCAAATCTTACTATGCAGAAATGTAGATCTCGTTAAAACACACAATTTATGTCCAAATGAATTATTTGTGACGTGAAACGTTTCGGAGATATTCCTTGTTATTTGTGTTAGTTTTGGAATACTCAAACTTTCATCAAATGCAACATCGTTATTCATCGTTATTCTTAGCTGTGCAAAGAGAACGGAATCTCAAAGCTTTAAAAGATTTGATTATCGCTCAAAGCCTACCGTACCTACAAGAAAATAAGCAATGAGATAACATCTGCAAATGTTTATTTCAACTAACATGAAGATGTAGGAATAAGAGTTTGTAAGAATGGTTAGTACAAGAGTAGGGAAAGTCATGTGAGTGCAACAGTTCAGATTTTTTACCTTTGTTTCCTCTGTCGGTTCGTTTTGTTTTCTTTGTATTTCTATGGTAGTTCGTGCTTTGAGATAATTTCTCATCTTTCGTTGCTAGAGATGATGGTTATTACTGCTACTGTTGCGCCTGTAATGTGACTGTGGTTCCCACGAAAGCTCACCGAAGTCGCGACATTTCAGTTGGAATATGTATAATATTAGAGACGGCGTTGGTTCCCAAGTTGGTGTGTAGGTAAGGGAAGTTTATGCCAAGTTAGTTGGCTGCCATGAGTTATTTGAAAACTGTCGTGCCTCCTCCCCGATAACCGAGTTGCCAACTTAGAAACTCCACCTGAACTAACTTTGCTTTCCGAGGAAGGAAGGCCGGGTTATCTGCTGCTAATACTCTAGCGGATGTACTGCCCTCAGGAGCTTACAGAGCTGCCATCGGTGTTTTTCTGGTGGTCATTCGGTGGAATATTGACTACATTTAAAATATATTTTATTAAACTATTCATTGCACAAAAATGTCCATATCGCTTAAGGCAGTGTTGTAAAAACGAAGGAACCCCAAAAACCAGGCTGTTAAGCCCTATGTTAACCTTAGACAGCCGATGCGTCACTTGGGTGCTTTCATCAGATATCTATAAAGTAGACGAAACAATTCACCATGTGGTTAATGGCTTAAGTAACAGGAAGATCTTCAAACGGACTACAGACACATTACACCTAATACTTGAAAATCACGAGGGTGATGAATGAGAATATCCAGAAGAGACGGTAGCATTGGACAGTAAGAAAGGTAAAAGCTAGGAGGAGTGGAACTATACGTTAAAACTTTAACTATCTGGAGAATACACTGCAGATAACAGGACTGTATACAGAGCCTTCGTTTGGACGCGTGGCCGGCCTAATGGGAATTTTCTTGGTGCACCGCAAAGCATGCTGTTTGCCGACGGAGTTGGTGGTTCATAGTCCCTTAAATTAAAGCGCATGCATTTCTTATGCAGATTATAAGTATAGTAACCATATCCTTCGTCACATAAGATGTTGGAAATGATGTCCTTGGGCCACCACACATCTTTCTCACATTTTAACAAAATTTGTAGTAACGTTCATTAATTTTCCATGGCCACGTAGATAATAGCATGCTTCGTCTTTAAAAAAATTAAACGGGAGTCAAGAGAGCGATCATTAACACCCAATTATAGGAATTACCTCTGCGCACATAATTAAGTGATTACAGCTCCTGTATTACAGTTATCTTATACAATTTTACTTTACGAGTGAAATTTGGCGACACTCTAGGCCGAGGTTTGCAAGATCCCTGATTTCTGTTTGAGCTCTCGCAGATATTTCTTTGGGTTTCTAACTTTTCTCCGATATCATCGAGTTCTTTCTCTTTAAGAATACGGCGAGTTACTTGCGGTTTCTTATGCAGAAAATACCTAGTTTCCCTAACTCTATTTATAAGATCACGAACCACTATGAGGTGCATGAACTTCAGGGAATCTGTCTATAAATCGCCGCATGAGTTCGCTACGGGAGTTTGTCACAAAGGAATGATACATGAAGATCTTGTGTGCTAAAGTATACAGCATTTTTTGCATTATAACAGCATTATTACACACTATAACAGTGAAACACGTGATCCCACGACGTTTAAACCTCGTTACAAAGACTTCGCGTTAACTGATTAGCCGGCACACCGAGAGGAGTGAAGTGGAGAATTAGACCTGTCGCAGTGAAGGGCAAGCAATGATTCGTGATACGGCCATGTGTCTAAACAAAAGCTATGTGTATGCAGGGGAAAAAATCTTTGGTCTATGACATAACAGAAGAAGATCAGTGCAAGTGATAGCAATAGAGCTATTTAGAACAAAAATATTGCCAATAATTAGTAGGGAATCGAGCTTATATGAATCCGCCTAAAAGTCTCAGAACTCTGGTAACAGAAAACATTGGCTATTACGGATACTGAGCCATCTGAGACAGTTCTACCTGAGGGTGTCTCCATCGATGACATCAGGACTACTGTACTTCTACCATCCACGTATCAAGCATCATAACACACGAGAGAAGGAGATGGGGAAGAAGAAGAAGAAGAAGAAGAAGAAGAAGAAGAGAGAGCGATGGAGAGGGAGGAAAAGGGAAGGAGAGGGAGAAATAGAATGGGAGAGAGGGGAAGGTATAGGGAGAAAGAGGGAAGGAGAGATAGGGTGAGAGAGGGAGGGATGGGAACGGAGGGGAAGGGATGGTGGAGGAGGTTAGGGGAAGAGGGAGACATAAGGAGGGAGAGAAGATCTAGGATTTTTGCGTAGTTCTACTCGATGGACTCTAGCTGAAGTTAGACAAGATCAAATTAAGAGGAGCGGAGCGCCAGCACATGACTAGATTGCAACGTAAGTTCAGCAGGAGATTGCATTTTCACCCATCGAATGAATGGGCTTATGCAATCTCTGTGGAGTGTAGTACAAAAGGTTTCATTTTAACAAGTGTATTAAATGTACTATATTATAAGATCTTATCCACGTACCAACTATAGTCTACTTTGAAACATATTCTGCAAATAATTCATAAAAATCTTTTATTACGCTAGTCAAACATGAATCAATTAGCTAGCTGTAATATCTTGATATTTTGAACGCTGTTTACAGGATCTGCTGACAAATGGTGATACTGGAGGAAAGAAAGTCCCTAAATTCAATGTTAGGGGCACCGTTATAAGGTGATTGCACCACTTAAAATCCTTGGTATCCAGTATGGCTGCAATATGAATATAAAATATATGGGTGGCAAAGCAGCACTAGGCCGTTCAATGCCAAACATCGATGGACCTAATAAATGGAAAACACTTGGCAGCGTGATGAACATGAAAGAACTGGTAGTTAAGGCAACATACAACGTACAGGAGGATTATAAAATGGGCACAACGTAAGATTGCATTACGTATAACCAGTGCCCTTAGAACAAGTTCAACAATGGCATTACAGGCCATTACAGGTTTAATACCTATCTGCTTATGATAGGCATTTAATACCTATTCTTTGTTAAGGTAGAAAATCCAAGGGCTGAAAGAGCAATTGTAATACAGCTTAAGATGAGAAAGTGTCAAGAGGAATAGAACCAAGATGAAACAAAGCTCAGTGGTGGACCAAGTTACTTAAACCAGGACTAGACCGTGGATAACCAAGAATCGCGGGAATCTAGGATAACAACGCAATGTTGACTGATACATTGCCGATTTAAAACTTAATTGTGCAGAGTGGAATTGGTTGACAAAGAATTCTTTCCTGTTGCTACAAAAGGGACCCATCTGAGCATAATATGCTGCACTGCTACAAGAGGAGTGAAATATGGCGGCAGGGTTTGCAGCGACTTGGAAAAAATGAATTAGTAAACAAAGTTATTGTAGAAATGTTGAAGACCAAGGAAAATTGGGACACTATTAACACCAGCATTCTCAAAGCAAGAGAGAGAGAGAGAGAGAGAGAGAGAGAGAGAGAGAGAGAGAGAGAGAGAGAGAGAGAGAGAGAGAGAGACGAAAGGGGAGATAAGCCTGGTTGCTGCATTGTTAAATAATATTAAGAGGTTCCATAATACCTCAAGGGATGCTGGAGGATTTTTAGTGGGATTCCCACACAGCGCGCATAAAGCGCTTTCCCCTCCTACAAACTACTACTACTATTACTACTGCTATTGCTACTACTACTACTATTACTACTACTACTACTACCCATACTATTACTACTGCTGCTGCCGCCACCGCCACTACCACCATCAGTACCGCTACTGCTACTTACCTGAGAAGATAAATATCCTAAACTACCCTTTATATGGAAAAATTTTCGCAAATTTTAATTTTATCGAAAATGGCTGTAACGATTTTGATTAAAATGCCATATGTTTAAGAAACTTTTATGGTGAATGAATGTATATTTTATTTTTTGCTATAGCCTATGTAGTCTTATTTACTCTGTATGACTTTTGCATAACTGGTAAACCATAAGAGACAGACCAAATCTTAGTATACAAAAACGCATATCTCTTAAAACCACAAGTTGTGTATGTATGCATTTTTTTTTTTTTTTTTTTTTTTTTTTTTGTGGAGTGAACCATTTCGGAGATGTTCCTTATTATTTGTGTGAGGTTTGCAGTACTTAAACCTTTCTCAAATGGAAGGTCGTTGTTCACTTTTTTATCTGTTTGGCGGTGCAAAGAGAAAGGAATTTCAAAGCTTTAAAAGGTTTGATTATCGCTCAAAGCCTATTGTATTCCAATATTCCCCCTGAAAATCAGCAGTAAGATAATTTCTGCAACTTTTTATCTCAACTAACACGAAGAAGATATAGGAATAAGAGTTTATAACAATGGTTAGTACAAGAATAGAGAAAGTCATGCTAGTGCAACACATAAGATTTTTTGTGTAAATGTGCTATTTAATTTATGTTAGTTCCCCCTCCCCCTCCCCCCTAAATTTATGTGCGGATCAGGAGCAGGTCTTTATGTACGCATTTCAGTTTTAATTTGTCTTTTAACGATAATGTAGAGAATGTTCTGCTTAGTAAAAATCTTACTTTATTCGTGTTAGTTAAATAAAGAAAATGTCACATCGCACTCAACCGTGTTTAGTGTTCCTAGCAGACTTCTCTTTTAATCTTCTGCACTACTGGCAATGCAGGTAACATTATTAGAAAACAAAGATTAACTTAATTTTAAGTATGGACAACGAGAAGCGAGTGAGGAATGTAACATAGCAACACACAGTTTGTCGCTAACATTTCCATAGCAAAGTGCCTTCTCACTTCTCATACTAGGATGCAATACCGGGTGTTCTGAAATTCATATTACAAACTTCTAGGGCTAGTAGAAGGGACTGAGTAGACAATATTTTAAACAGGAACCCATGGCCGGAAACAAACCGTTTCCCTGCTACAACCATTACAAGGTATCGAATTTGCCGATCTTGTTGTGCAACCTCATAGGCAGTACATGACCTCAGGCGATCACCTAATGTCACGTGACGTTTCTCCTGATGTGGTATTATGCTTGTAGTCCCATTCACGCGCCTGTGCAGCTCCGATAAACATGGTTGAGTACTCATTTGAAGAATACACGGACGACATGGTGTTATTGTAAGGCGCCGCGGAAGGGAATGGAAGAGCAGCTGGTCGGTTGTATCAAGAGCGTTATCCACAACGCACGACTCCATCACATACCCTTTTTGTCAGAATGGTGCAACGGCTCCGAGAACGAGGCACCTTCACCGTGGATAGGAAGGACTATGGTGCTCCAAGAAGACACCGCATCCCCGAATATGAAGAAAGTGTACTACATTACGTTGAAGGGGACCCATCAACAAGTACGCGAACTATTGCGCATGCGATGGATACTTCTAACAGCATCGTGTGGACGGTTCTTCGCGAACATCAACTGAATCCTTACCACCCCCAAAGGGTACAAGCGTTGCAACCAGGACATTTTGTACCACGTGTTAGCTTTTGTACGTGGTTTCTGCAACGGTGCATTGATGAGCCCCAATTTCCACGAAGACTTCTGTTCACCGATGAATGCCAATTCTCGAAGGAGTGTATTCTCAGTTCACGGAGCAGCCATGTCTGGGCAGAAGAAAATCCGCAGGCGACGCATGTCAGAGGATTCCAACAAAGATTTTCCATCAATGTCTGGGCAGGTATTGTGATCGAGCCATACATTTTTCCTGCCAGGTTAACGGGTATTTCGTACTTGATCTTCCTACAGAACGTATTGCCCCTGTTGTTGGACGCCGTGCCATTGAATGTAAGGTAGGAACTGTGATTTCAGCACGATGGTGCACTACCACACTTTACACTTAACGTTCGAGAACATTTGATCAAAGATTTGGGCAAAGATGGATAGGTCGGCGTGGTCCTAACACATGGCCCCAACGATCGCTGGATTTAATGCCATTGGACTATTTCCTGTGGGATCGCAAGACGAGGTTGATGTACGAGATTCCTGTAGAGACCCAGGAAGAACTGCTCGCACGCGCTATGGCCGCTGCACAAGAGATTAGCGGGACACCAGGAGTGATGAAACAAGTATACCGGAACCTGAATCGTCGGTACAATGTGAGCAATGACGTTGGTGGTCGTCACATCGAGTCTCTGTTGTAGTGAGCAGTTTCAGTACAGCATGGGACACATCAGGAGCAGAAGACAAACAAATTTATTTTTTTCTACTGCTGACACAAGTGTTATTGTGATCAATGTAATTGTTTTGTTTCTTTAGTATTACAGTATCTGGTTTTCCTACGTAATGAGTTAAACGTCATTTAATTCTGTACCTAACGTTACACCACATTTGACATGGAACTCTTCTGACGTCACTTTACCACCTATCCGGTTGCAAAACAACACCGGCAAATGCGACACATTGTAAAGTTTGTAGCACGGAAACGGTACGTTTCCTGACATGGGTTCCGATTTAAAATATTGTCCACTCAGTCCACTCTACTAGCCCTAGAAGTTTGTAACATGAATTTCAGAACACCCGGTATAGTACTATTGCACACACACACATACACACACACACACACACACACACACACACACACACACACACACACACACACACTAGCGGATCCGACAGCCTTGTCCTGTTCAAACGTTGTACATCCAAAAATTATAAAATTTTAAACATAAACTATAGTATTTTGGACTGTTTTGATGAAAAAAATATGTAACAAAATTATTTTAGGATACCTTACGCCACCACGCCTACAGTTATCGCAACTCGGCCTATCGATAGCGTGTGATTGTATCTGTATACTATAACCTTAAATTTGTCGAGTACAAACTTAAAACTATTTTAAATAACAGCAAGAAAGAAAAAACTCAGATCATTTTTATGACAAGTAGGTATATTTTGAAAGTACAAAAATAAATATATTTTTAATCTTAATATAGTAAAACCTACCTTCAACGGACCCAGTATTGTATCCCAGTGTACAGTGGTAAATTATTAAATGTGAAATTTCGACGCCTATCACGGAAGCAATTTTTAAAAAGTGAAAAACTTCTTTCTACGTCACACGATGTCAGAGGAGTAAATGTTAAGAATTATACTCTGTCGTCTGGCGTGTTTTCCTTCTTATTCATTTTCAAAATTTCACACATAGCTTGATACCAATATTTTTGTTTAAAACTTTGTGGAACTTACCTTTCACATTTTCGGTATCTGGCACAAGAGGTATCCTGTTAATTGAATTAACTAAGTCTCTATTATACTTATGTTCTTGGACACTTCCAAATCCGATTTTTCTAATTTTTTAATAGCTTTGGGCAACGCAGCAAAATTGTTGGATATGAAATGAAGACTTTCAGATAGTTCATGCAATATCAGAGACTTTGCAGTTACAATAGCAGATGAATTCGCATTACATAGAGCGTTAATAACATTTACAATTTGATTAATAATAGTAATAATAATAATAATGATGATGATGACGACAATAATAATAATAATAATAATAATAATAATAATAATAATAATAATAATAATAATAATAATAATAATAATAATAATAATAATAATAATAATAATAATAATAATAATAATAATAATAATAATAATAATAATAATAATAATAATAATAATAATAATAATAATAATAATAATAATAATAATAATAATAATAATAATATAATAATAATAATAATGATAATGATAATGATAATGATAATGATGATGATGATAAAATATGATAGTGTTGTAAGCTTACAACTTGTGGTTGCTTCCTTCAGCTTCTGTTTGTCAAGCAGGGGGTTCGACACAGAATCCAGGCTTATTGTATCTTTCAACGCCGGGAGTAAGGATGACCAGAGAGGAGACACCGGGCGGCCAGGTGCAGGTTAATGGCACAGACATTGATAGAGGTCTCCAAAGCTTCCTAAGTTTGACGACAACTCGAAGTCTTCAGGAGGACCTAGGCGCGGGCTCCAACGCCCCAGATGCCGCCCACTTTTCCAACCGGATCCCACGGACAAGTTGCACCTAACGCCTTCGCTGACATTTAACAAGACATTACTGGCATAAATTCCGCATAAGAAAATACTAAAATAAAACCACTGTATCACTCTTTGAAATCATTCGTTGTTATTGTGTCTCATACTGTATTCTATAGGAGCTCTATATTTTTAAACTAGTGAAATTTTATTTCTCATGATTTCACAGTTATAAACACACAATTAGGCTCCACAGGCTGCTTACAGAAAATTGAGTATTCATATTTTCTCTTATCTCTCACGGTACGATCATTTTAATAAAAATGGAGCATTTATATATATATATATATATATATATATATATATATATATATATATATATATATATATATATATGTTCCCAAAAATATATATATATATATATATATATATATATATATATATATATATATATATATATATATATAAAAAAAACAAAATCAAGATCACCACCGCGGTGTGGGTAGCGTGTCCACTTCACATTCAAGATGTCCTGAGTTTGAATCTCAACTAGCTTGAGCTAACTCGGATAAGAGTTTACTCCCAAGGTGTTTCGTTATTCTGAAAAAAAAAAAATGAATGTTGGCAATCTAAGCTCTAGGGAAACCGCGCTCATTTAGGCATAATTTCACCCATTTCATTCGTCCAACGTCCAACATGACCTTCCCTACTAAATTACGTTAAATAAAAAACAAACAAACAAAGATTTCAATATAAACAACTGTTTGAGGTAGGGAGATTTCGTGGAAATCTTCATCTACATCTTTGAAAAATACTGGACTTGAACATCAAGTTTCGTATTTATCCACATTTACGTTTTTGAGCGAGGCTGTACATTTCTGGTGAAATCTTGGACTCAAGTTTTGAGTACCTCTCCGTCATTTGCAAGTTGTGAGGACTGAGAAAAACCTGAAAAAAATTTCGGTCAGGTAGACAGTCCTGGCGATTTTTGAACAGATCTCCTAATCACAAGTCCGTGCGTTAACGACTTCAGTTATCTGTGATAGTAGGGGAATTTAAAATGGCCTCTTTGAACTGTTTTAAGAAGTTAATGTTCACTAGTATTCATAGCAATTGCAGTGTAAAAGTATTTGGAGACGCCAAATATTGAAAGATCGCTGTCCACAGCACAGGCTAACAATAGGGGGTCTGTCGTTTGCAGGTACAGGACTTCATGCAGATGTACGCAAGTACCGTAATGTGTGACGGCACGGCGTGACTCTCTCAACAATGGGCAAGTGGCTGGGCGAGGGTAGACATCGTAAAACCATTCATGGCCCATTAACATTGGCAGACATAAAAAGTTGCCAGTTTCTGGGGCTTTGCCACGGCGGTACGTTAACATGAACGCTCACCTACACAGTTTCAGATTACTGTTCAGCTCCTTACAGACGCATCTTTCTAATGGGATCAATACATGTTCATCGTTCGTTCTAAACGTATTTATGAACAAACATGGCGGTGAGATTATCACTCGATGAACGTAAGTGGTTACCAAAGTGTTATTGGAAAGTGGAGAATTGTTACAATTGTGTGTACAGGGCTAAAGCAAACCCTCACATCTTTGAAAAAATGCTATAAATCTTCTAGAAGTAATGGTATGGTGCGGTTTGTCTTCCAAAAGAGTAATATTGGGTCCTGCTTCTTAGCAAAAACTGTCACGTGTCAGACTTACGTGCAAATGTTGGAAATCATGATTCCACGTCTTAATGATCTCTTTGAGAATCAAAATGTGGCTTACCTTCAACAAGACGGCGCTGCACCTTACTCCCATGTCGGTCTGAGAAATTTTCTTGATCGCATACTCAATTAGAGATGGATAACACCAAGAGAAAGTGCAGCGGAGTTGTTTAACTGTTTAGCTTCCTGTTTGTGAAATGCGAGCGCATGTACTCTAAACTAATAGAAAATCATCGGTATACCCACACAATCATACCTATAAGGCCAGTGCTTGCTTTGGGAATACATTATATTATAAGGGGAAAAAAGGGAAGCTAATGGGTGTGCGACTTTATTTTTGCAGTGTTCAACAATACACACACACACACACACACACACACACACACACACACACACACACACACACACACACACACACACACACATACACACACACACACACACACACACACAAAACTACTATTCTAATAATAGTTTTCTTTCTTAAGGTTACTTTTACTATAGGTACATTTTACATTTGTTTCAGTTGCTTAAATCTTGCTCAGGTCTGCGTATAACATTGCATATGTATTATTTTTCACGAAAGTAAATATCCACCTTCAGTGAGACCTGCGTGAAAGTTCACCTAATTCTCAGGCGTACCTAAATAGATGGTATGAGAATGAAAACAGTCATACACGTATGCTTCCCTTGCTGTTCAGAGGGCATGTCAGCCATTGCCTCACCTCGCAACTTTTAAATGCGATATTTCAGCAATCACTCTAAATTAAAGCGGAAATATTGCAAATTCAACGTAACTACGTCTGTAGAAAATAGGTTACCACAAGGTTCTGATTAAATAGTGGACCAGAAGTTAAAAAGGATGTCAGTGTTGAGCTTTTTGCTTACCAAAGTAAGCTTAATGATCCACACCAAATTCCTGTACTCAACTGTTAGCCGAGAGCGTTAAAACACTCTAACGTGGACACAGAGTGGCTGAGTGAACTCGGATAGAATCCCAATCACCTCATAATTTTCCCCCTTCCTTTCTATCTTAACGGCATTACTTATATAACCTGAGCCAAATATGACTGATTTTATTCTCATACCATCTATTTAGGCACGCCTGAGAATTAGGCGACCCTTCACGTAGGTCTCACTGAAGGTAGGTATTCACATATGTGTAAGATAGTACTTATAAAACCTATGAAACAGTTCAAAACACGTTTTCTCCGCTTTTAGTTGAACGTCTCTTGAATGCTTCTATTTTGTCTTCAGTTTATCGACAACGTAGATAATAAATTAATCAAAATCAGTTAATTCACTAATCTGTTTTCCAAAATAATATTTAAGAATGCTGGATCTCCAAGCATTAAAGGGATGCACTTTGGAGTGAATATCAATAACCAGCATCTATGCCATCATGAAATCCAGGAATACATCACGAAATAGTAGCGAGTAGGAAGAAAAGTCCCTTCGCAGTGTTTTACTCCTGGCCAGATAATGATACAATAGCAGACGTTTTGGTTGATCTTGAAAATAGCATTATTAATACTAAAATTGCTCCGTAATTTGCTAGAATGCGTTGGCTAGGATTTCCCACACCTTTCAGTTTAAATGCCTCGTAAAATATTTGCTACTCCCAAACTGTGCAATCGCTTTTGTAGAGAGTGGTAGTTTACTCAGTGTATACACAAAGTCATGCTTTAAGATGCTACGACTACAACATGCTGGCAGGCTGTGGTTCAGCCCGATGATATTTTGCTGCGTACCTACCCTAATAGGGTTTAACCGCAGATACAATTTTTGGTATAAAGGGTGATTAAGGGTGATGTTTTTGAATTTGGGTTAAGGCTTATATAATAAGGAGGCTATTTTGCCCCTTTGCTGATGACTCACAGAAGTCAGCAATGTCTGCATTCTGTGGAAATAAAAGTTTTTAAACAAAGTTTTAAGATCTTTTGATCTTTTAAATTTTGAATTTTGATGGTGGTTTGAATTTTGAGCCGAATAGCTCTTTGTTGGGATTATTTTGTAGTTTAGCTTTTGCTGCTGATTGGTAAACTACTTTGTTATGGGACATACCCGCAAGCCATGCGGGGAACCCTATACGACCTGAAGCGGCGTGTTGTGGGGTCATAATCACCTAGAGATCTAACCAGGACGCTTTGATGGTTGGGTAATTTGGCGTACAATTTTGCTGCCCGGCGCCTAATTTCATCCTCCACGTATGGAAGAGACGAGGCTTCGTGAAGTTTTAAGATGCGAGTCTTCATAAGCCTGTAAATGGCTCTCCAAAATGTGTGCGCGCGCTTAAACTTCCGTTTGACGTATTTGCTTGCAACCAATGGAAACGGCGTGTGCCGGAATGGTCTACCTTTCTTCTTCTCCACGTAACGTGTGTAAAGCCTAAGGGTTGTGAAACTACCGTAAGCTGCTGTGGACTATCATAAGTAAGTGGAGTCTACGGTAGTTTTCCCAGTAGAATTGGTCAGTTCACCTACCCGCGTTACCACTACGTTAGATGTGTTGCATACCTTTCGGGTGTTACCTCGTATCGATCGCATTGTCTACGTTATGTGAACATGTTTTACTAAAACCCTTTGGAACCAGCAGCGTTCAACTTTGAACCTTCTTGAAACAGAGAAAGGGTGTGTAAAGGGCCGCTTAACCTACGGAACATTGTCTTCATTGGGAAGCTCCCCTAAATATACTACAGTTGAGACAAAGACGCTGATAGTGAGCACGAGTAATGTTATTTTGAACTGAAAAGTATATTTTCATTTCGGTTACAGTGACCAAAGTTATGATCACTGTTTTTTGTGATTATTATATTTGAATTTATCATCAAACGTCTTAATTCACTGTGCTTTGTATTCTGTTTTTCCCTACCAATACTACCGTTAATCCTACCATTTGCTACGTCATTTATGTACTGTACCGGAACTACCGTACCGTAGTTTGGTAGAGCGCAACTCTAGTAGAGCCTATATTAAAATAAACGATAATGGGCATGGGCACATAAAGTCATATATTCGTGTGTAACGCGTCGGATTTTTCTATTATGACAGAACTGATCAAAATGAAGAATTCCGTTCTGGAACTCCATAAGCATTGCAGAGGACGTGAGCACTTGAACAGATGTATGCGATTCCCAAAATGAACTTATAAAATGTTTATGACAACGATTCTGTCCCAATTGTTATTCGGGATCGCTTTTAGGACAACTAGCCCTTAACACTGATGGAAAGTTGGCGATCATTGATGTTGTCCTCGTCAAATATGACGAAACTTTCACTTGGGGATATTTTACTGTACAAAAATGTAGGACTCGTTAAAACACACAATTCATGTCCAAATGCGTATTTTGTGGAATGAACCATTTTGGAGATATTTCTTATTATTTATATGAGTTTGGCCATTTTCTTAAATGGAAGATTGTTATTCGCTTTTTATCTCTTGACTGTGCAAAGAGAACGGAATTTCAAAGCTTTGCAAATGTTTATCTCAACTAACATGAAGGTATAGGCATAAGAATTTGTAAGAATAGTTATTACAAGAGTAGAGAAAGTCATATGAGTGTAACACATCCGAGTTTTCTTATGGGGATACCTGACGAGTTTTAAGGGTATAGCAAGTCATACAGAAGACAAAGGGCGATGCTCGAGGCGTAAGTACCTGCCGAAACCCATCACCTCACAGATACTGAAGCGGAACACAACGAATCCAAGAACGGAGAAAACTAAGGCGCGATTCTAGAAATCTGGTTTAAACCACCGGTTGGCTTTAAACTATAGTTATAAGTTTTATTTTGTATTATAAACTTTAACCTTCAGTTGAACTTCAGTTCAAATTTACTGGAACTCGTCTTCCATGTAACGACAGTTTAATGCTAAGTTGTAAAATGATGGTTGCAGCGGTGCATGTGGATATTGGGGATGTATTTGAGGAATTGCCAAATAATGAAGTTATTCATTTAACTGAAGGATCTCGGAAAATGAGAACTTTCTTAAATAGACCTGATCATTTTCAGAAGTGGAATGATCTATGAATGTTTAAATATATTCAGACTTGTGAAATTGACAGTCCTAACTTTATTAGGTCAAATTCAAAACCAAAATACAGAATGCAACGAGAAAGATAAACTAAAACATTGTGTAAATAATGCTGTAACGTCTTTTTATTACAATTCGAATAATTTAATGTTATCATGACGTTGCAAAATTTCTCTTAGAAATTAAATGTTGCATGACATTTTAACACTTAAATGTGACTAAATTTATTAGAATGAATGTAGAAATGTATTACAACATAGTTCACACAATATTTGCGCCACAGTTAGTGAAATAATAAACCATTTATATCCATTCCTCAAGAAACTAGATGGCTCCAAATATTTTACACAAATTATTTATTGACAATAATTGTGTTGGACATATTTGTTTCCCTTATGTAGAATCCCTGGTTAACACATCAGGTATGTATGGTTTCGCAGATGGGAATGCATCACGAGCACGTGAACTTTATGCAGAGAGGCACCACGAGAGACAATTACCTCACTAACATTTTCACGAGTTCACCAATGCTTGAGAGACAAAGTAGCCAATTTGAGAGGAGTGTTTCGGATGTTGAACGACCAATAGAGATACGAAGCATTGACCCTGAAGAGGAGTTCTTCGTTGATGTTGCCGCTAATCCATGAGATAGCACGTCTTGCAGTAAGGGAAGACGTTAGTCTGTAGAATTTAGCATGAAAATCTTATGTACGCATATCACCTTCAATAGGTGCACGGATTAAATGTGGCGGATGAGTCAAAAAGCTTTCTTGCATCACATGGTACAGAACTGTGCCATGTTCACGCATTTCTTAGCCTTTATCTTGTTTATTGATGAGGCTGGATCTACTCGCGATGGTATTTTCAATTTTCATTATACTCACAACCGAGTTTCTGAAAATCGTCATGACGCACTACAGAATAGACTTCAACAAAGGCTTCCCTTAAACGTTTGAGCTGAAGTTATTCGTGATTATCTTATTGGTATCTATTTCTTCCTCCACGCCTGAATGCCTGAATTTCTGAAAATTCTCATTTAATTGATGACGTGCTTCTGAACATCATCCAACGAATGTGGTTTTTACACGATGGTGCGCCAGATTATTACAATCGGTTGGTATGTCATTTCCTGAATGGCACATTTCCGCATAGATGTATTGCTGGAGGGTGATTGATTGTATGACCCGCTTGATTTCTTGATTTGAATCCAATATATTTCTTCATCTGGGGAATTTAAAGTTCCTGATTTATGCAACTTCTCTACCGGATATTGATACTTTAAAAGCGTATCCACACTGGATTTGACCAAATACTAATCACTCCGGGACTTTGCTACAGAGTATGCGATGGCACGGAACGCAGGCTTAGCTCATGCATCGAAGCAGGAGGAAGCCACTTTGAGTAATTTTTGTAACCTTCAGCTTTGTCTTGTAACTCAGCAACAAATGATTTTCAGACCCATGTCATATTAACTTTTTTTACTCGCTTGATGTTGGGAGAGAGTTGGCAAATTATTTGATTCCAGTAAAGGTACATACTGTATAAGCAAATTACATGAAAATCGTATTACACAGGCCCAAATGATCTCGTCGATGGGGCCTTAACCTCACTTACTTACTCACTCACCCACCCACCCACCCACCCACTCGCTCACTCACTCACTCACTCACTCACTCACTCACTCACTCACTCACTCACTCACTCACTCACTCACTCACTCACTCACTCACCCAGCCACCCAGCCACTCATCCCTCACTCATTCACTCACTCAGTCACTCGTATTTGACGCAGAATAAATTCTTGAAAATGGAAACTAAAATATGAGTTTTCTTCTATTTTTCTAACTTTCTTATATGTCTATAACGGATTTAGTCACTTAATTTTGACATGGAAAGAATAACACACTTTTTGAAAAAGTGCACTAAAGGTATTATTTTCGGAATTCCTTTTAAAATAAGAAAAGACCAACTTTACGAAACTATAAAGGCAATCTTCCACTTCAACAAGATAAGAAGGTAAAAGTTCATCAAGTATATTAATAAAACTGCGCGAAATAGGATTTAAACTAGCAGCTTATCATTCTAAATAGGCGTGTTAAGAACTGCACATCACTTAGCAAGAACGGTTAGACGTAGAACTTTCTTAATCTCAAGAGCGACGCCGCAAGTAAAGGAAAAGGGGAGTTTCAAGAACTGATATTATAACCTCACACTTAGGATTTTCGAAATCTTCTTGCATATGAAACAGCAGTGTATAACGTAGCCGCGTTTAGATCATCTTATACTTTGACTGACTTACATCATAATTAAATGTCTGGCCATTGTGAAACTATTCTTTGCAGAGTATAAAATAGAAACATTTTCCTGTGGGTTTACACCGCCCAGATTAGCCACCTCTGTTGTAGAGGTTTTCAGTTAAAAGGCGATTTATGACTTGTGCAAGGCATTTCACCATCACTCCACAACTATCTTGCCATGTTGGGTATCAGTGCTATCAATTTTTGTTGAAATCCGTTTTGGCAATCAGGTAAATATACGTATTGCAGTCAACATGGGTTTCCATCACAGGTGGTAAAGATGGTGAGCAGATGAGCCTATGTAACTTTTCATTGCAGGAAGTGGTGACAAAAGAGCAACATACCTATTGTTATTGTTACTATTTTAATATTTAAACATTATAATCGGATTCTGGAAGAGTTTTAGTCCCTCAAGATGCGAGGGCAGAGCGTTATTTTCTCGCACTTTACTATGTTAATCTTAGATATATTAGTGAATTGTGAGATTAATGTCATAGTGCCATGTTTGGAAAAGTTGGGTGCTTCCAAAAAAGGAAGGAAAAAGGCTAGATATAAAACTTACAGATATAACTAGAGCAATTACTTCTAGCTTATTAGGAATGGAATGCAGAATTGCATAAGCAAACAAGTAATATAATTCTGATAATAAAGAAGATCTAATAGGGTCAAATCCACGTTCAAACGGGTATGTTTTTTCTCGATCTTCAATATTGCAGTTGTTTTTCTCCCTGCTGTTGAAAGCTTTGCCTTTTGCACTCGCATGTTTTGCTATTGCATAAGACTCATCCAGCTCGGCACTATATCAACACTCGCAAGCAACGGTTTGATTTAAGCTTTATGTTCTCCATACGGTAGCAGAACATAGGACGTACGAATGTGCTAATTGTAATTGCTTTTCTGTTAAACGTCATTTTCCACCTGTTCTTTACTAGTGTGTTTATGTTGTTCTTATACTTTATCTGTATTGCTATGTAATTGCTACACATTACATATATGCACACGAACAATTTCTATGCGCGCAACCGACAACGGCTCTGACGATTGAATGAGTCTGCTTGGGTTGACCGAGCTATGGTGTGCAACTTCCCCACTGCAGAAGATTCGTTTTGGCAGTTTCGAGTAGGTTCCTTTCCGAACATTCGTTTTGCATTCGTATACTGTATAAAAAGCCGAATAGTGCACAGGGGTCATTTTACAGTAGGCACTTCAGTCGACAGTCAACAGTTGAATTGAATTCAGTGGATAATGCCGAGTATAGTTCAGTTGTGATTGTTTTAGGTATTAGAGGAAATGTTGGTATATATATTAGATGTGATGAATTATAATTTTGAGCATGTTTAATTTGTATATGTTGTAATTTTTCTTTTAATTTTATTGTATATTATATTTTTGTTTTGGAGTATTTAGATTTTTATAACTTGTAGAATAATGTTATTGTAAATATTTTTGAAAGTTAAATAAACGAATAGGGATCAGGAATGTAAGCCCTGGTTTAAGTAATTAGGTGCCAGGGTTTATTATTGCAGGTTTTTATTTATTTATTTAGTTCAGTTTTGAATTGTGACTCAGTGATTAAGTTGTAATTCGATTCGACGAATCAGTTGTACCTTTTGTGTATAAGTGTTCTCAAGAGCAACTTGGTGCTAGGTAAAGCGCGTAAGTAATCAATAAAGAATATTTAGCATCAACTGGTGTTTTCATTTGTTATAATTTTTCATGACAAATTAAATGTTTATCCTGAATTTTCTGGGAATGCCCTCTGAAGTTCTCTTCATTGTGAATTAATTTTGCATAATTGGTAAACCGTTAGATAGAGAAAAAGTCTTACTACATGAATGTAGATGTCGTTAAAGTCGGGTAAAAATGCCTAAGTCCGTGATACCTCTAATACCGTGATGCAAAGTTCAGTTTCCTGCCATGGTTTTATTCTGCAATAGTTAGTAGTTCTGAAGTATCCAAAAGATAGCTGAACCGTTCTCAGCAGTTGCTGACAAAAGAAATGGCTATGGAATATGTTACTCAATGAATCTGATGAAACATCGAGATCTTATGAGCATACGGAAGAAACATTTTCAATCAATTTCAAACAATTAACTGGAGGTAAATATGAAGGCAATAATGCTAATAACGGTTTGTATTTTGTAATGCAGATGAAAGTCAAGAGAATCTATGCAAGTACGTATTCATTGTTTTTGATTAGGACGAATTAGGATAGCACTATCACGGATTTAGGAATCCTATGAGTTAGGAGCCATCGCCACAAAATTTATTTTTTTGCAATTTTTAGTGTATTTATACAGCTTTTGAATTCTAATTCAGGTAAAATATGTTCTAGAACATTCTAATTGTGTCTTGGATCACTTTAAATTACGTTTTTCCATTTATGACCATTTCACAACACCTATTCGGAACTATCATGGAATTACACAGCCTTACCATACACAACTGGTGTCAAATAAAACGTTTTGTGGCATTGACTATTTGCAATATATTATTTGTTATTTGCTTGGATTTTCCAATTCTTATACTTTTCTTCTTTAACAGATTACCTTCCCCTTACACCCACAAGGACTTAAAAGCCAGTGCCTTCAGTCAGTAACTTATAGAGCAGCAATCAAACTATGCATCATATCCAGAATGTTATTCAGTCCAGTACCTGATTTGGCGGAGAAGAAAAATTAAATAGAATGAGGATAGGGATGATAGTAAAGTGAACGAAATTTCAAAGCCATCACCTAACCACCATCTCTTAAAAGGTTTTACTATGGGTTAAAGCAATGTATTCCAGCCGAGCTGCTCTCCAGTGAGCAGCGGCGTACTTGCCGACTGCGTGAACAAGCATGAAACAGACAGCACATTGCCTCATGTTCAAGAGGTCGCGAGTTCGAATCTCGCTTAGGGTAAGTTATCCGGGTAAGGTTTTTTTCCGAGGTTTTCCCTACCCTGAGAAGACGAATGTCGGGTAACTTAAAGCTCCATGGACCTCGGGCTCATTTGAGCATCATTTCACCCATTTCATTTCATTCATTCGTCCGATATGACACAATTTTGGAGGACGTTAATTGAAAAAAAACCAGACAGCACAGCTATGCTCTGTGGTAAGGTGCTGTTACGGCGAGGTGGGTACTGTGCAGTGATGTGCCACGGGGAATGATGCTGTGACCTTCGGCCAATGACCTACCATCCTTCGCCACCACTTCCTCTACAGCCGTGCTCCGCGCAACGCTGCTGCGTACCCGCGAGTACTCATGCTCACATTTGTGGATTTGGTACAGCCTGGCTTAAAGCTTACTGATTCCACTATTCCTATGTCACGTACAAGAAAATTAGTAATATGATAGTTTCTGCAAATGTTTATCTCGATTAACATGAGGTATGTAGAGGAATAAGCATTTGTAATAATACATAGTTCGTTGAAGAATGGATGGTGAAGGTGATGTGAATGTAACACATCAGAATGTTTAAAGAATATGAACCACAGGAGATAGACAAAATCTTACTACACAATATAATACAATCTCTCAAGGTAGGTACCCTTTTTGACGCTTTTCTTTCAGAACTTCGTCCTTTTCTTGAAGCCCTGTCAAATGCAGTTGTTAATAGCGAGGTCTGAAAAGAGAATGGGAATTTAGTGGACTGCTTTAAGCATTTGACAGTCGCCTCGGTCTCCCATATTTCTGTTTTACTTTCAACGAAATGTTTAGATAATGAAACTATTTCTGCAAACGTTTATCTCAATTAACATGAAGTAGAAAAAAAAGTTGTTGCAACAAAAGTCTGTAGGATTTACATAAAGTAAACGATAGCAGTCTATGAATCTAACATCAATTTAAATGAGTGAGAATGTAGCTGCTCCGCGCAGTGACGTTAGTATTAATAATTCAAAATATGTTATTAAATAAACACATTAATTAAATAATGTTCTATGTAGATAAAGCGGTCCCCAGGGTTGAGATGGTTTTGCCAGAGGCTGTACATGGTCTCTTAGAGACCGAGTGAGACCGGCAGGCAGACAGCAAAGTGAACCGGTTTAATTTTCCAGGGATTTTCATCTGATGATGATCTGATAAGTTAAATGAAGAACTTCACCCTAAAATCGGTTTATGTGAGCTATATAAATAACCACATTCGCAGTTACATCAGCTTCAAACGGCTGGTTATTGCAGATCCCTTCTCTAAGGCATTTTAATTTGCGTTCAACGAGATTTCTTTTTTCCAGAACGAAACTTTGTGTATAAGACCCACCAGAGTTAATTTTATAATCACAGAGAAAAAGGAAAGGGCTTTTCCTCATCTCTCCTTTGATACTCATATGTCATTTAAAACTTGGCGAAATGAAAGTGTGTTTATAATATATAGGTAAAATTCCATTTACCTAACTTTATTTTACCTTGCCATGAACGTTCTTTGCAAGCAGATGTTACTGGACACGTCCAGAACTTTCCTGATTGCCTTTTTTTAAAGAATCAGCAACTGATTAATTATTCAATTAAGTTGCCATTATTCATAAGCATTACGTAAAATCTAGTTAAGTTCACTAAGTTATTTATTTAAAAATCTCATCTGTTGCTTTCACTTTACTTTCTCTATTCGCTATCGTTTACTTTTATATTTCTTCTACCAACCATTCTTACAAGAGCTTCTTCTTCTGTCTATTGCATTTTAATTGTTGATTTAGTTTCATTGCATATTTCGTTGTAGTTACAGGAGGCCAAAGCAATAGGCTATTCAGGGTATGCTACGAAGGGGGACAGTTCCCTTATTGCGATCTATTACGGCTACCACCTCGCAGGAAGAAGGGATGAAGTGCAGAAGGCTAAACGCTAGGAGCAGACAACTACAGAGGCGCGCGGAAGTCCCTAATAGTTCCTGTCTCAAAACTTAAGCTGCCCCGAGAACCAAGTAGCCTTCTAGTAAACAAAAGGAATACTCTTCCTATTGAACATGTATGTGCGTCTTCTGTTCGACACCAATTCATGCCATGAAACTTAGAAACATCCTGTAACGATACATAACAAGCAAATGTAACCAAAAGAAAATTATGGAAAGGAAATCGTGGTAGATTAAAAACCACCACAACATCCGCCTATCGAACACAGAGAACCACGGAAAACTCAAGAGGCTGAAACAATATTTAACTCTTTAACACGTCTGTTATTATATGCTGGCTTTGAAAGTACACATTCTTTGCATGGCATTGGGAGGGGAAAAAAGCAAAATGATTTAATATTTCAGAAGTGTAAGTTGAATTATATGAAATTTGAACCAATAGTGGCGATGCTATTTAAGTATAAAAATTCAAACCAACATGAACAAATATCAGGCATCAGATTACTTTTTCTCCAATAATATAAATTTGACATCGAAGCACGTACAGATGTACCAAGTGGTCCCCATCATTCGGCATAAGCGTAAGTAGATAACCATTCTTGCGTTAAAACGGTTGAAAACTTCACGGCGCAGTGGCGTGTTCTGTCTCTCAGCGAAGACGTGAGGTGAGAGGCAGGTGAACTGGCGTGTGTAGTTCGTGATAATAGACAATAACAGTATAAACAAGTGAAATGGTCGCATTTCACTTATAACATCTTTTTTTTCCAGTGAATAAACTCACTCCTGTATATGCTGCTATTGACTAGCATTACGGATTATAGATTGTAAAGTGTAAGCATGAGGGAACGTAATGTTTAATTGGCATTTGTTCGTTTCCTATTAATGTTATTGTGACTTACTATTACTATTATTATTATTATTATTATTATTATTATTATTATTATTATTATTATTATTATTATTATTATGATCATCATCATTGTTATTATATTATTTATTGTTTTAATTTTTGTTTGTATAGTTACTGTTGTGGTACATTATTTTATTCTTATTTTTATTATCATTAACATGAGTATACTAATTAGTTTTATTGTATTTTTCTAAGTCTCCATTTATATCCCGCCTTTAACTGCACAGGTCATATGGGTGGCCTTGCCTATTGGCAATGGTGTTACTCGTTTAACAGTGGGTTTTTCGGTCTTTGGGGTTTTTATACGTTGAATTCACACACACATTCACACTTTCATTCATACTTCCAGACTCAGGGAAGGATGAGAAATAATCTTGGCTGGAGGAAAATTCCTGCCGGGAATCGAACCCGAGACCCCTAACACAGCAGGTAGGTGCTCTATCAACTGCGCTACGAGGCCAGCCTTATTGTATTTAGTTTTAGTATTATTACCATTATTATATCAAAATTAATGTTTTGTTAGTGTTATGGTTTATTATTATATTATTTTCATCGTTATCATCAAACACTACTGATATGCTAACTTCATTCATATAATATGTGTTCAAAATGATGCCTTGTTGATTGATGCAATGTTCCAACCGTTCTCTTGTATCCATATGGACGTTTCTGAGAACTGAGGGTGTGACAGAGGCACATGCTTCAACGATCCTTTGACGTAAGACCTCTACATTGAATTATTTCTTGTTTAACGACGCTGTCAATTGCCAGGATCACATCAGCGTCGCCGGTGTGCCGGAATTTTGTCCCGCAGGAGTTCTTTTACATGCCAGTAAATCTACTGACATGGAGCTGTCGTTTTTAAGCACACTTAAAAACCATCGGCCTGGGCCGGGTTTGAACCCGCGACCTTGGGATCAGTAGGCCAGCGTCTAACCAACTGAGCCACCCAGACCGACCCTCTACATTGAGGCGATCTGTTTCAAACGCAATATTCTTGATATGAGACCTAGGGTGATTCAGCGACCAGGGTACGACTGGTTGAAATGGACCTTTACAGGTTCATAATAACAAGGTGTACTGATACATTTTACGCATCCTAGCTTTATACAACATATTCTTCTGATATTAATATTTAGCGTGATTCCATTTGCTTTGTTTCCTTATAAACTCTATCGACAGTTTGTCGTATTTACAACCATTTCTTTTACTAATTACCCTTTAAATGATAATTTAACTGACCTATAATTTCAGTATAAAGTAAGTTGAAGTAAACTGCCTACTTTTACAATGTGGTAATTAAAATGCATTCACGAGTACTGTAGTGCAATTTCTTGCCAGTCGTTCATATTTCTTTTTCTCATGTTTCTGGATTGTAATTCTTAAGAAAGAACGAGTCTTGTCAATAAAAGACATTAACTAGAGCAAGTGTTGTTCTTGCACTAAACATTGCACTATTTCAAAGGTAGAGTTTATGATTTAAGTAATCGTAAATCACATTTTGGATTTTCAAAGTATACAGGACCGTATTGCTGAACATCTATGCAAATAAACCATACAATACTTTTACCGGACTGAAAAGTATTAATTATCAGTTTCATTTGCTATAAGTATTGAAATGAACTGTTTTTTCTCTTGTTATGACAGACACATTTTATAGTGTAGATTCACATGCACTACCCACCCTAGAACCCATAACTAGTAAGAAACCATTATAAAGTGAGAGTAAATGGTGAAAATGCCCTATTTTAAGTGCATCTTTCATTTTGTACTGTGAAGTGTTCACATTTTACAGAAAAAAATAATAACTCCTACATACCGTCCATGTTTTAACGGAAGTTTCGGTCTGCATATTGGCACTTCTGTTAAGTGTGGTAACTTCTGCGTGCTAAAATTCTATTCTGTTCGAAATAAGTTACAAGGAGCATTTGCATTAACTATAAAAATTGCTAATTTGGGATACAGGGGGCCCCAAAGCGTGTATTTCCGGAATAAAATGTTTAGGTGGATTGCAATGCTTTCTCTACTTACTATAGAAAAGTAGTTAAGAAAGAAAAAATACTTTGGTTTCTTTGGTGATTTCTTTTGTCAATTTAGTCAACACTCATTTCTTACTTCAACAGAAAAGTTTGGCCTTGACAGTAATCCAAGAATTTTGAGGTTGTATATTTCTTCGTGTTATTCAGCAATGTCTTCCTTGTTGTTTCGTTTAATTAATTTAATATGTCCAACTTTTATATTTGATCTGATTTTATCTTGTTATAGATGCATTCTAAATATTTTAAATTTGACAGTTTATTGCGTATTATAATTTTCTATTATAGTTTTATCCTATCTCAGTTTGTGGCTAAAACGTTATGAGCTTGACTGGAAACACAAGAATGTTTTATATGAAAATTTGTAAAATAGGTATGAAAATAACTGCTGTTTAATGTCTTTTAAGGATGCGACACGGTGATTTTAAGGAAAATTCCCAGTCTAAACTACCCTTTACATGAAAAAGTTTTCGAAAATTTTAATTTTCTCAAAAGTAGTTCTAACAATTTTGATTAAAATGTCATATGTTGAAGGTATTTTTATGGCAAATTAAATGTATATTTTGAATTTTCTGGCTGTAGCCAACGTATTCTGTTTAGTCTTGATGACTTTTGCATAACTGGTAAGCCGTAAGAGATAGACCAAATCTTACTGCATAAAAATGTAATCTCGTTAAAAAATACCATTTATGTCACAATGAGTTTTTTTGTGGAGTGAACCGTTTCGGAGATATTCCTTGTTATTTCTGTGAGTTTTGCAATACTTATACTTTCCACAAATGGAACATCGTTATTCATGTTTTATATCTTAGCCGTGGTAAGAGAAATCGAAATGGTAAAAAATTTGACTGTCGTTCAAAGCCTATTGTGTTCTCACATTCTCTTTCCACCTGCAAGGAAATAAGCAATAATTTCTGCAAACGTTTATCTTGATTAACATGAAGATGGAGGAATAAGGGTTTGTAAGAATAGTTTGTACGAGAGTAGAGAAAGTCATGTGAGTGCAACATGTTAGAGTTGTCATTTTATAATTCAGGGTATCTCAAGTGAAATAGCGAAGTAGAATGTATTCGTATTAGTCCTATACAGTATTTATGTCTTCCACGCTCGGTAACAAAGATGGAAGGTCGAACATCAAAGAACAACAACAAAACTAAGTTATTAGTTGCAAAAGAATGTGAATAACTAAGGGTTAATTTTTCTATAGCAACGATGTCTCACCATAAAGAGTGAATTTAGCAGATTAATGTTGGTGGCAATTAATTATAAAGTGTTTCACAAAATATGGATGGAGGCAATAAAAGCATTAGACACACTTTTGCAGGAATGTTGGCTGCCCTGGAGGGAATGCCATAACACAGTCCTAATTACCAGGAGTTTCAGAAGCGGTAAACCTCAGGCATCTTGTGTAACTTAATTTCCAATATGGCGGCCAACAGTTCGAACCAAGTCCCCCGCCGCACATCATAACTTCCGCTCGCCGCATACTTGAAACAGTAATGCCAACTTCTGCAATCGCCCTTCTTACATCCCCTCTTCTCCCTTGTCTTTACTTTCGTCTTTTACAATGAGGACTTCATTCGATTCCCGATAGGTATTGTTGAGATTTCCCAGAGCTAAACTTCCTTCTCTCACTTGTTCTTTGTTTCCTCGCTTTACTTTCTTACACTTTATTTCTTGCCATTCTTAGCATATTTTGGCCTCCTTTACTTTAATCCTTGTGAAACTTTTCGTTCCATTTTTAAAACGAGGATATTTTTCTGCGTCTTTTGCTTCCTGTAGTATGTAATTTTATTTCCCCATTCCTTAAAAATATTTTAAATTTCTTTTTGATTTCGTCTCGAACTGATTTCTTGTGTGCTAAATATGACAGTACCTCTTTTTCATTCGCCATTAACTTTTATGTGAACCTTGTGTAGCCTTTATCAAACATGAAGGTAGATCAGTCTGAAGTATTGTTGAGATTACATACTGCGGGCATATGGGTGAGAAAAGGGATGCTATGAAAAGATGAACTGGATAAAAGGAAAGGTGATATGAGGAATTGGTGGAATGAATGGCGTAGGAGACCGGAGAAAACACATCCAGACACGGTTTCGTCCAGCACAACTCTCAGATTCGGTCGTCTAGGAGCGATCTTGGTCCGCCTTAGTTGGAGGCGAATGATGTAACCACTCATATACTGGGCCGCCGACTTCACCAACTACTCACAGGAAATTCAAGACTTTATTTTATTTGTAATAAATTATCTTAAATTGTGGTATTTTAATACAAATCACTAAGAGTGACTTTTGAAACAAGTAAATAAATAACTAAACTTTTCCCATGTAAAAACTAGTTTGGGGCAGGGAATTTCCTTCGCTAATGACCACAGCAGTTGAGCGCCCTAAAGCCCTACCCTACTGGGGAATTTCCTTGGAAATTGTCTTGTAGTATCCGTGGAAAAAGCTGGATTTGGTTACTAAGTTTGGTACTTAATCCACTTTTCCATTTTTGAGTTATGCTGCTTGCGAACAGGCAGTTAGACAGTTAGTTACTCACATGGACCATCTTTTTTTCAAATGCCTCCTTTATACAGGAAGCCTCAAAACGTGTACCTATTTAAACTCTGTCCAGCAGAATAGTGAAGTAAAAGAATTACTCCGTTCCCACGTGCGATCGCAATGACAGAACATTGACTTACATATATAATGCGTTTTAATCACAAGGCACATTTACTTGATCGTATCTCTAAATAGGATGTAGCACACAGATATGGAAATTAGTTGCTACTTACGTGATCACATTCCATTAATCTGAGCTGGACATCGGTTCGATACCCTCCAGACCGGACGTCTCTGTGTCGCCCGATTCAACCTCACCAAGATTTATTACATTTTCTACATGACATCGGCAGTACCCTCCAAGCCTCAAATTGTTTGTTCTTTTCTAATCACGTGCACTCCCCTTAGGTGTTACAACGTGGATAGCTGCATCAGGGCAGGATGGGAGTTAATCACCAACAGCACTTCGTTCAAGGTGTGGGTACATTATTAGACATGCTAATCATTATGGCGAATTGCTGACCTTACAAAATCATCGCACATAAGACCTAACACTTGCCTGGAATGCGGTCACTTCCTGTCGCGGCTGCTAGCCTCAGCAGCAGTGGTGTCCTCCTTATGCACAGTATAGGTACTACCTGGCGTATTGACCTTGGTTGTCAGAGCGCTGCATTTGTTTCTTGTCTGTTTATTAGAACAGCAAAACAGTAGAAACTTGGAGTTCACTCAGTAATGCAACACAAATGGATGATCTTTCGCGCCTACTGATATGACATTTTGCTGTTCTAGGACATGATAGCATGTGAATAGCGTGTGCATACGCTGATTCGTCGTGAATGTGCGATAGACTCGCGTAAACAACTCCGCAGTATCACATTCATTCCGATACGCCTCATGAGTTTGTCATTCCGCTTGAGTTGACATACTGACACACACTGGATGCTTATTTTACCACTTAATATGCAGCGAGTCCTGGATACGTTTCACGGAACTCGTTAAATACAGTCGTATCACCTACTGTGTTTTTGCACTTAGCGTTTTCCGCGTTTACGCTTCGCAATATTAACTTATTCATTATTGTTCATAGAATTATTGCAATAAGAAAAGCGTTTTAGCTATCTGCTAAAAATGTTACGTAATCTCTAAGTCACATACGAGTACACATGTATCCCAACATGTTCTTCAAACATACAAATATAATACACAAATTACGTAGTAATCGGACAGCGATTATTCTTATTTATTCTGTATTCTTTCCACGACGTAAGTTCTGTTATTAATGTAAACACAATGTGGCTATTTTTTAGAACCTTTCCAAATAAAACTTCTCAGGTACATTACTTTTTTAAAAGCTTAAATTCCAGAGTTTAAAAATACATTTTAAGTTTATTGAATATAAATATGCAAAACCTTTATCAGAGCTCTGTGTTACTCCAGTACCTGTAGTTCTCTCGGAGTAGTGAATATCTGAAGAATTTTCCTGTGTGAACAGGGAAATCCGCGAAAAACTCAAGGTGGTACTTCACCTCCGGATTTATACCACGACATGCGGGCATACCACATACATTCTGTTTTCATAATAGCACTTTCATTTATACTGCAGAGCTATGTGCAATATACTGAGCTGTTCTATATGTTTGCCGTCGTAAATTGACTGGTTGATTTTGAGCGACTCCCTTAGTGCGCTTCAGAGCCTTCGTGAGCCGTATAACTACCATCCTATTGTACAACGTATCCTCCATGTTCTACACGCTTCTGGTTTTGTCGTGGTGTGTGCATGGATTCCTGGTCTCCTAGGTATGCCGGGGAATGAAATGGCAGATTTGGCAGGTAAGGCGGCAACCACAGAACCCAGGATTACCATCTCACGTGTTACTTTGGAAGACTTTAGGCTTGAAGTGCGGCGAGCGGTTGTCCTGCTGGCACGAAGAGTGGTCAGCTCTCCGCGGTAATAAGCTTAAAGAAGTGAAAGAACTTCCGATAAACTGGGTAACTTCCTCTCGAATATGTCGTCGCGAGATGATTTTGGCTCGGTTACGAATTGACCACTACAATTTTTCGCATGGTCACCTCTTTAAACGGGACCTTGCTCCTCCTTGTCCGCTGTGCGACAACCTTTTGTCAGTCTACCGCGTGCTGCTAGAATGTTTCTCCCTAGTGCATCTTAGAAACTCTCTGCAGCTGCCTGTCAGACTTGCAGAGGTCCTGCCGGAGGATAAGCAAGCGGTCGAAAGGGTTTTTAAGTTTTTAGCGGACATTAACATAAGCTTGAGAATTTGAAACTTTAGATATGTAATTTTTATACACGTTTGACATTTTTGTCGCTTTGTTTTATTTCTGGATTTTGACTCTCTGTTTTCTGTATTTATGTATATTTTCCTTTTTACTAGTCATTTTATTTTATATTCTAGTTTGTATGTGGCTTTATCCACGAATTATTTTTAAGGGCGCTGATGATAATGCAGTTGAGCGCCCTTAAACCTACATCTGCTCCTCAGTTTCGCATATGATTCATTCCACGTCAAATCGCACAAAATATGGTAAAAATTGACCTTAATATATCAGATTTTCTTGATTTTTTTTTTGGTGTTTTGGAGCAAAATACATTTGAACCGCGTTTCTTCGTTTTATAAAAAAATTTATTTTGGCAGATATTAATTTTTGAAATGTCCCAAAAATCGCGCGCTCCGTACCCTTCGATCAATCATACCTCCGACTGTAATCAACCAAATTACTTGATCTTTGGCTCAAATTAAAGATAAATTGCAGTATTTTGTTAGGTATTTATTAGAAAATTTTATTAATTATTATTAATATTATATTTTATACGATTAAAGTTTTAAAGCTAGATAATAAAACAAACTTGACCATTTAAAAATCTTTGCGATAAAGAGTGAATATAGTGAATTTGTGAGACATTGATCACAGCGCAAATCAATTATGACACCTATACGTTCTAAATTAGAGACCAAAACATTACACAGTCAGAGCAGAGAAACTGTTTCAAATCTATGGCGTTTCCTTTCTGAAAACTTTAAAATGTATGTAATTTACTACTGTAATTCTTCTCTCTGATTGCCCTTTAAAATGTGACATTTATTTCATTCTGTGCAGGACTGAGCGTAACTCTGGATTGAGAAATTAAATAAATTCAAAATGCAACAATAAAATTAATATTACCTATTTATTTATTACTGAGTGTGCAAAATTGTTAAAGTAGATTTTCAATATAATGTTAATTTAAACAGCGTTAAATTTTTGAAGATTTTGAAAATGCACGAATAAAGTTTAGAAAATATTTATCGTCATATTTTCTCATTTTTTCGGTCATAAATACTTGTATATTTCTAACATTATTAGGTCATAAACATCTGGGCCATGGTGGTAACCTTATTTCCTTTCCTTCCTTCAGTTAGTAACATTTACCAAGAGGGAAGGGTTAGGCGGCAGCGTCTGTGGCTCGCATTCGGGAGGTCGTGGGTTCGATTGTCATAGCCAAACTTCCTGACCCATGGGTTTTCTGGGACTTTCCCTGGGTTGCTAGGCGAATGCTAGGAAGGAAACTTTCATCCCTCAAATTTCTTGTTCCTCCATTTCACCTCACTTTGCCTTCCTCCTGGTTGGCTATTTCCAAAGCTCTAAGTGTCGGCGGAGTTTTCAGCGTGCATGGCAGGGAATTTGCTCTCTGCAAATCGTCCTACTGATTGGGAAGGTCTCTGTGTCCCGGGTCCCCTGGAGGAGGTGAAAGAATAGGGGGAGCGAAGTTGGTTGTACGAGCCGCCATCGGGGAGTTTAAATCTGTAGCTGTTAGGAGCACTTTTCTCTGTTGTTGCCTCTCCTAAGGCCCGCCACCCTTAGTATTCTCTCATCTCACCTCTCCCACGTAGGGGGCACAAGCACAAAATATCTTTCATAGGTTGTGGTGCCAAGTCCCCTCTTCGAATCTTGTCATAGGGTTACATAGTCATAGTAATACATTTTCAGCCACTTCCTCATGCGTTCAACAGCATGGAAAGTGTCATCAACTCATCACCGACCCGCCAATTTCTACTGCGACAGGTGTACCATTTAACGCATCTACATGTGGTAACTTCAGTACTGTAATTTTGTATACGGTACATAAAGCCTACAACTTATTTTCATTATTAAAACACATGGACATTTTTGGGTTAGTTATCAGTGCGACAGTATAAGTGAATGAAGGAGATACACAGCTTCCCTCTGAATATGTTTGCAATTCTTTTGCACAAGTTCATTAAATCCTAGCAGAACCCACAGTTCCATCCGTGTTACTGTTTTCATTACGGATATTCTTACTCTATGTTTCCTCTTTCTTTGTTTCTCTCTCTCTCTCTCTCTCTCTCTCTCTCTCATGCTGTTTTTTCACTCAGCCACACACTATCTTCTACCGTGTCTTCTTTGTACAAGTATGTACAGGCATCTTTATCGACAGCAGCTCGGTGTAAACAAACGCAAAGTCGCCGGCCTACTGTAGGGGACTAAATTTACCAGGAACACTATTTACGTTTTCTGTTCAATGGTGGATTGCTTTCTAGATGTATGAAGACACGAATGAGCCCTAGATTGTCAGGGAAGTAGTTGCATTCGAAATTTATAGATGTGCCTGAATTACTTTGAAATTGAAAAGTTTAAATAACTTTTCCTATTGTGTGATCTCATATATAATAATTAGGAACTCACCTAAAAGTAGTTTTTCCGTTCTTATATAAGTTTCAGTATTTCTTCATAATGATTCGAATCTGTAATTGTAAATCCATAACGCACTGCTATACTTTAATAAGTGAAGCATAGTGAGTGTCAAAGACGTCGATTTATAAGTAAGTGATTTGTTATAATTTTACATGCATGATGTATTTAGTTGAATGACTTAAGTTCATAAAATCTTGTAGATTTATATGGCGCACATATTGTAGGTGTGGTTGTCGTATATATTATAATACAGGGGGATACATCGCAAGACTGAGGAAGAGATGAAGTGACGGAACTACAGGAGGGTACAGGTCATAGGCAGACAGGCCATGGAGACGCGCGGAAGCTTCTAATAGTTCCAAACTCATAGGGTAGATCTGGACACTGCCTGGAGCTGTCTAGAGAAGACGACGAACGACCAGTAAACCAAGCAGCAGTGTCCACGGAGAAAATTCGTTCTTTGAGCAAGAACGCGGCACCGCCAAACGCCACAGAACGTGGAAGCACACCTGAAACATGAGATGGACGGCATGAAAGGGAAATAATGAAAAGGAAATCATGTTAGATGAGAAATCACCCCAGTATTCGCCGTCGACAAAGATTAGCTTGACTTACGTTTAGATTTTCCACTGGACCGTATATAGATGTACAGAGTTTGTACCTCTCCTGAGTAATAATGCACTTAATGTGTGTATACAACTTTATTAACAAAACCTTGTAAAGTACTGGAAATGGTAAATAATTCTGCTTCTCTCCACTGCCGTATGGTGTAAGACCGGACACTAATCAGCGTTCAAAATATCTCATGGGATGCATTCACGCAACTTTCTCTAACAGTAAGAAATCGACATAGTGCATTCATTGCAGATTATACTTTTCATATGAAAACAGATTCTTATATTCTCAGTACAGCCATGGAAAATGATTGAACGCATAAGAACAGCAGAATAAAGTCCCACGTCGTGTTGCAGCACGGTTTACACAGTTCGGCATTTCCAACATGCAGCTGAATTTATTGATAGTCTGTTCCATATATCGTCTGTGGACACAAGTAGACTGGGTCTCGAATCACCACTCGCATTTGTGTTTGCTCCTGATAAAGAAAGGGGCGGTGTAGTAAACTGCCTATTTGTGTGTCCGACAGACGATAAAATATGGAGCAAACTATCAGTTAACTCACACACATGTTGGAAATATCGATTTGTGTAAATCGCGCTGCAACACGACGTGGCAGTTAGAAATATTCTTCTAATGCGCTCAATCATTTTTCATGCCTGTACCTTATTCACGATAGCCGTATGTTATCCTAGAATTGTTTCAAATTAAGCGAGAAGCCTTTAGCATGCATTACATGTTTATTCACCTTACAGTGGAAAGAAAACATTAAAGAATGGCAAATTTCCTAACATATCCGTTAGGCGACAGGAAAGTTATAAACTTGCAAATTTGAATAGTTCGAAAACGGTTAAAGTCACGTAAAAACTGAAAGATCGTGTACTTTAATGAGATCATTTTTCCTATACTGAGCTTTTGCTTGTCCTTTAAAAATTTCAATGTTGTAGAAAATAAAACACAGTCTTATCAAATAAAGGAAAATTCAGAGGGCGTTTGCACAAATTTATAAATAAACTTTTATTTCTCAAGTCGATATATTAAAACAATGGTATTTCAATCAAAATTCCTGAAGCTACTGAAATAAAAAAATAATGCAAATTTGTCATATAAAGGGAATTGAGGTGGGGATTTTCTCAAAAATGTGAAGGAGGAAGAGGATGATGCGTAATGGATGATTGGAAAAGTGATGATGGAGCAGTTGGTGGAATAAGTGGCGGGGGAAACCGGGAAAACCCGCCCAGACGCCGCTGCATCCACTACGAATACTACATGTGGCTCCCTGGAATCGAACCCGGGCCGTCTTGGTGATAGGCGAATGGTCTAATACAGCGATGTCCAACGATTGTGAACGAGGGAAGTGTGGGTTTACCTCCTTCCACCATATGCGGACTTTGCCTCTCTTTAACCCCCTATCTATGTTGCAGTGGCGGTTTGGTGACATGTACGTTGGGTTTGATTTATTGAAGCACTTTGAAATCTTAAGCGACGAACATCTGTTCGTTAGTTATTTCTTTGGTACTGCTTACATTTATAAACTATCAATATTTGACATAGCCTTAGAAGATACACAAGTGATCGTCGCGTAACCTATTGCGATAAAGACTTTTAGTATAGTTCAATTTGGGGAAACTCTGCTCGCAAATATATGTAGAGCTATACTCACTCTTATACACACTATTCTTGCAAATACTTATTTCTCTATATACTACATTTTAATCTACATAAACATTTTCAGAAATTACCTTATTGCGAATTTTCTTGTAGGTGCAAGGGGAATATTGGAGTGCGGTAGGCTTTAAGCGATAGTGAAATGTTTTAAGAGCTGCTTGCTATGTGGTGCCTTTGAAATGCTGTTCTCTTTGCAAGGCCAAGGAATGAAAAAACGAGTAACATATTCCTACTTGAAAAAAAAGGTATAAGTACTGGTAAAGTCAAACAAATAAGAAAGAATATCTCGGAAATAGTTCACTCAACAGAAAAAAAGAAGCACTTGACATAAATTATGTGTTTTAACGAGATGTAAATATTTTATTTAGTAACTTTTGTCTGTCTCTTACTGTTTACCATTTATGCAAAAATCATCCAGAATGAAGAGGTCTTCTGAGGACATTCCCAGAAAATTCACGGTGTGACCTAGAAACTTGCAAGGAATCGCCTGCCTCTGTCCGTCCCGTCACTGGATACTGACTGTCTGTCCCTCCGACTGAGGAGTGGAGTGAGGCATTGCCACTCACTGAATAAGGTTCTCCAAAGAGAGCTATTTGAACATCCCTGGTCTAACCTCTCGGACACGGCGCCGCTTCGAAAAGAAATACGTATGACACATTAATCTGGCACAGTAGGTGGTAGAGAAAACAAACTTTTTACCTCAGACACTTTTAAGGCTTTTGTGAATTTCTTTAACTGTGTATAATGTTGTTATCCAATTAATATTAAAAGTTAGGATTGGAAGTTCTTAATCCCATATCATAAATCTTGTTTCTGAATGGGAGGTACGCGGTTCAAACTCCACAAGGATGGTCCTCCCTGAATAAAATCTTTTCCAGATTTGGCTCAGTCCTAACTGGCTAATGTCGCGGAGGCGCCCTATACATTAGATCTAGAAAATTTCCTTCCTGAATTTCCTTTCCAAGTTAACATTTAATTTTAGCATTTACCAACTATGGTCCCTTATGTAGCCAGAACGGGCGTTAAGCTGTTGCAAATTCCTGCTGAAACAATCTGTACTTTCTTTAGTGACCATTGTGTTAAATTTGTTCTCTTTACTATTGTAGGATCCGCAGGACGTTTCTCTATGGAAGCTGGCATAATAGTCTTATCAGCGGAGCTGAAAGGTATGTTCTATCATATGAATACTTGAAACATAGTTTTATCGAAATACTTTTAGAGTGAAATTTCTGCAAATAAACGTTATTATATCTGTCTAGAAAGTGGACATGTTATGGTACAAATTTACGAATAAGCTATCCTTAGTATCTTTATGAAAATTTACTTTTTGAATCTGGTGTAACTTGGTATAAATGCTGTAACCAAAAATGAACCATTTATGTGTATGGCCGTCTTGCAATGAAAGTCAAAACCATTGTCATTTATTTCGCATAGAATATTTTGGATTTTGTGTAATATACTGTTTTATAGATTTGATTTGCGGAGGTAGGAAGCTAATCGGCTGTTTTTACATTAATCCTCTTTAGAATGGAGGTAGTTGCCTTAGTCACGTTGTTTATGAAAACTCCATACATTCGTTTTATTCAGCATTGTTATAGAATTAAAGAGAGAGGGAGAGAAACAAACAAACTTGTTTCAGGAAGTAAATAGCACATTAAAGAGTTATAATGTTTATTATCGTGTTGTATGCAAGACTATGTTTATAAACCTACCAATAATACTAATAATAATTTATTTTAAATTATTATTATTGTTGTTCAATAATGGTCCCTTTTCATTCACAGTATGCGTTTGTGTAAGACTGGAAAGTTCCATCACAAATGAAATATTCTATATCAGGGCTAGCATTCGAACTATGCATCTTCTGCTGTGCCCGTGGACAAAAAAAGAAGAGCCGTGTCTGGAACGCCAGATTCGTCTAAGACCTACACGGCACAGCGCCTTGTTTACATCATCCGCGGTGTAGTTGCACAACGGCAGCAACAAGTTGTCACAAGTTCCAAATCTTAACATTACTAACCCATGTGATAAATCAAAGTGCTGTACCATGTAGGACTTGGAGAAGTTTAGTGTTCCAGGCATGACTCATTGTTTTCTGTCCACGGGTGTACATGCTCAGGATTCTACTGCTGAGCTACCGGAATGAGAAACAAAAATTGCAGTAAACTTCTGTCATCTAGTTCATATGTGTTGCAAGACATACTTGAGGTACGATGTCTCAGAGTATTTGAACTTGCTTTGATATTAGCAGCATCACTGAATCAGTTGAGATTCCTGCGCATTCTGGTGTCTGGCCACAATAAATCAGCGGGAGACCTTAGACACAGAATACCAAACTTGGCATTTAAGTTTAGCGTTTTCCAAGGAATGGTACACGCATATTTTCATGAAAGTTTATTCTTAATTACCCTTACGGAGAAATAATGCTTTTATTGTTTATTTTCTCAAAATGGCTTAAATTATTTTGACAAAAGTACCATGTATTTAATATATTTGTATGACAAACAAAACCCATACGTTGAATTTCCTGCGATTAACCTTAACCTTTGAAATACTTTGTATTCTGAATTGTTCTGAACCCCTCATAATTCTGAATGAGTTCCGTATGGTAAACCGTAAACTGTAAGACATAGACAAAAGTTTATTGCACAGAAAATACAGATCTCACTTAAATTTTGTCACATAAAAACTGTGACTTTAACCATTTCCGAGTATTTTTGAATTCGTAAATGCTTAATATTTTTATCAACTGTAAATCACTATTAGTTTTTCTCCTCTCGTGTTCATGCAAATAGAACAGAATTTCAAAGTTATCAGTTATCACATAGCGAAGGACTTTTAACTTCTAATACCTAGGTACACGAACATACGCAAATATATGATGAAGCTTTATCTGTATTAACAAGTAATAGAACAATATGCCTTTGTTAGGAGATGACGAGAAAGTCATACGAAGCAACACAGTTTGAATCCGGTACAATTTACCCAACTCGTATGTTTACTCCTTGCTGTCTTCAGAACAATCAGTGATACTTCTTTCCCCTCGTTTTCACTTGTCTTAGTTTCGCAGTAGTTCAAGGCTTCAATTACGATAATGTTGAAAAATTAATTGTTACAAGTTGCTTCAAAAGTTTTAATATATTACATAAAAAAATGTTTGTGTTCTAGTTAGCCAGCAGTTTTACTGACTTCTGAAACTTCCTTTAAATTCTGGAACTGATTCTATTTGGTACATACATAAAGTTATGTTTTACTGAACCGCTCATGATATAAAAAGATTGAAAAATAATTTTAAATAAAATAGACACTACGATCCTCACATTTTAATCAGATATAGCAATTGAGAGGTGGACTCGAGCAACAAGGAAAGCAATTTCTTTACATATGCATACGTTCATATGAAAATTGGTCATGCGCATCTCTTTGAAACCAGACGCAATTAATCGAACGGGATATAGCTTTATGTGTACAAAAATAATTGGATAGCAGACCGCAAGTGCAAATTAAACATTTCTTTTTGGAATCAGACTCTAGCAACTGTGCAGAGTATTCCTCTGCGTGGGTATAAACAATTTTGTATGACAAGCTTTACTTAAATACAAACTGCCACGCACATAAACACTCGTTTATGTCTCATCAACGGCACAAACTCAGTAACTCATTGACGAGCACGCTATCTTATATTTAACTATCGGAGAAATACAGGATGTTCGCGGGAAGGGTTAAAGAAGCCTCCCGAATTTTCCAGCCACGTCTCGAAGCCATCTCTGGTGTTTACCGTCGGGGAGAGCGTCCCACTCCCTCTCTTTCAACTGCTGTCTGGCACTGAAATGTTTCCACCCGTCGCTGGGTGGAGCCGAGTTCCTCACATTTGTATAACGGTGGTTCTAATCACCCCTCATGCTGTACATTTCTCTTTGGAAGTAGGTGCAGTCAGCCGAAAAGGACATTACTTTGTGTGCATATTAATAATCTTGTAAGCCTATTGTCAAGTACTAAGCCACCACTGTATTTATATTTCCTCTTTTTAATCAGGTGCAGTAAATTAAATGGATTATTGTTTTATGTTCATATAAATAATTTTGTAAAACTTTTGCAAGTGGCAAGCCGTCTCTGCACGTTATAAAATCCTCTTTGGAACCAGGTGCAATCAACCGAATTGGATTTAACCTTATCTGCATATAATTAATTTTGTATAACTATGGTTCTGGTAAATATCAAGCCGCCGCTGCACTTGTACAGTGTTCTCTGGAATTAAGCGCGATCCACCGAACTGGATATTACTTTATGTGCGTATAACCAGTTTTGTATTACTATCGTTCTGGTAGATATCAAGCCGCCACTGCACGCTATACATTCCTCTTTGGAACCAGGCGCAATCAGCCGAACAGGATATTTCTTTATGCGCGCATAAAGGCAGCAATTTACGGGATTTTGGTCTGGTCGCTGTTATTGGATTAACTGGACTATTCATAACGACTCAAGTAAGGGAATTGGTTTGGGAATCCAATATACTCTGACAAAGGATTTCTCTTTGTGTCTGCTTTCCCTTTTTGTTGCTTATTCTTCTCTCTCTGTAAGATTATTTGCCCCGCCCCTTCACATAATTTGTTGGAGAATATCCCGACAATTGCTGTTGGTTGTTCGTCCTTTGTTTTAGTTTACTGCCCTCGTTTGTTGTTTCGTTTCGCTGTGTCTTTCTTTTCCGTGTGGCTGGCTTCCTGGTCTATCTTTATTTTTGTTCCATACATCTTTCGTTTATACATTACCACCCTTAATATTTTTTCATCAGTTAGATCTTTTTCTTGTGTCTTTGACACCATTTGTAAGAGAGTGCCTGTAATACCGATTTTCCTTAGTTCCTTTTTTGTGAGCAACCCGCAGAGAAACTCGTGAAAAGCGACGGACGTGAGAGTGCTTCATTTTGGCCAATGTTTGAATAGAAGTTCTTAGGATTTTCGACGTCTCTTTTCAGTTCTGGGGAAAAGTTGGAATTCTGGTATGTATGGTAGATGCCGCAATGTGTACCGCCCGTCGCTATAACAGTAACAGTATCACTTAGTTCTCAAGATATGAATATCACTATTCTCTGATGTTCTGAACACCGTCCGAAAAAATATAGCGCAATTCTTTAATTTCACGAAAGCCCTGTTTAGTTACTAGTAATACAAGTGCAAGAACAGGCAAATATTGTATGTTTGTGTGTGTCCAAAAGTGAAGAGGTGTTGAAGGCTGCAGGATAGTTTGCGTCTTATGAGACATAGAGCGTTTTTCTTATTTATTTAAATTAACTTTTGTATAAGATGCCTCCATGATGGTATTAGATGCATGGAAATGGTGGGTAATGATGAAAGTAACTGAGGAACTTCCATCCTAAAACGCGTAAGGCAAAATTTATGAGCCAAAATCGTTTAAACATCCGCTTCACTAATACAGTACGAACAGTAGGTAGTATTCTGTGGTGGCCTGATGAATTTATTTCTGCAATATAACATGATACATTTCACAGAAAGCTAGAATCCTTGCCAGTAGATCCTTCTCATTCTCTACAAGTGTCTTGCAGAAGTTTTTTTTTTCTACTTGACTACAAGAAGAAGAGGATTGGATCAGATCAAGCAAACGAACTGGCCAACAAACAGAACCACCTGTTTATACCTACTTTACCGCAAAATTCTGTATAAAATCTGACGAGCATTATTTGCAATATGACCTAGGGCACCATCGTGCTAAACAGGACATCTTCCAGTACATCAGGAAGCGTTTCAAGAAATACAGTGTACACTGCTCTAGTTAAGCAAGTTGAAAGACCATTAAGAAATTAATGTCAATACTGTCCCACAAATTCACTTCATCTTGTTATTGATTCCCTGATTAAGGGGTGAAGAATTCCCAATAGCTATAGTTAAAGCATCTTACGTCTAACAAAACAGGCTCCATCACTATACAGCGCCTGCGCAGAAAAGAACAGACTAATCACGCAGGCTGACTGAACCGATGCGAGGAATGAACTAAGCAGGGCTCGAGTTTCTGAGGATGGTAAGCTAGGACAGCAGTTCTAACATATATGCTGTTCATATATTATTTATCATGCGGTAATTGAGCGGCTATTACACCTGTCAGTGCTCGGTACTAATTGAAACCATTTTCTACGGAGATATTTTAGTTTTGTCGAAAACAAGCTCGTAACACTGTAGATTGTGTGGGTGCCACTTTCACTAGGTCAGCACATAAACAAACACCGCAGTGTGGTGTCTCGTGAACGTAAACAAATACCATGCCGAGTCCTTCCATGTTTACTGCGCGAGTGTAGGCCAATCAAAATCGTTATCTCCAAAAGCATTACACCTCCCTGCAAGCGTCCGACCTGTTTAGAAATAGAAAATTGTATGAATTGAATTTTCAAAGGCGAGTAGGGAAGGACATGCAAATTTATTACGTAAAAGAAAAGCAAGTAGAGAAGACAATGTGAATGTTAAGTTGTATAGTAAAAGGGAAAATAAATGTCTTTTGTTCTAAACTGGAAGCGTAATTCCACAGGAATGTACGAAGATAATAGTTTGTTACATGTAAGATGCGTAGAGTACCTTAGTTCTGACATACCTTCGGTGGTAATTATGGAACATTCCACAGGGTTTCGAAATAATTAATTCCTTAAAAGAATTAAATGAATATTGCGCGCAGCTTTTTCAGACGTGAAGTAACTCGGCAACGTTGCATTAAGGTACACATATACGTTTGGACAAAAAATCCACAGTTTTTGGTGAAACACAATAATTTTTTTGCCACGTTGATCTTTTAGTCAAATATATTTTTTATGGTACTCAAAATTTAAATTTGGATTTTACATCATTGTAAAATGTATTTTTTGTGTAAAAAAAAGCAAATTTCTTGTAAACCTCATAGGAAACACAATTTTTAACCAATCATCGTGATTCTTTTACGGAAATGTTTCAAATTACATGCAAAATGTTGTGAAGCACAATTGCTAACTTCCATTAACTTATCAAATATTTGTGATTTTTATTGCAAAATTGCCATTATTTTTAATTATACTTTTTTTTTTTTTTACAACTGAACATAATTTTTTTCTCAGAGCATTTAGTTCAACCATTCTGCTTCATAACATTCCTTGTTTTATTCGGATTAATTTGGTATATAAAGTTAGTGGTTCTCTTAATCTTTAGTATGTCATTTTTGATTCTGAATGTCACAAAATGTACCTACATATTTTTAGTTTTGAGAAAACGAGGAAGTAAAGTTTATGGTATAACTGCAGTTCTGTACTCACAATTTAAACAGCTAGAACATCCCTGCTACATAAGTAGGACCCTCTTCCTCAATATTTCTATCTTCCTTGAGCTTCCTTCGACCTCTATGTTATCTTCTACACTGCTTTTGTTCTGGGGTGCTGCTCTTTATACTGTGACATAGCCGTGACTCATCTGATTTCAGAACTCCTGACATTGTGTATTTGCCTGGTACAATTTTCATCCTGTGTAGGATCTCTGCTTCCACTTAAAATGCAATATAGCATCCATTAGGGTTTCTAGACCTAAATAGGTTTCTTTCCTACATCTTCACCAAATCATCCCATTAAATGACTCATTGGCATTCTGTGTTAATCCATGTAGGCATTTGGATAGCATATTTGGATCACAAAGTCTTCCATACACAGGCTTGCACGCCTGAAGTATTTTCAGTGGTTTATGCTTATATGAATCAAGTGGTCAGATTTGACAACAGATTTATAACTTTTGGAATATTAGCCAAAATACAAGAAGAAACCTAAAAAAAGCACTCTATGCCACGCCCCCTTTTAGTTTAACAGCATCACATGGTTCCCTTTAAATCCTTCTAAATACAAAACTACGCATGAGATTCCAATAAATGATATATCATTTGAAAGCAGAAGAACAGAGCTAATAAATAATGTAAAAAAAAAAAAACAAAAACGAAAATTTTGGTCCAAAAGTGGCATTTCAAACGTAAGGTACCTTAAGGTTGGTCAGGGAATTGAACCGGCTTCGGGATGTAAACAGGTCGGACGCTTTTAGAGTGATGTAATGCTTTTGGAGATAACGATTCTGATTGGCCTACACTCGTGTTGTAAACATGGAAGGACTCGGCATGGTATTTGTTTACGTTCACGAGACTGTTTATGTACTGACCTAGTGAAAGTGACACCCACACAATCTGCAGTGTTACGAGCTTGTTTTCGACAAAACTGAAATATCTCCGTAGAAAATGGTCAGGGACAAAAACTTGAGATACAAAATGTGTTCCAAATTTTGAAATATACCACTGGTTTAAATTAATTAATGGCTTCCCTTCTACCCTGTGTAATTTCTAGGTGATCAGTCAAGCAGTTTAGGAGCGCATAGAGGACAAACATACAAACATGTATATATACATATACTACTGCATCTTTTACAAGTATGGAAATGTTGAAGCTTAAGTGTTATTGTTTGTATGTATAGAATGGAATCCACATATTTTATGCACGTGAGCATTCCGCAGATCAGTGGTCTGCTTGAGCGTGCTGATCTCGTAAATTAGAGAGCGGATGCTCCTGCTGATTATACCGCTTGTCTAGGAAGGTTTAGGTGCATAGATATAATATGGTCAGAGGAAGCCATGCGTTAAAAACAAATTACAAGCGAGAACATAAGTGGTGAGTAGTAACATTAGGGAATATTTGGAAAACAAAAGCGATTGAAAAGAGAAAAAAGAAGCAAACATGAGACTCCTTCTGCAGTCAGCGTAGTAGCTTCTCAACAAGGAGGCTTCCTATTCGATTTACGGCTATGCGGGATAATTATTCATTTGTTTGAATTCTTCCCTATACTCCACGGTCTTTAATTACGGATGAGTGCGTATGGTACGTGCTTCAAACTGAAAATAAACGTAAAATATAACGAACAATTCCAGTGCAAACGAGATAAATCCAAGCGGTTGTCCCTTAAAGCCCAAGCTGCTGATATTAAGAGTAGTAAGAGAAACAAGCGAATTTGGTCAGAAGCAAGATGACTTATGTAACAATTATATGTTTATATAATACTTGGATTGTAGCTAAAGTTAGCTCAGAAACTATTCAATATTCTCTAATAAAAAGTACGTTTGTTCCTGATATTTGCAGAATATGTTCATTTTATATTAAAGTAACTGAAATATCTGGTGTTGCCGTGGTTTAACAATTTATCCCTACAACTTTTAGACTTACGTTACACTTACCCAATAACCTTGAGCTTCTTTGGAGTCATTTAAAATTATTACTAAGACACTTAAACAAAGAGTTAATAAAAACTCTCGGGAGACTTACTAGATAAATAAAATCACCGAGAAAACACTGTGCAAAAACACTGATGAGCAGCCACAAACACTGCAGGAGGAAAATGTATGTGAAATATGAGTTAAAATATTTTGACTTAAAAAGAAGGATATCAGATAACTTTTGCACAACTTCAAGCAAGCGGTATTTTGTTATTTGTATAATCATTATTTGTACATAGACAGACAAAATATAACCAACCCAAATTTGTTTACCATTAATAGTGCAATACTTATTGTGCAACCAGAACAATAGCATATAGCTTATAGCAGTGTCATGTGTTAGTTTACTGTAACTTCCTAATGACATCCCAGAATGCTTAACAATATTAAAATTGATTTTATATGGTACGCTATAGAAACTTATATAAATAAGACAAATGTCATTAATGAGCCGACGTTGCCCGTGGTTTGACGGTTTATCCGAACAACAGTTAGCCTTAGGCTGCACTTGCCTAATGGCCTTTCGTTTCTATGGAGGTATGTAAAAAATACATATTGCATTAGACATTTAGAGTTGATCAAAACTCTCAGGACACTATAAAACACACACGTAATAATAATAATAATAATAATAATAATAATAATAATAATAATAATAATGATAATGATGATGATGATGATGATGATGATGATGGTGATGGTGATGGTGATGGTGAGGGTGAGGGTGAGGGTGAGGGTGAGGGTGAGGGTGAGGGTGAGGGTGAGGGTGAGGGTGAGGGTGAGGGTGAGGGTGAGGGTGAGGGTGAGGGTGAGGGTGAGGGTGAGGGTGAGGGTGAGGGTGAGGGTGAGGGTGAGGGTGAGGGTGAGGGTGAGGGTGAGGGTGAGGGTGAGGGTGAGGGTGAGGGTGAGGGTGAGGGTGAGGGTGAGGGTGAGGGTGAGGGTGAGGGTGAGGGTGAGGGTGAGGGTGAGGGTGAGGGTGAGGGTGAGGGTGAGGGTGAGGGTGAGGGTGAGGGTGAGGGTGAGGGTGAGGGTGAGGGTGAGGGTGAGGGTGAGGGTGAGGGTGAGGGTGAGGGTGAGGGTGAGGGTGAGGGTGAGGGTGAGGGTGAGGGTGAGGGTGAGGGTGAGGGTGAGGGTGAGGGTGAGGGTGAGGGTGAGGGTGAGGGTGAGGGTGAGGGTGAGGGTGAGGGTGAGGGTGAGGGTGAGGGTGAGGGTGAGGGTGAGGGTGAGGGTGAGGGTGAGGGTGAGGGTGAGGGTGAGGGTGAGGGTGAGGGTGAGGGTGAGGGTGAGGGTGAGGGTGAGGGTAACGGTAACGGTAACGGTAACGGTAATGGTAACGGTAATGGTAATGGTAATCGTAATGATAATAATAATAATAATAGATAATAATAACAACAATAACAATAACAACAACAACAACAACAATAATAATAATAATAATAATAATAATAATAAAATTAATAAAATTTTAAGAGAAAATATGCAAATGCATTGTGAACAACCATTAATATCACAGATTGGTATTGGGCTACCTCGTCGCTGTTTATACAGAAAATATCATTGAGAAGAAAGAAGAGCAGTTTAAGTAATACCAATATAGCCATGTTTATTGTCAGTAGCCACCACACGCAAAACTACTAAGAAAACACAAGAAAAGCAAAACAGAAGAAAAACCAAATTTTACTGTGTTATTATTCCACACAGTATTGTTGGCAATATTCGAGCTACTATGATTATTGTTGACAAATATGTAGACGGTCTTGTGAGCTTTTGTAAGCTGTTACATAAAATTAAAAATTAATTTGTGCAGTGGAATTTTGAATTCTAAAATAGATAGTAATTTTTTGCCCTGAGTCAAAAGTTATCCGTGCCACATTTGGTTGAAATTGGTGCAACGGTGTAGCAACCTACATATATACACCGATTGTCTTATATATAGGTATTAGGATAAATGTATTCCAAATACCAAAGTTCATCCTTGCAAGGGCAGCCGTGACAGCTGGTTGCAGAAAGCCTTACTGCAGACCGCAGAGAATATTTTTGCCTCATATCGCATGTTCTACATCTTGTGAACGGAGCTTAAAGGTAAGCTATGTCAGCTTGCGCCCAGTGTGAGGAAGGCTTTCTCTACCCACGTAATTCGGTTTGATAAATGTCCTCTTTGATCAGAGAGTTGATCATTCATCTGGATCGCACAGCGCACGCGTTCGGTCCCATCCCATCCCTTCCTCCCTCTGTTATAATGTAATTTGATTCATGAAAGAACAAAGAGCATTGTAATGGAATTTGATAACGCTCTGAATATTTCAGAACGGACTGACGTCCTTGTAGATGTCGCTAGTGGCGCACGGTGGAAAATCGTATCGTCTTACGCAAATCCCTTTCAAAATCAGCGTGGGGACAGAATAAAAACCAATTTTTTTTTGGTAGTGGCGAGGTAATGCTCTTTGCAGTTTTATATTTTTCAAGAAGTGCTCTTTGTTTTACCTTCTCTCATATTACAGGATTTCGAATTTGTTAGCGATATGCTTTATCATAGTTTTACTGGGCATTGTGGTGCCACAATTTATAGGAACGAGTTTTATATAGCAGTTTATGTTTTATTGAATATATTTTTACTTATGGTAATTGCAATACTAATGATGATAACAATAATAATAGTAATAATAATGATTATGAGTGAGTGATTTTTGTTTAAGGGTCCGTCGACAGCTAGGTCATTAGAGCCCCTGTTACTGATAATGATGATAATGATGATGATGGTGATAAAATAATTCTCATACAATGGAAAACTAACCAGTATAAGCATAGTAGCTAAGAGTATGCCAATATGGAGGAAAGACAATAAAAAGCAAATAATTTGAAGCATCAGATATCTAACATAGATATCTTGTACTAAGACAAAATGTACACATCAACGTTGTCTAAGGATCAGTGCAATCTGGAACTGTGTAATTGTTTTGTTTGACCATTTACGGGTTGCCATATGAGTTTGTTTGTTTACAGTGTTTCAGCCAAAATAAGGCTAACTGAAAAACTAATTGACGTTGAAATCATTCAAATGAAATAGAAGTGTTAAATGATTACAAGCTCATTACTGACCTAGAGACGGTGAAATCCTTACCATTCCTGGGAAAGTTAAAATTGGCGAAAGAAAAAGCGATTAAAGCCTTGCCAAATAATAGATATTTAGAGCACTGGTTAGAGATTTATTAACTAAAGGCTCAAGTTAGAACACGACTGAAGGGGGTGTTCTAAGAGCCGTGAGTTACTAATCCTAATTTTCTAACGTGTTGTTTACAATATTTTACCTACGTTAAGAGTATTTTAGTATATATTTTGTATTTAGTGAAATTTATTTATTGCGGAAACGTGGTTAGAGCAAGAGTAATGTGGGCTTTGGGAAAAATGCATGATAGATTAACAAACATTGTAATTTATTCTGCAATTTTGGATGCTCGTTTTATATGTGTAAACATGAATGAAGAAGGCGATTTTCACGGTTCATCAGGAATGTTTCAAAAGCAGTCTAAGACAGAACTATTAATATACGACTCCTTCCACAAAAGTCAAGGAAAGTTTATTTTTGTAGTCATACAAAATTTAAGGACTGCTGTTTTGGAAATGAAGCAGACGTAAAGAAGATTTTTGGTTGGGATATAATATAATATAATGTAATGCAGTGCAGTGCAGCACAGTACAATACGATATACTTAATATAATGTATGTAACATAACATAATAATTGTAACGTAAAGTAATGTAATATAATATACATAATAGAATAATGTATATTAATACCAAAAAAATATTTGTTAGAATATAAAATCAACCTTTTGTTGCCTTGTAACTGCAACCAAGTTTAGAGAATCCAAAAGGGATATTTGTGTCTGGTTACTAGTACTCCTGCAACGCCACCCTTCATGCCGATCTAGGGCTTCCGGGGTTCTCCCCAGCCTCCGCACCATCTGTAACAATATGAATAGGTCAACACCAAAATCCACGCATCCGTCGTACTCATATTCCTCTTGTACTTCACCGCCGAAGACTCGAAGACGCTGGTGACTTTCTCTTGAGTTAACAAAAATATGTACATCCAACTTCGGGACCACCACTGAATATCAACCAATACACACATTTCATGTGATTTTGTATAATCAAGGTTTACAAAAGTTTGGTACTACTGAGTGCAACAAAGTTTACAAATGGAAAAGAAAAGAAACTCATTATAGCGTAGCCGGCAGTAAAAACATACTGCAGGTGGCTCCAAATGAAAAGGGCTGAAAAACGGTAAACAGCTCTTTCTTCAGTTGTGATTGGTTCCTCGAAGTCATTACTGACGACACGACACTGGAAAAATCTAGTTACATCCCCATCCTGTTGCGCACCAGCGCACTAGGCCTGGGCAATGTCCGTGTTGAGCGCAACAGGGTGCATACGAAATGGCATAAGCATTCCATGTATTTTAGGCAGTAAGTTTGGACCCATTTCTAATATCTTATTTAGGGAAAGTGAATTTCCTTCCTGACAACAGCCATAGAACACAACGTACCATTTTATGTAGTACCTTTTTACTTTCTTTACTACGTGTAGTAAGTAGGGGAAGTATTGTATTCGACCCAAAAATTTGATGTCAAGATTTCACCGAAAATACCTATAATTAAAAAAAAAAAAAAAAACAAAAAAAAAAAAAAAAACAAAAAAAAAAAAACAGAATTTTCAGTAAAACAGTCGTCCGTCCGTCCGTTCGTGTGTGTGTGTGTGTGTGTGTATGTGTGCGCGCATGTGTTTGCGTGTCTGTCTGAAAACAGCATAACTCGAAAACGAAAAGTTGGTTGAAAACCAAGTTAGCATGTAAAGGTAAAGGATACAGGCACAGAGGGGTACATCTTCCTCACGTCGACCTACACAGATCTATTGTGCCACCACCCCCAAGAGGCAGGGATGAAATGAGGGAACCGAAGGGGTGCCATAAGACTCGCAGCTAGACAGGCCCACCAGGCGTGGAAATATGTAAGTTTAAGGGACACTGGGAGTGAAATTTGAAAGTTCCATATTTCTTGATAGATATTCTGAAATTTTTACTGTGTTTGTATTTATATGATAATAGGATGTACACCAAATTTCATTAAAAATGACATAATTTGTTTAGGATATATAAATTATTTTATGAATTTAATAAGCACATTTTCAAAATGTAGCTCGCGTCTACTGACTCTTCAAAATTATTTTTATATTGGCAGAACTGATACTCTAAAACATGGGTAACAATTGTATGTAGAGATATTTCAAATACGTTTGCTGATTATGCTGTAGAAATTTTTTTAATAATAAAGAAAATTTAATCTTAAAAATTATTGATTTTTTCAAAAAAAATGTTTTTGGAATTCATGTTAATGATAACATCAATATTGAATTATAGTTTTGTTTAGCTGCTATTTATGAATACTTTTGGAAATTTTCATTGAATTTGAAGCAAAACTCAACCTTCTTTTGGAATATGCAGAAATGTAGTTTTGAGAAAAACAGGCTTTTATATAGGAGCATCCTGTGTACGTTAAGGGAAGATCACTATTTGAAAGGGCCGCAATGACTACATGGAGTGGAGGATATGAAACATGTTAGCTGATCCAAATGCATAGGAGTTTCACGGACATTTTAAGGTAGAAAAACAATTTTCGACTTTTTGACAATTTTGACCAAAATTTCAGTCCCAGTGTCCCTTAATATCTTGCAAGGGTGCAGCCCGAAGATTTTGAAGAAAATTCTTCTACCGTAAACTACCCTTTACATGGAAGATTTTTCGCAAATTTTGATTTTCTCAAAACTGGCTATACGATTTTGATTAAAATGCCACATATTTAAGATATTTTTATGGCAAACAAATGTATATTTTGAATTTTATGGCTATAGTCTATGTAGTCATGTTTACTGCTGATGACTTTTGATGAGTGGTAAACCGTAAGAGATAGATGAAATCTTACCATACAAATATGTAGATTTCGTTAAAACACACAATTTATGTCCAAACGTATTTTTTGTATAGTGAACCATTTCGGAAATATTCCTTGTTATTAGTGTGTTTTGCAAATCTTAACGTTTTCTTAAATGGAAGGTCGTTATTCACCTTTTGATCTCTTAACCGTGCAAAGAGAACGGAATCTCAAAGCTTTAAGAGATTTGACCATCACTCAAAGTCTACTGTATTCCCATATTCCCGTTGTATCTACCAGGAAATAAACAATAAACAATTGTAGATAATTTCTACAAATGTTTATCTCGACTAGCATGAAGATAGAGGAATAAGATTTTGTAATAATAGTTCGTGCAAGAGTAGATAAAATCACGTGAGTGCAACACATCAAATTTTTACTTTCTCTAGTATGTATAGTACGAGAAGGAATATTGTATTCCATACAAAACTTCAATATCGAGATTTCACTGAAATACATGTTTATAAATAAATAAAAAAAAAATCTTACTAAAACGCGCCTGTATGTGTACTGTCTGTGTGTGTCTGTGTGTGCCAACCTTCCAAAGGCTGGGACACGAAGATTTTCAATAAAATCCCCACACCCGGACTATTCTTCACATGGAACAGTTTCTTCTGAAAACTGTTATTTTCTCAAAAATGGCTCTAATGATTTTGATTACAATACCATAGCTCCTCGTGTATTTAAGATATTTTATGACAAATGAAATGTATATCTTGAGTTTTCTTCGAATATCCTTCAAAGTCCTCTTCAATCTGGATGCCTTTTGTATAACTTGTAGACCGTCGTCCTCGGTGGTCTAGAGGTAACATACTAGCCTCTGGCTTCTGAGGTCACGAGTTCAAACCCGTGGAGGGCAATGACTTTTTCGGGTGCAAAAATTCTTAGCAATGGCTTACTCCGAAAGGGGAGTAAATCCAGTGCTCCTGTGTCGTATATTTATGACACATAAAGAAGATGAAGCCTGTTAAAGAGGGCTTTGAGCAAAATTAGGCAGTATGTTACTTCCAATAAAAAATGAAACGCCGAGAACCACATCAGTTAAAGAGCGTCCATAAACAAAAAGTTAATTTCAGTTAGACAGAATCTTACTGTAGATCTCGTTCAAACACAATTTATATCAAATACATTTTTTTGTGGAGTGGACCATTTCCGAGATATTCATTGTTATATGTTACTTCCGTCAGTTGGGAAGCCGTTATTTGTTTTTTATATTCTAGACATCCAAAGAGAATGGAATCTCAAAGTCATCACATAGTTTGAATATTCCAGTATTGATCTACGCCTGTGAGCATGTCTATTGGAAGATTGTCAGATTCAGCAATAGGGCCTGCTAATTGGTTTATAGATCTGTTCAGCAAGATGTTTTTTGAACTGTCTGTTACAAGTTTTAAACAGCTTTATGCACAAATCAGAGGCTGGGAATATATAATTTGCGTTAGTAAAGCATAAATGAATTCAGAGGTTTGCAATGGTTGGCATTGCCTTTATCGTCTACAATAACAACAAGACGTTTCGCTGAATAAAACATTTACCTGGGTGAAGACCATTATCTCCGACACTGGTTCTAATAGCGAAGGGTAGAACGTGTAATTCATAGTGAACATACAGAGGGAAGACTAGAAGGTTAAATCTACTGATTGTCTCAGAAGCTAGTTAAGATATCACATTGACAATTTTACAGCATGTAGATGGATGTATTTTAAGTGCACTGATCTACTTTAATCAACACGTTTTTACTAAAGCAGATAGTATCATTTTCTCTAACAATACCGTCCTTTAATTACAATTTATTACTATTTATTTAACTATATTATTAACATCAAAGTAGATACACAACAGCTCTTGATTTTATATTTATTTAGCTATCTTCTGTAAAACCATATCATTTATATAAAAATATTCATATAAAAGTTGTTGAAAAATAAACAAATTCACATATAGTAGAAGCCGAAAATAACACGGTCTAAAATACTGCGGTTTCGGATTTAAAAAGGGGGAAAGTATGTCCCCCGAAAATATATAGCACTTTTTATTTATTTACATATTTATTTATTTTTGAAAGTTGAAGTGAAACTTTTCTTCAAAGAGCGGTACTGGAACACACTTTTCGCTAGCCCTAGCGTGGACCTTGGCCACTGCATTGCTAAGAACTTCCCGAAGTAACGAGATATGCACATGGAAGAAGATATTATGCTAGGGGTGTATTCCAGTCCTACAACCGATCTTAATTTATATAGTGCATACAGTTACACAGTGCATACAGTACAGTTACACTGTACCAATTGTACACTAACCTAAGTTTGCATTGTCTTAAAGAAATCAGTAAGTTTTGTGTGGCGGCACAATTCACCTCCCTGGGGTGCCCCGTCACGGACATTGGTACAAAAGATCGCCTTTCGGTCGACTGCTAAGGCCCCCCTTGCAAGCAGTCAGTGTCATAGCTTGAGCACACACAAACTGCCATAGTTACAGCAGTAGAGCAAAACTTCCCTTAAAATATGGGCTGAAGATTACCCCTCTACTCCAAAGGTTTTATGTTTGCTTTTCTTTGAAATGCTATAGAATTAGCAAAAATGTCAGATGCAGTTATATTTTTAAAAATATATTTAAAATATAAGTATTGTGCTCTCAATTTATACCAAATTAAAGAAGAAATTAAATTTGATATAACTACACATAAAACTAAACTTGTAATTACTGGCAATTTCCGCTATTTAGTCTCCCCTTAAGGGTACGTAGTGCAAATCTAATTAATAAACCTTACAACTAGAATCTATTAAAAGCAACAAGGTATAAGGGAAGTAGGCTTGAATGAGAGCAGGGAGGAGATTCTCAAAGTCTGAGATCGAAGGGTGGTCCATTGATTTACTTCTAGAAGCAAAGCGGAGAATTCAGTGTCGAAGTGTTTGTTGTTGGGTCAGTCAGTCAGCTTGCAGGCGATTATTGTCAGAAACGGATTAAGTATAATTACTTGGCTTCCAGAGCAGACCGTGGTGGCTATATAAAGTTTCCTCCTCCGCATGTGTACTACCTTATTGCAGAATGGACAGTGAATGTAAACACCGCGAAATTCAATCACTTTGCTATTAAATAAACGAATTTCTTGGTATTCAACTTCTTCCCGATTGTAACAGTTTGTGAATCGGAGAAATCATATTGCGCATACTTATGTCCTGAAAAATTACTGCTATCTGGTTCGTAGCTTAGCGGCTAAAGCTCTGGGCCTACTGGCCAGGACTTAAATGTTGAGGTTTTCTAGGTTGATTGTGGTACTGCCAAGTTGCTGATAAGGCCGCACGTAAAATAACGGGTAAGTAATTGACATGCGTAGATGTTGACTTCGGCAGCGGTGGTAGAACGCACATTTTACATTTATGTTAAAAATCTGATGTGTTATACTCATATGGCTTTCTCTACTCTTCTACTAACTATTGTTACAAACTCTTATTTCTCTTCTCCAGGTTAATTGAAATAAACATTTGCAGAAATTAACTTATTGTTAATTTTCTTGTAGGTGCAAGGGGAATATGGGAATACAGTAGACTTTGAGCGATAGTCAAATCTTTTAAAGCTGGTCGCTATATGAATGCTTTGAAATTACACTCTCTTTGAACGGTCAAGAGATAAAAAGTGAGTAACGACCTTTCATTTGAGAAAAGTAAAAGTATTGCAAAACCGTCGTTTTATGAAAAGATCATTTGAAGTTTCACAAAACAGTTTTAAAGCATTTCAGTAAACCGTTATATGAATTTTGCACCGTCTAACAAAATAACACATAATAAGTTTTACATTTATTTTGGTTTGAAATACTCGTACAACAGCTGTAAGTTGCCGGTGGCAAAGAGCTGCTTTTAATATAAATATAAATTAACATCACCGCGTAAAGCAAAACGAAAATTACAATTACATTATCATAATAGTGACATAAAATGGAGAACGTTGTGGAAATAATAAAAGAATATGATGGCGTATCATTCCACACATATGCGAAATAATAAATCTGAGTAAATAGTGAGAACAAAATGGTGAAAATAACAATAGAGTCATATTAAACTAAATCGGATAGCTTACCTATACTTTCTCTACTACGAACCTATAGGAGTAGAAATATTACATTCCATCCAAAAATTCGATATGGAGAATTCACTAGAAATTTTTGGACCTCCTGAACTTAAAAAAAATTGGAAAGTGTGTGTGTGTGTGTGTGTGTGTGTGTGTGTGTGTGTGTGTGTGTGTGCGTGCGGGGGCGTGTGGGTGTGCGTGTGCGCGTGCGAGCAGCACAACTCAAGAAGGAAAAGTACGATAAATACCGATGTTGGTATTTAAGTCCAATATCTTATCAGGATGTAATACGAATATTTTCTAGAAAGTTCCCTCCACACTAAACTCCCCTTTACTTGGAAAAAGCTTCGAAAAGTTTCATTTTATCGAAAATGGCTCTAAGGATTTTTATTAAAATATATCTAAGATATTTCCTGACAAATTAAATGTGTATCCTGAACTTCTGGGATGAGCAGTTCTCCAATCAGCATAGAACCGAAGCTAAAGGTTGCTAGTTTTCAATTCTGTAATATCTATTACGAAAAAGCGGAGTTAAACTGAATTAAAAGGTACCTCTGTTTAAGCAGTAGCCATTATTCAATGGTCTACTCTCACTGCATCATAATTTATGCAGTATGATATTACAGAAGCACAAGTTGCTGAGTTTCTGTATTATTTTGAACACTAAAATGTTCTATTACATTTTACATAAAATAAGATATTTATATTTGAAATTTGACAAAAAAAGTCATAATCTTTTATTTTGTTGCCTAATACTCTTTTCCTCATTTTATTTCTAATGTTACACCAATTAGTGAAAATAAATTATCTGCTCCAGATCTCTGTGTCTTTGTGTCCAAATAACATAATAAAAATAATAATGGCATATATCATCTGTCAAGTAAAATTTAGGATAAATTTTCAATTAAACTACTTTATAAAACAGATTTTTCTCCGAATTCCTAGGTTAAACCGGGATATGTCCTTCCAATCCAATTGGAATAAACATCTACATGAAGCTCTATCCCATATGACAGAGAATAAATGTTTATACAAATGATGTACAATGTATCAAATATTCTTAATATACCAGTCATTCTTGTAATAAATCAACACACGGTAGTTTTGAGTGAGTGAGTGAGTGGTGTTTAAGGGTCCGTCGACAGCTAGGTCATTTGGGCCCCGGTAGTTTTGAACACAGGGTGGATTAAAGAATACTCCAGTGGAATAACATAAATTATTAAAATATTTTATTGAACTGTGTTCAAGATTCTAAGGCGAAAACAGTAGAAAGTTCAGATGGCAATATACCAGGAAGTCAGCCCACTTATAGCTGTGGCGAATTGGTTGTAGGAAAGTAGGCTGACAATGCTAGTGTTGGGCTTTCAATTTGTCCGAGCAACAAAACAAAAAGTGTGTAAGCTGCACGTGCTACCACTCCACTGAAGGGAAGGATGATGAAGTTGGGTTGGTAAGCCTGAGCTGGAAAAGTGCCAGCAGTCCATAGAATGAATTTGGGATTTTGCGTCGGGACGCCGTCTGGAATACTTATCTCTCGAGGACCCCAACTTTAAGGTGAAATCCTGTGGTGATAAATGGCCTGTAGTGGCAGCCCTGATCAAAAGCCCCTTTTCTGCTGGATATTTGTGATAACGTTTCAAATTTCATATTAAATGTTATTGCTTTGTAAGGATGCTGATTTTTTTTTCTAGAGAGAAATGGCTTGAGAGTGTTTTCTATAGATAGAAATATATGTTTAAACATATCACTTTCGGGGTGTTTTCATGAACGTTAGAGCATCAGTCGTTCATCCCGAAGGAGACCTTGATTATCTATTACTGCTCCATACTAAGAACCGAACTAGGTTTCCATTGTAGCTGAAATCACACTTACAGTCTCAGGAAAGTTCAAAAGGGGTGTATATAATGTATATTCTAACCTATCAAATTCTAAAGTGACTCACATTGAGGAAAGTGTACAAACGAAAACTATGATGCTGTCAGGAACTTAATAGTACTACATATATGCACTTAATTTACATTACTTAAAATCAAACACCACTTTTTCAAAAGGTAATTTTATTCTGTTACCGTGCACAACACTACTGAGTTGTCCTTAGATTAAATAATTTCTCAAGCATCAACCTAGAAACGTCGGGCGATACTTTTCTTGATGACATTAGCATCTTCATGGGCTCAGCACAGTGCATGCGTAATCTGTATCTACGAACTCAACAGGCGAATGCTTGAAATCATTTCTTCTTTTGTGGTTGTTCATCTGAATGATTCATGCACCAGTGTTGGCAACATAACTTTTACAAACCATAATACTCTACATAAGGGAGGCAGTGGAAATAATAAAACAACGAAAATAACGCTACGAAATTTAATTAATTAATATTATAATTTTTTCTAAAGTTACTCATCTTTTGTGAAAAATGAAGAGCTGATTGCACAAGCATGTGTAACTCAGATTGACGGCCTTCTGGAATGAGGCGATGATCATATTCCACAAGTAAACATTATCGGCGTGTTAAAAACTTTTGAGCACTGAGTGGCAGGTGGTAGAATTTTATACTTTTAACACTGTCGCGAACTTCTAAAAGTCCGTCTTTTACTATCAACTGTCTAAAAAAGTAGATTTTTAAGGTCATGAATACAGTAAGATCTAGCTTTCATCTCCCTCTGAGATTAAAATTAGGAGAAGTAAATACTGATAGGAAAGAAGAGTATATAGGATCCAATTAATTTGTACAAGTTTACTGATGGAGGGAAGAAAAGTTTCAAATATTTGAGAAAGAATTAAATTCAGGAAGAGCAAAAATTCTATAGGACAGGACAGAGAGTTCATTAAATAGAGAAAACATTGAGTAAGCTTCACAATTGCTAGAATTTAGCTTAATGCATATCGATGGCAGGATGAAAGTTGAGAGTTGAAAGTAAGAATACACTTCACTATTATACATAAAACAAAATGTTAATTATTAGGGGAAGTGTTAAAATAAGCAACTCCAAGAGAAGGAAATAAATTGTACTAGTGGGAGTTATGTAATTGTGAGAGATGAGAAATAAATATTCATTCATTCAACATCAGCCCTACCAATACGTCACGAACTGCTCATTACGCATGTATTACACTTGGAATGGTGACTACACTAGCCGCATATTGAAACATTTACCCTGCCATTATATTAATGCAAACATAACAACCGCATTTATGAATACTGGCTCTCGTTGTTACTTCCAGTTTATTTAACTGAATCAGCAACAGAATGCAAGAATTTGCACCGAGAGCGTTAGATGACGTTACAGCAACGTTGTGGTTTCTTACTAGCTTAGTGTAACATAAAGTAGTAGTGGTGGTAGTGGTGACGTTGGCGGACTGGCGCTGGCGCTGGCGCTGGCGGTGGCGGTGGCAAAGAAATAAGGTTATGTCTTTCTTGTACACAACGGAACCCGCAATTTCTCTCACATTCTGTCGAGCCATTCTCCTCCTCATTCTCACTTTCCCTCTCTCTTATTTCCAAATTCGTTAGTCAAATACCTTTTTCAATAGTAGATGTCAAATTAACACGCAATTTACATAATGCTATGATTAATACTCAGCAGGGATGTACAAAATGAAAAAGTAATTAAAAAAAAGGAAAAGAAAAGAAAGAAAAGAAAACCGAATGCTTTACATGAAGGACATTTCTTGTGAAGAATATATATAGTACACTTTAATAATATTATAAACAAATTAGGACATTTGAAGTTTTAACCTTTCACGTTAATGACGAAAATCTTTAATTCATGCTTGAGTCATAAAAATGAAGGAAGAAACGTTTCTCTTGTTTTGTATTCAAAACGGCGCTGTGTGCCATAGTGAACAGAACCAAAAACAATGGCTATGCTGTAATTGTTTCATAGATACCAGGAAATAATAACGAAGAATTACCCAATGTATGCCATTTGGGGAATTTCATAAGATATATTGACATGGTAGTTCAGTTGGTTAGAGCAACGACACAGCAAACCGAAGATCCTTGGTCCAAATCCCGACTGTCGCTTTGAATCTTTCAGCGATTCTGCCTTTCCAACTAACATGTATCTTTAAATATTCATTCTATCGACATTTTTATAATGCCAACCTTATGAAAAAAAGTATAATTTTTCGTTAATGTTACATTTATGCTCATTAATAAATGACTGTGTTGCCCATTACCCACACTTCTTTTACCCTGTTGGTCTGGGTGGCTCAGTTAGTTAGACGCGGGTCTACCGGTCCCAAAGTCGCGGGTTCAAATCCGGCCCAGACCGATGGTTTTTAAGTGTGCTTAAAACGACAGCTCCTGTCAGTAGATTTACTGGCATGTAAAAGAACTCCTGCGGGACGAAATTCCGGCACATCGGCGCCACTGATGTGATTCTAGTAATTGACAGCGTCGTTAAACAACAAAATGGTTTTTTTTTTCATTTCTTTTATCCTTTCTCTGCTAGCGACACACGTATGTATGTCAATCTGAATTATCTGTGTATGATTATTAGAGCTAGGACAAATATCCGTTTGCTTGCAATGCGTGCACGCTGCGAGTAAGTAGTGATAATGCAAGGGGTGACCCAGGTAACCTAGAACTGTAAACATCACCGTTAGGGCTGCAAAATAATGCTAATTTAAATAGATGTATACATCTGTAGTGTCAAAATATACCTACATATTTACGTGTTGTATGATCTCATTCGTTTGTTTGCCTGTTAAGTAGTTTAGCATATTTCCTAAAGAAAATTTTAAATTCAGATGGTAGTTTGTAAAATGGTTTAGTGGTGTGTATCATCTTTTATACAATGTTCAAAGAACTTCGATTGTAGTGGTGAAGTTTCGTGGTCTTACTACCTGACGATGCAAGTGATTTATGTTTTTTATACTTCAGTGTTGTTTCAACAATTTTCACATTTCTTTCAAGTTTGGTATTTCTGAATGATAAAAACTACACTGTATGTTTTATCCATCCACAGAGAAATTCTGTGAACCAAATTCTTGCAGTAAAATTCTTAAAGTGGCAGCACGCGATGATTCTGATATATTGAACTTTGTATAGTGCAGAACAGAACGTAAACACAGAAAACACAGCGACCAACTTTGCACTCTGCATTTCCAGTACTGCATCGAACCACTGACTGTAACTATACGACATCTATATCTCTGGTGTTCAGTATGACGTCGGGTGATAATTACAGTATACTCAGTGGATATTTGTCCTAACTCTGATAATCACCGAGGCCCGGGGGTTTAGCAAAAAAAAACTCGTCAAGTTAGCTGTGCACAAGGCATAGATTGCTGTCTGAGCTAGTAAACAGTTTGTGTTGCTTGTGGTAGGTCACGCTGCATTGACTACTATAGGAGTGAATACCTTTCCTCTGATGGCCAGAATGTAAGTAAGTGGCGTGCAACAAACATAAAGGGTGACTATAGATCAACACTTCGCAACTACGAAGTAGAAAATCACTTTGCATCGTGTAAACAGAGAAAGAGGGAGGAAAATGTGCTTTCAACGTCTAAGTTTAAGCTGGTTCACAACCAACCGACAACGGTAACCATAACGGCAACGCCAAGCAATCAATATTTTGGTTCACACCAGCCCGGGAGCGAGAACTATTGGGCATTGGGAATTCATTTGTTTCTAACTAACCAATTATATTTTTTCTAGCTTTTATCTGGGGAGAGTTCTACCGGCTGTTTACTGGCAAGACCACCTTGATTAATTTCTACAGCGAGAAATTTAATGCACACAATATAAATCCAACATGCCGTCCCCGGAACGAATAAGTTAAAACTTGGCCAAATCTTCTTTCCCGTTACGGGGGTCCGGTAAAGCTTCCCGTTGGTTGTGAACACTCCAATTTGAATACAGGTATTTCAAGTTTATCGTTCGAGTTATAGTTATCGCTGTCGATGGTTGTGAACCAGCCTTAATGAAGACAGATAGGTACAATGCATTTTGCCGTGCTATGCCCTACATGATGGTGACAGCAAATATTCCTTTCTGGAAACTCGAAAATCGTTATGTCACGCAATTTCTAGAAAAATATATATTATTCTACCCTTTGTACCACTCAAGGTGAACTAGAAGGCGCTAGAGAAAATCTTAACTACATAAAGGAAACAGCAGCTCGGCGTCTTGGTTTAAATTTCCCCCAATCATGCGATGTAGAGAAAAGCCTTTCCCAATACAAATCATGTTTTGAGGACAATATAACATGATTTTCGTCTGCAAACTTGTTATTCGTTGCAGCAAAGAATATGCACACAGATAACATACAAAATAGTCAGAATTAATAACATTTTCATTTACTGTGCACATTGTTAATATTAATGCTTATTTTGTATTTGCTTATATTCATATTACTGGAAAATATATTTTGTTTCTGCAATATATTCTAGATGCTGTGTCCGTCATTTTACTAGGTTTGGTTCGTTGGCGTTGTCCTTGCTCTTGGTTGTATATTAAGGGTGCGACTGCAGGCCACTAAACCCCCTCCTTTATGTTTACGAGACACAGGTAACATATAACACAGTCACTATTAACCTGTTGTAATGTTTTCTGGCTAAACCTCGGGCCTTAATGACTACCCCCATCTTTTGGTTGTAGTTTGGAAATGGGTAGGATTTCAGAATTCGCTATTTGTGGAATAAATTCGCTGTGTTTGTGTACTTTACCTTTATATTACCAAACCTCTAGGCGATAAGCATAAATTAGTTTCAGAATTATATGTTCCAAAATTGTCCTATTATTTCTCCAGACTTTTTGGTTTCATTTATATTCCGAGTTTAATTGCAGAGGTCATATCGGTGACCTTTTACCTTTGGAACATATTTATTATCGGTAATGACCGAGCAGGACGACTCAGGGGTAAGATCTTTCACCCGCATTTGGGAGGTAGCGGGTTCGATCCCCGTGGACACCTTCCTGACCCATGAATTTTTTCGGAGGTTCCCCGGGTCGTAGGGTGAATGCTGGGAAGGATTTGCAGATCCTCCGAATTTCCTGTCCCTCCATTTAGTTATGTTAGTCATCATTTCATTTCATCCTTCACCCCGTTAGGTTTCCTTCGAGGTTGGAAGTGTCGGCGAGAGTCGCGGCAGCAGCATGACAGGAGGAACAAATACTCTTTCAAAATCTCGTCCCCCCTGATTGGAAGATGAGCCTATTGGTTTCCGGGGTACCCCATGAGAGAGTAGAAACTCAAGTGGGGGAAGAGAGCCGGTTTCCGAGTCTCGCCCCCTCTTGAGGGTACGAACTCGAAGAGTTGGGAGAGGAACCGGGCTGAGCCGCCTCCGCCGGGGTGCTTCTAACTGGAAACATGTAGGGAACATATCTGGCAACATTTCATTCGCCTCATCCATTCTACCGATGGGTGCCCCGTCTGGGGTATAGACATAGAAGATTGCCTTTCGGTCGAGGTGCGAAGTCCCCTGCGCAAGTTGTCATTGAGTCACTGGCAATGGTGTTAATTCGTGTACACTCACCATTGGGTTTCTGCATTCTGTACATTAGATCATACACTTCAAAGTTCCAGACGCTAGGGAGGATAGGGAATAATCTTGGCTACAGAAATTCCACACTTCCCCGATGTGAATCGAATTCGGGACCCTTGCATAGCATACAGGTGCTCTCTCGAGTTAATATTCCTGCTTGGGCACACCTGTACTGCTTAGAGACAATACAACATTATCTTCATTTGTAGTAGATAAATTGACGTCATGATGACGCTTCTCAGTGAATCCAGTTCGAAGCGCATGAATCGTTTATTGCCAAAAAAAAAAGAAGTTCATTTCACAAACACAGTGAAGCAGCCAACAGACCACATTGGCCACTTTGTGGTCGATGTTTAGCGTTCTGGCTTCTCAATCGATGTCTTGGGTCCAATTCTCGGCTGATGCGAATAACTTTTATTTAACTAGTAATTGATTCATCCATTGAGTCTAGAAATATGTGAGAGTGTTTGAGAATAAAGATAATGAAAACCAACGTTAAGAAATCTACAGTTCAAGTACCGGGAGAGCGAAAAGCCTCTGAACGGGCTATCTGCTGCTATCATAGAAAGGCGCGAATGAAAGCGTACATTTTAAAAACTGCTTTTAAAGGCTTTACTGACCAACTTTATGAAAGAAGATGCTGAAACTGGTCTTCGTCGTCCATGCATAAATTTTTGGCACCTCTTTAGGAAACTATCCATCACTCGCTGTAGTTCACGTTGAGAATGCTGGTAATTTCCTGGCGGGTATTTTGTTTTAATTCTTCCAGGATGTGTGGATTTGTCTTGTACACTTTGTTTTAGGATACCCCAGTGATAGAAACCACGTGTTGGAGCTCTGACAAACCTTTCTCCGTTAATGGCTCACTATACGGCAAATTGTTCGTCTTGAAGGGTTACTTCATTAACAATATTAGATTCTAAGTTATAGAGCCAATTGTTTTCGAGTCAACAATTGTCACCCGTACATACGTGAATACAATTTTGCTCCTTTTTCTAGAGAATTAACAGACAGGCAGTGTGATTTTGCCTTTTTTCAACACTGCAACAGCTACGCGGCCAATCTTTCGATGTGAACAATCGGGAGTGTTTCTCCCGATCGAATTATTACTAGCCATTTGTGGCCCCCTCGGTACCCCGAGCTAACCCCCTGAGAAGAATTAAAACAAAATATCCGCAAGCGAACTGCCAGCATTTCTCAACGTGAACTGTGGCGAGTGATGCATAGTCTTCTAAAGATATGCCAAAAATGCATGGACAACGACGGTGGACAGTTTCAGTATCTCCTTGCAAAAGATTGGTAAGAAGAGCCTTTAATAGTAGCTTTAAAAATGTTGCATGGTTTCATCCGCGCCTTTCTGTGATAGCGGCAGACGGCAACTAGCGTCCTATTATATATGTTCCTTCCTACGTCGACTCCTCTGTATTGTGATCATGTGACAGACTGACTCCCTCCCACTTCCTGCAGTCCAAACTCCGCAACCTCTTGTTTCCTGAATGAAGTTTCGGTTCCTATTGAAGTAGGTATGTATGCTTGCTTCATGTTTCTTCTAAGAGGTTAGCAATTGCAATACAGCATTTAAATAACATTTCATGGGCTATAGCATCCATCAGTCCGTTTTAATAAATGCAACTGATGACAATACGTATGATAATCATAAATCATATTTATTACGCCTTTACATTTGACAACTGCTTAACGTGGTTTGCACGGTGGATATACAAATTTATTGTTGTCGCCGCAGATGAGCCATCTGGTGTATTAAGATTCATAGTCTTAGATTTCATAATTTTCACAGTTCATGTGCTCTTGGGCGTAAACTTAATATAAACAAAATCTTCATAATCATTTTAAAATGCTATTTTTCGCTTCAGTGTAACCAAGTATAAACAGTAGTTATTTATGCAGAATCGAGAAGTACTACAATATTATTATAAATACAGATATTATGATTTCCCTTGAATAGATGATTTAATGATATATGAACATCTCGTCTAGTACTGAGAGGAAGGATATTGGAGTTTTAGAGGTTGTCTAGTGGGTCGAACTACGCAGTCCTGAAGATCATGGAGTCAGACTGGTACTGCAGTGTCCCTGTGTTTACACCGCTAATGTCCGAGTGGTTTTTTGTTGCCTGTGGTTTGGTATTTAGAGCTACCATGGAAATACCAGCCGCCCGCAAGCACGATCTAACACTTGTATTGTTTAATGAAAACACACTGGGTCAAGTGTTCTCCATATTAACGAAACATAGGGGGCTTTGAAATAGCATAGCAATGTGGCTATCTTACTCCCACATACCGGCAACCAAATATATGCTCCGTACAGTGTTTTGAGGGCGCTCGCATAGCACTGCACCATTTTCTGGCATCCTTTAGCCATTGGAGTGTTTCCAACAAGAACAGACCAATGAAAGTTTTTGTTGGCAGATGCCTAATTATAATTATTAATAATTATTAATAGTATTATTTCCGTTGTAGGCAGGTCTCGAAATTTGAGTAAAAAACCAATGACAAATTAGCGATGGACAGAATTACGGAATCTCTTCGTTAAACACGAAGGGAGCGCTTTCAATGTCCACAGTGGCTTGGTTATTTCCTAAAATATCTTCGCTTCTCTTTTCGCTTTGTTTATTGTTATAGAACCTTGAACAATGGGACAGTATTTATCATATTTAAAACGTAGAATTCTTATTTAGAACAGCCACATGTCTATCTACCATTTTATTATTATTATTATTATTATTATTATTATTATTATTATTATTATTATTATTATTATTATTATTATTATTATTATTATTATTATTATTATTATTATTATTATTATTATTATTATTATTATTATTATTATTATTATTATTATTATTATTATTATTATTATTATTATTATTATTATCGTTATCGTTATCGTTATCGTTATCGTTATCGTTATCGTTATCGTTATCGTTATCGTTATCGTTATCGTTATCGTTATCGTTATCGTTATCGTTATCGTTATCGTTATCGTTATCGTTATCGTTATCGTTATCGTTATCGTTATCGTTATCGTTATCGTTATCGTTATCGTTATCGTTATCGTTATCGTTATCGTTATCGTTATCGTTATCATTATCATTATCATTATTATTATCATTATTATTATTATTATTATTATTATTATTATTATTATTATTATTATTATTATTATTATTATTTTACTACACTAAAAAAGGACAGAATGTGATGAAACTCTAAGTCGATAGCTAATTTCATAATATTGCGTCAGTGAGATACCCCCTGATGGTGAGACCTCGTTATCGTGTGTTATTATTTCAAATAGTATTTTCAATGGGCAGTAACTGGTATCTTTGTTATTTTAACAGACCTTTGCATCTCAAACGATTTGTCTAAGGACCCCCACACACTGAAATAATGTAGCACCCTGTATAATATTAGCTGCAAGAACTGTAAGTAAGTGGTTACCTATATCCAGGGGTGAGTTGCTGTACTGGGATTGCGGCTCATGCCATTTCACGCCCGATTTGCCGTGACCAACCGGTAGCGTTGGTCCGTGAAACTATCCATCATTGTGTACTCCTGGCGGGGCTTGATCCCTGTACCACTGCATTCCTATAAACCTTGTACTTACTCATTTTATATTTTCATAATTCAGAATGGAACGGTAGAAAGCAATTTTGAAAAGACTGGACTGTAACTGAAAATCAACTTGGGTTGATTATTTTATTTACTCAGTTTGATTTCAATTTACTTTTAACTCTCCTATTTCCTCAAAAATTGTTACGACACTATTCATTTAGTCTCATTTTTCACAATAGGACTCTTTCATATCACCCCGTATATTTAGGTTTCAGAGTTTCAGTTCCCTGTTTACCTTTACTACGTATAGGAAGGAGGGAAAGTGTTATATTCCACCCAAAAGGTCGATGTCGAGATTTCATCGGAAATATATGTTTTGAAACCCCCCCCCCCCCTGAACAAAACAAAATGGCTGTAACGATTTTGATTAAAATACCATATTATGTTAAGGATATTTTCATGACAAATTAAATGTATATCTTAAGTTGTCTTAGATGTTCTCAGAAGTCCTCTTCATTCTGGGTGACTTGCATAACATTGTAAGAGACAGACAAAATCATAATGCACAAAAATGTAGATCTCATTGAAGCACACAATTTATGTCAAATACATTTTTTGTGGAGCAAACCATTTCAGAGATACTCCTAGTGATTGGTTTCAATTTTCAAATAATTTATGTTTTCAAACAGGAAGCCATTCGTTTCTTTTATCTCAAAGCCATCAGAGCTATTGCAAAAATTGGCTATCGCTTAAAGCCTGCTGTATTTCCATATTCCCCTTGTAGAAAATTAGTAATAAGATCACTTCTGCAAATGTTTACCTGATTAACATAAATTAGATTGAGGAATAAGCGTTTATAAAAATAGTTTTTACAAGAGTAGATACATTCGGGTTTGAACAACACACACTTTTTACCTTAGCATACGATTGCTAGTTCCCGGCGTGGCATTCGCCGTTAAGTTTGATGTAGGTACCTTAGGCTGGGTCATATAGAAAAACACGTTAAGCACACTGTTGTGTTGCCAAATTGAGCGGATCTAAACCATCAAATCTGAGCTTTTTTATGGGAGGGTTAGTTATGGTGCCCAGGTATAATTTATGTGCTGTGTGTCAAGCACTGGAAAAAAGAATTGAGCCAGATTTTCCTCTTCATAGAAGCTAATACAGTGTACATTTAATAAAGTGGAAGGAATAATTAGGTAGTTGACCTGTTTAATTTGTTATGATGCTTGTCGCTTTACTTTATCTGTTTCTTACGTAATGCAAGTACAGGAAGAATGGCATGCATTGGACCTCAAAGGTTCATTATGGATATTTCACCGGAAATACGCATTTGAGATTCTCTAATTAAAAAGTGGTTTTAGAAAAAAAGGTGCAAGGGTACCTGTAACAGTATGAATGCGTGTATATGTATGTGCATGCGTGTGTGTGTGTGTGTGTGTGTGTGTGTGTGTGTGTTTATTTGTCTGAGAACAGCATTACTCAAAAACAAAAAGTCGGATAAATACCCAACTTGATATTTACGCTCAGAAGATTTTCAAGAAGTTCCCCACCACAAAGTGTTCTCTTTGTTCTTATATTTTCTAATATGGCTCTGACGATTTTGATTAAAATACTGTATATTTATTTGCATTACTAATTAATTGCATATCTTCCAAAGTCCATTTAATTCTGAATGAGGCTTTCATATACGTTTGTATATTGTATTGCTGGTAAACCGTAAGAAGGAACAAAAAGTGACTGCAAAAGAGAGTATACCTTATTTAAATACAAAATGTTTGTGAATAGAACTACTTTTGGCATTAATATTTCCGAGATATTTGCAGTTATATTTGCAATTTCAAGCACTTTATACTTTTGAAAGAACTGTAACTTTCAGTGATTTCTCACGATGTCTCGCGAAAGAGCATAGCATTTCAAAACTAGTACATAGCACCAAGTTTTCTAAAGATTTGACTATCGGCCTCTTGCAATGCTCTTGTATAAATTTTCTCAAAAGAAGACGGTCAACTACAGTGAGACCTGTACGAAGGTTCACCTAATTCTCAGGCGATCTTGCATAGCTTATATGAGAATGACATTTTTCATATATTTCCCTTGCTGTTGCAAGGGCATAGACCCATCGGCTTACCTAGCAGTTCTGAAAAACAATGTTTCAGCAATCACTACAAACTAATGGACATATTACATATTCAGCCTCAGTACATCTGTAGAAAATTTGTTATTGTATTTCGATTAATTATAATTAGCACCCAGCACTAAAATCGTTTCTGCTTCTGGTCCACTAAACTTAATGGAAACACAATAACAGAAAATGTCCAACAGGCGTACTGAAGCTGAATTTGCAACATTAGCCGTTATTTTACAATGATTGCTGAACTATTGCTTTTTCAGACTGCGAGGTGAGCAAATGGCTGACGTACCCTCTGAACAGTACAAGAAACACATGAAAAATTTCATTCCTATAACATCTATGCAAGAACGCGTGAAATCAGGCGATTCTTTTGACCATTTCCTTTTAAGAAAGATAGTAACCTATAGTAAAACGTGTAATGAAGCAATTTTAGCAAAGATTCATCTCAATATAGAAGCAGTAGATAAATGGAAATCTGATGTGTTGCACTCACATGACTTTCTCTACCCTTGTAGAGAACCATTCTTACCCATTCTCACAACCTCTTATTCCTTATTCCTATCTTCTTCGTGTTAGATGAGATAAACATTTGCAGAAATTATCTTCTTGTTTATTTTCTTGTAGGTGCAAGGAGAATACGGGTATACAGTAGGTTTTGAGCGATAATCAAATCTTTTAAAACTTTCAAATTTCGTTCTCTTTTTATGGTTAACACATAAAAATGAACAACGATATTCCATAGTGTAAGTTCTCCAAAACTCACACAAATAACCTGGAATATCTCCGAAATGGTTCACTCTACAAAAAATTATTTAGACATAAACTGTGTGTTCTAGCAAGATCTATATGTTTTGCATAGTACGATTTTGTCTATCTCTTACGATTTACCAGCTATACAAAAGTCATCCAGAGTAAATAGGAATTCATGGGCTATAGTCAGAAAATTCAAGATATATATTTCATTTGTCATAAACATATCTCAAACATGTCATTTTAATCAAAATCATTGGAGCCATTTTCAAGAAAATAAAAATTTTCGAAAAATTTTCCACGTAAAGGGTAGTTTAGGGTGGAGCAATTTTCCTCAAAATCTTTATGTCGCATCCTTAAAAGACATTAAACTTAAATACCAACTTAGATATTTAAACGTCTTTTCGTTTTTGAATTATACTGTTCACAGACTGACACACAGACTGACAGACTGACACACAGACTGACAGACACACACACGGACCTTTTTCTAAAAATACCTTTTTTGGATTCAGGGGGCCTCAAAACATATATTTCCGGTGAACTCTCGACATCGAATTTTTGGGTGGAATACAATACTTCCTCTTATTAGTAGAGTATAAAATGTTTAAGAAAATATGTCAAGTTACGCTCACTAGACTTTCTCTGTCCTTTTTCCACGATGTATTACAAAATATTTTTACTTTCTCTACTTAATGTCTGTTTTGCTAATGCGATTCATATGCTTTTCCATTTTGCTTAAATGTTCATTTGTTCATGAGAAGAATTAAATTTTATTCATTACGCTTTTGCACCATTCATTCTAGAATTGATTTATAGTTCCCTTTCTTTTATTGGTTATCATCTAAATGGGAACTTTTAAAATTAACGACATTTTGCTGTTTTGAATATGATTGTATTGTCCTAACGTGTGTCCAGGTTATGAAAGTTATTAGCTTAGATAATTTTATATAAAGGATAATTATATAGATATTTAAATAAGTGATGCAGAGCAACTGAAGTGTTTTCTTTATAATCACAATTTACTGGTACTGCTACATCAACGTTGTTATAATACAGTTTCACACATTTTTGTCGTAAGTTTGTAAATTTATGCATGAGACCCTCAAGACTTGATGGTATAAGTCAAGAAATGGGTGAAGTTTTTTATGTTTGTACATATTTATACAATCTTCAGATATTATATACTTATTTCAGTGGTCTAAGAGGTGTTTCTTCTTGAACAACTTGCTACATTTTGTAAAATATCCAGTATCTTTGGCGTTAGAACAGAATGACAGACACTACGGGGTTAATCACAATGTCTATGTTGTTGAGTGGTATCAACCCCAAAGTGGCAGGTTCTCTTCTCGACTGGAGCGGGATAGGTTACTTAACTAGATTATTTTTCTCCCTTCCGTATATCCTAGAAATATGAATGCGGAGTATTTCGTAGAGGAAATCAACAAAATCAATGTTAAGGTAGCCGCAAAATTTAAAGGCGGCTGATAGTTGGCTATTACTATTTTTTCCTGTTGTATAAATACATTTTGTGAGTGAAAATAATATTTATATCACCGGCTGTACAATCTGATTTCGCAACTGCAAATTACTGCAAGGCACGGAAAGCTTAAGATTGGATTCTGTGTTGAGTCAGCCGCCATTAAATTTTGCGGCAGCTTTCAAAATCTACAGTCAATTAGTTATATCACCTTCAACTGTTTCGAAAGTTAAAGCCCCAGATGTGACCAAGGAAGCTGATGGAGCTGCACTAAACAATCAATAAAAATAAAAGTTTGATTGTATAAATTGAACTAAAAACGAAAACAAAAGTGAATAAAACTGCCTATTTGGTAGTGTTAAGCAACTTGGCCTCTTTAACACAGAGATTCTGGGTTGGATTATCGGCTGTGGTGAGGAATATTTCTTTAAGGAGAATAATTTCCTATCCTTGCGGAGTCTGGAAGTACGAGTGTGAGAGTGCAAATAAGCTTATGCATTAATATATCCTTGTAATTCTGAGTTAGTGATATGTTTGATAAGAATTTCTGGAGCCAATAAAGAAAGTTAATGAGGGTATATCGTTCCTTATTTGCTGAGGCATAAACAACCTTCACAGGGAGTTTTAATATTAAGTATTTTATTGTAGCTTTGCTAAACCATAGCTACATTTGCTTCTGCCATGGATTTAATAACATGACTTTCATTAACCGATTGACTCGCAAATTTATGAGCGTGGTCTAATAGTAAACATGCCCAAGGGAAATCGCGCAACGAGTCTTATAAATCAACAAAAAGTATGTGTATTTCGAAAGAATTCATTCTGGTAAAAACACTCCAAGATGAAGAGGAATAAACGTAATTGCTACATTATTTATCTCTTTACAATCTTGTAAAAGGTTAACCGCGTCAAGTTTAGGAATTACAAAGCAACACAGGTTGAGACTCCTACCTAATTTACAGACACCCAGGAAAAGGCTCGTGTTCCCAAAGTTGATTCTTAAGGAAGGTATATGGCGTAAGGAATTAAATCTTTATTTAACATTTTCCTAGTGTCACAGCAGTTACAGAACAGTGTGCCGTAAAGTACTGGATAATTCCTTGAGAATGTATATGTATTGAAAGAAGAGAAACAAAGAGTACGTTTTTGTAACAGATACACACATACACACAAACATACTGCATTGCCGGGAGTGGCACTCAACAAAGGAAAGTTGGAGCTAAGTTACCCCACACCACATACGAGACCAGCGAGCAAACAGAGGCACTCAGACTGCCTCGCGCGACTGTTTGTGTATACGCGACTAACAACAATGAGCGCGGCAGTTAACAAAGGACTGCTGGAACCTTCGAGAGATATCCGGTGGCCGGTGTGTTTGTAGGAATTCCAGAAAGGACCGTGTGATATCATACCCACTACATAAGGAGACGAGGCATTGAGTCAAAACAGTTGCGGTCACAGACATCAGTCAGTGTGTCAGTGAGTGCGAGCCACCTGTGTGTGTGTGTGTGTGTGTGTGTGTGTGTGTGTGTGTGTGTGTGTGTGTGTGTGTGTGTGTGTGTGTGTGTGTGTGGTACTGTTGTAAAAGATACTGGCGTCCAAATGTAGAAGTTTTAACGAGTGTTGAGTGTTTGTATCGTCGGAGTTAGTGTTTGAGAAAGAGAAAGTGAAGAGAAACAAAGAAAGGAGTGAGTCAAGGTTACAAGAAGAAAACTTTTGTGACTGTAGTATCACGAAACACTGTAGACCATGTTAAAGTAAGTAGAAGAGAACTGTTTTGTGTAAAAGAAGAAAGACGAGAAGAGAGACTATAAGAAAGCCAAAGTGATAGAAAAATAAGTGAACTGGATTTTGCCACTTTGTCACACTAGTGTCGATTTGCCGTTTTGTCACAAAGCTCACGTGCAAAATACCTGCCAAACTGTATCAGCTGCGGATAAGGTTTAAAGTTTCCGTTCTGAGGTATCTCTCCTTTGCGCAATTATATTTAATATTTATAGCTAGTGTACCGACTAAGCATAATACATCATGTATTACATAACCTATCTATAATACTTTTCGGGAAAAACTCCACAATAATACCCAAACCCTCTCTCTAGATTAGGTAATTTTTAAATGTATATGAGAAAATAAAAATCCAAAGCCTTGGGGATAAAACTGCAACATGAAACTATTATTATTATTCGAAAATCCCACCATCTCAAACTTATCTTTACAGGGTTGTTTCCAATGTTCTCCAAACTGGCTTTAAGGATTTTGATTAAAATACAGCCTTTAAGATAATTACACGATAAATAAAACGTACATCTCGAATTTTCTGGAAATAGTCTATGAAGTCCTCTATATTCGGAATGAATTTTTAATACATTTGTACAACGGGAAAATTATAAGAGCTACATAAAAACGCAGTACACAAATTCGTAGGTCTCTTTAAAGCAACAATTTATTTGAAGTAACTTTTTTGTAGCACGATTCTGTTTCCGAGATATCCGTTGTTATTAGAATTTTTCAATAGTTTTGTCATTGCAAATTTCGAAGTACTGCCGCCGTCCAATCTAAACATTAGACTATCACTACGATGTACGTAAAATGAAATGTTTAATCAAAGTATGTGTGCAAACGACTGTCTGAATTAACTTGATGACGATAAAAGAATACATTTTTCAAGAGCAGTTTCTAGAAGCTATATAAAAGTAAACGGTATCCGATAGAGAAAATTATGTGTTTAAGCAAGACTCTCGCCTGAGTCTTCTGGGGGAGGCATCTATGGTACTTGGCGTAGATTCTCGTCATACATCCTTCATAACCCCTCCGGACTCCCCTACATCGTGGGTGGGTCTGGGTGGCTCAGTTGGTTAGACGCTGACCTGCCGATCCCAAGGTCACGGGTTCAAATCCGGCCCAAATCGATGGTTTTTAAGTGTTTTTAAAAACGACAGCTCCATGTCAGTAGATTTACTCGCATGTAAAAGAACTCCTGAGGGACGAAATTACGGCACACCGGTGGCGCTGATGTGATCCTGACAATGGACAGCGTCGTTTAAGAACAAAATAATTTATTTTTTATTTACTTAGAACGTCGACTTGGTGAGGGAGCGATCCTGAACAATGTACACTAAACTGAACTGCCACACCAACCAGCTGGTACGGACACTTGGACAATACGACTATAGGGCCCCCCGCAGAAGGAAGAGTTACCGCCTGCCTAAGGATGCCCCTGGGCCTCCCCAGCAAACGGTAATGCCACTTCCATCTTTTACTCCGTACACACTCCAACCCAACACCTATTCCTGTCCCCTTCCTGCACCCAAACTGTCGGTAACTGATGGCTTCAAAGTGGTTTACCAGGCTGACAGAGTGGGCGCGGCGGTTAATACCGCACGTGTGGTCCATCCCGCCCTAGGTATGCAGGAAGAATCCTTGCGCACAGACAGGAAACCTTGTGTGTACTGCACAGATAAAGTCGCATTAAGCGGCTAGGTGCTGTGCAGATAAACATACTGTACAGGAGAACCTGTACGACCTGCTCTCGAATACTGGAATGCGAGGGAGGCCGCGCCTTGCTTATGACGCTTCGCCCCCTATGTCTCTGGTCAACACAGTCTTGTAGGTGCCGTACCCGCCTCGGTAGTATGATGGTTAGCGTGTCTGCCTCACGTTCAAGAGGTCGCGAGTTCGAATCTCTCTTAGGGTAAGTTATCCGGGTAAGGTTTTTTTCCGAAGTTTTCCTTATCCTGAGCAGAGGAATGTCGGGTAACTTAAAGCTCCATGGACCTCGGTCTCATTTGAGCGTCATTTCACCCGTTTCATTCATTCACCGTCCGATAAGACATTACGTTAGAGGACGTTAATTAGAGAGAGAGAGAGAGAGAGAGAGAGAGAGAGAGAGAGAGAGAGAAAGGAAAGAAATTGTATGTGTTGTCGCGGAGTGTAACCTGAAGAAGCCCAACATAGGGGGCCGAAACGTCGACATTCGTCATAAGCAAGACGTGGCCTGTCCCGGAAGACTCAGATACAATGGACACTGGCGGCCGAAGCCTATGCAATGTAAGGATTCTCGTCTAATAAAGGCAAACCATGGTAATAGGAAATTATTAGTTCATGGGAAAGTATATTTAAACACACGAATGCAGTTCCATAAAGCGCTAAGTTCATTTCTTCATGTTTAGGTATAGCTTGCATTGTTATGGTTTAAGCCATCAACGACGTTGAGAGAGAGTAAAAGTGGAAAACGCCTTGTGTCCTGCAACCCGTTTGGCGACGTGTAAGAGAAGTTGTCGAAATGCCAGGCGAACTCGTGCTTTCCTCATTCTTCGTGGTGATTTCAACGCGCGATTGAACCTTATCTGTACGATGGTACTAATAGTTTTATTAGTCTGATATTAAAGCTGACTTCCAGAAAACCGTAACTGAATAAGAACATAAACAATATTCATAAATTACGATGAGCGCGAGTTTGAATATCGCGTGCCCTAAGTTGGGCTAAGAGTCCAAATGACTTGTGCTTCGAAATTGACTTTCGTGTATCAAATGTGGAAATAATTTACAGAAAACACGCGATAATTGCATATTAAAGTGTACGACATTGATTTTTGAGGCATATACGTACTCACCAGATAATAGAGTAACGGATACGATGCTTTCTAAACTATAGAGCATGTTATTGCTAAGCCATAAGCATATTGTAGCTAAGGGTAAATAGTTGAAAAAACAGACAATAAGATTCATCCTATTAGCATGTGCTTCTTTGCGCACATAACTCATCTGCTACACATGGAACGAAAGTGAGCTCATTGGCTAATTTAAATCCAGCAAGAATTCTAATAAGGAAAAGAGAAACAAAACACCTCATTGCTTTCTCATTTCTCCCTAATTTTCGTTAAAATGAATATTTTAACTTAAATTTTATGAACACCTGCCAAAACACCTGACATAACAAAAGATAAACATAGTGTCATTCGGGAGTTCTCCGCCAGCTTTATTGACTCCATTTCTCCCAGAACGTTTAGCTAAATTATACTGTGTGATTCAATCAAAGCATCTCATGAATAAACTCCCAATTTGTTCCTTGTTAGTCAATTAATATTTTTGGATTATGATACATATTAGAGCATGCAGAGAGCAATGTAGAAATTAATATTTTATTCAAGCGTGCCGATGATCAAAGTGGCATTAGAAGTTGATTCATTAAACGCTTCAATGTTATCCTTTTAATAACTAATAAATGCAATTAAAATTAATGTCATTTAAATAATTACTGCATAATATTTAAAACAGAGCTTCACACTTTAATAAATAAAATGAATAAATTACTTATTCTATGAGTCCAAATAATTCACACCCTTGCGTATTTTGCATGCTGGAGTTTAAAACAGTCTTAAGTCTTTATTTTGTCTGTTTATGCATGTACACATTTCTATATGGCACAACTTGTATATACCACGGAATTCTTTAAAAATATACGAGCGTGTGTTTAAATTTTGGAAAATAATTATTCTGGAACTTCGTTGAAAACATTTTAATTCTAATTCTTTAAAAACAAATAGATACTCCCAGTTCACATCTTTTTAGCGTGTGTTTTCAAACTCCCAAAAGAATTTGCATATTTTATTTTATTTCAATATTTTCTCTCAGATGTTCTCGGAATTCCAACCAGAATAAACGTCATTGGTATTTTACTATTTATTATAATTATATATCTGTAATATTTTTGTTTCAATACGGTTTTTAATGTGAATATTAACCAGTCTTAATATTAGCGTTACAGAAAGGAGTTTTGAGTAATTGCGTGGCATTTGGTTAAGTATTATAAGACATGTTGATTGTTTATCATATAGATAGCGTTACGTTTATGAATAGGACCCGGAAGTTCATCCATTTGCATATTTTGTTCCCATGTTATAATTAAAATTCTGGTAAGTTATGTACAGTAAGCATAAGTTTATAAGCTTATTAAACCCAAAGTTTCTACTTCTCAATAGTAAGTTTCACTTTAATTTTAAGTCTCCTTTTTATAGTGAAGAATATGAAGCATAAATTATATTTTAAGGGCATATTTTCATAATTATTTGAATAATATATATTTTAGGTGCATATTTATTGGCACATTTTCAAGTTTCTAATACATATTTGCATGCATATTTCGTAGCATTTTAGGGCATGAACTTCCGATCTCTATTTATGAGCCATAGTAGAAATTGGAAACATGAACTATATTAATATAAATAAAATTTTGTCTTCAAAATTGATGCACCAAGCTTTTATAGTAGCCTTGTGAGTGTTTTAAGTAATAAGCATGAAAAATTTTTGATAAATATTGTTTTTAATCACGAAAAGAAGCAATCAAGTTCAGGGTTAGGAACTTTTGAATTCATTTCATTTTAATGTAATAACGTTGCATGAATACTTTGTGTAATGATTTATAGAAAAAGAAAAACTGCTGTTGTAGTGGAGTGTCACTAGTTAGCTAAAAGACAAAGTACACGCAGAAACAGGGAAAAAAGTGGATGATTGTGGAAATACCTTACCTCTTTCCTCATCCTTCTCTTCACTTCCCTAGCTCTCTTTCTTTTGAGCAGAATACTTACATTAAACATTAAAGGGATAATTTAATGAACAAACGCCTGCGTTTAACATCATTTTACTTTATAGGCTTTAGGAATTAAAATTTTCATATTATGGGTCTAATTTAGCTAATTATAATCTGTGAAAGGTATCCTTTTACCGCGGCTGGCATCGCACCCTAAACTCCGGGTTCGGCAGAAGGGCTTACCGAAGCAAGACGTGTTCAGCTGACGACGGCAACTCCAGCCAATTACGTCAGCCAGGCAAGGGAAAAAGAAGAAGAAAAACTTTCCCAATTTAGAAGTTGGACTGTACACGCAAAGAACACAAAGGGAAAAAGAAGAGGAGAGAATTGGATCAGGGGCTGATTTTTAGTTTCTTTCCTTTGCGAGGGGCTTACGTCAAAACCTGAATGAGGCGTTGACACACGGAGATGTGAAAGGAGTTAGCTAGAAGATGAGAAAAACAACCAAATCCTGCTGCACCCTACTTTGAAAAGAGATTTCACTTCCAGCCACGCAACTTGAGGTTAGACTGCATTCACACAGCTCAACTCGGACTCGGCAGAGAAACACCTAGCACGTGACTGTCGCACGCACGTAGTTTAAAATCTTCTCACTTGAATTGCCTGTGGAAGTCTCAAATAGACTTGATCAAATGGGAAATATTTTATTAGTTTGAGCGAAGTTGTACTAGGAAGTTGTAAACCGCGATGCATGCTTACCTAAACTTCAAACGTTTGACTTATATGAGACAGGCGTAGAGATGTGGGTATAGGTGCATAACTACTCATATAATCTGTGCACTTTATACTGCATGTAATTCTTAACCCGCAGTCGCTTCGTTTGATTTACGCATCCTCTAAATTTCCAAAGCAAATTGAATTACTCCAAAACGTCCTATGTTTATCAGTTATCACAATTATTCAAACATATTTCTATGTCTTAATTGTGTACGTTTATTTGATGGAACATTAACTTGCGTGTTTTATTAGTCACATATTCCAGGAAGCAATGCAATGTGAATGATTTAAAAACTTGATAGTGCTCTCTCCAATGTTATTGAGAAGCTAAAACCAATATAAATGCAATCAGATTAGGAGGCGTATTATCCATTCCGAAACTATCCGCGTATTTACGATTTTTTGTGTCAAAAATGATTGGTTCATTACGATGCTAAAAACTCTCAGAGAAATTCGCTAAGGGCTGAGAGGAAAACATAATCTTCGAAAACTAGAACTACTACTCCTCTGCCTCAAATCTATTATCCGTAAGGGAATGAGAAAATGAAACGGTTACAAATGCAATCTTAATCATATTATTGGTTCCCAAAGTATAAGTTTTAATTCTGTATTTGAAAACTAAAGCAAAGAAATATATTGGTACGAGTGGAAAAGATGGTATTCCAAACGTAGCCTTATGTGGCACATATTTATACTATATATAATGAATATTGAGCAGCGGCGCCGTGGATGAGCGGTTAGAACTTTCGCCTACCATCTAGGCGGCGGGTTCGATCCCAGGAACCCACATGTGGTATTCGTGGTGGATGGGCGGGTTTTCTCTGGGTTCTCCGATTTTCCCCGCCACTCATTCCACTAATTGCTCCATTATCACCTTTCCATGCATCGATTTCGTGTGCATTTCATATCATCCTCTTTCTCACTCTCATACCTGGTGTTTAGCTCCCCACGCGCTTCCAGGTCTTCACTCTGTCTGGTCCATAGCTCCCTTGCTCTGAACAGGACAGGCTTGTAAGTCCTAGGGGGTATAAGCCCTACGGAAGGGGAGGGTAATCAGATAAAGAAAAGGGAAGAAAAAGAGAACGAACATTGAAGTGTAAAAAGTAAATATTTTTTTTTTTCAAACGACGACAACTCGTATGTAGCAACACAACATATTCCCTTTTGAAAATTTACGGTAAAATAGCATTATGGAAGATACTCCTAAAATACTAATGAGAATCCTCACTGCAACGCGTGAGA